>JAJJWW010005885.1:1200000-1590711 GCA_023531295.1 Papaver armeniacum
TATGATCTGAATACACTCTACCTAGATTAGTGACTCGAGTTTGAGGCAAGACTGACACACACTTATCATTCATAAAACCTCTATCCAACTTTTCAAAAATGAGTTCCGCAGGATTCTTAAATCTTCTATTGCACCACGTAAAAGGATTGCCAAAAGAAAAAACCTCATTTAATCTCACTTCTACCATTTTAGATCTAATGAAGTCCGGAACTAAGGAATTTTCAGCTATACCACCTTGTTTTTCAGAAACATGCATGATAAAATTAAAGTCACCTAACAATAACCACGGTCTGTTGGCATCTGTATTGATATTACTCAAAACATTCCATTGGTTTCTCATTCCGGTGATATTCAAAGAAGAACTAATAATTTCTATATTAGATTTTTCAAAATAGCCAAGCGCTAATCCACCCGATTTACCCACTGAAGGCACGACAAACCAAGCATCAAAAGGCAAATGATGACTATATTTCTTAACTGTATCGCTATCAACCATAATTTCCAACAAACAAATAGTATCAAATTTAAACTTTCTAAACAGACTTAAAAGATGAAGCCATTTCTTATCAGAGCAACACCCATTAATATTCCAGCAAAGAAACTTCATAGCTAGGTTATAAATGTAACTCAAGCAAGCAAGTAAACAATCAAAAGAGCAAAAACAAAGATAAAAGATTATTGTAGATAAAATCAAAAGAGCAGAAAAGAAGACAAAGATAAAAGGATAAAATTAATTCAAGAGACTTACATGGTCATGGGCTGGAGCAGGTTCAACATCCATGGAGTCCACAGAATCAACCAACATGAGATTTATTTCTTTCTCAAATTCATCATCAGTAACCACTGGTTCAAGAGGGAGTGAAACTAACGGAGTAGGTTCTGGAACAAATTCATTACCATTACAATCTCCAACAACTGGATTGCTCAAAGCATCAAAGTCAGAACCACAATTTACAAACAAGTCTGAAGAATAGCTCATCTCAGAATAAGAATTAAAAACCACACCAGAAGAAGAGAATACAATTGAGAGAAAACAGTACAAGATGTTGACAAGAACACATTTGAATCATCATTTCCAGAAAACTCAGAGCCCATTCTTCCTAATAAAAAATCAAAGCTATTCTTTTTTATAAATAACCTCCATGAAAGAACAAGGAAATATACATCTACGAACCCAGATAATTGCTACTCATAATTCATCAACATAGATAATAAACCAGATATTCACAGTTATCAATAATCAATAATATAAACTAAAAATTATAACCAACTGAATCGAGCAAATTCAATAACATCCCTGCATCAGTAGGATCTCCTTATGCCCAAAAGCATATCAAATCTGCTAATCTTCTCAATAGTAACTAACCTAAATCCAGTAATTTTTTTATAAAATTCAGAAACCATACCTGATTAAAAAATTAGATCTTCTCCCACACTCAAAGCCTTGAACCAAAATCTCATGATGATATCTATGGAACTCTATGTCTGCAACCCACATCAACCCATGACCAAACCTGAAAACAGAGAGAAGAAAACTAAAAAATTAGGTAAACTACAAAATTATAAAAACCAAAGATTGACAGATCAAATCAGATGAATTGAGAAACACATAACAATTATAAAATAAGTATTGAAGGAATCAATCAACTAATTGTAAAGAAAAGAGAACGAGAGAAATTATCAAAAAAAATTAGGTCATATCAAATCAAAATAAAAGGCTAAGAAAAGAGAGAAGAATAATCAAAATGATAGTTCAAGAGCCAGAGATAATCAATAGATTAATCAGACACCCATAAGAATTGAAACCCTAGAGAAAACTGATCAAAAGGATGAAAAAATTGTGAAGGTTGACTAAGTCAATGTCGCCAGACCAATCGCCTCAAAATTGAAAAAGCTCAATGACGATGACACATTGGAAATGTAAAGTAATTGTTTTCTTGTATTCTCTCTATTATTTTTATAAAAGAGTGCAAATATCATGCCCAATCTCAAGTTTCTATCGGATATGGATCACTAATTAATTTAAACTTTCATTTTTGTTTTCCTTATGCCAATAATACAACTTTTTTAGTAACCACCGAGCATATCCAAATCCAAATTCTTAAAAAAGAAAACCATTACCCAGAACATGTTCTATTTGAATACTCTAGGCAAAAAGAATGATGCAAGTGATCCCAAAAATCGGCTACTTTGACTTCTCAACCCAACTGCCTCACGACCGACATAAACAAGATTATGACCATTCAACCCATTTGTCCGGTCGTACCGACCAATCTGAAACGCTTGTTGCATCGGTTCTCCAAATCCAGAATTCTCATACTCTGCGTATTGAATTTTAGTAATGATGACTTTTGATTGTGACAATCTTATATAATCAAAAGCAAACAAATTTACTGGACCTATAAAATCTTTAAAAGATTACAAAAATGTTTTTGAGATGGCCAGACTTGTTTGGTTTTCACAAAAATTAAGAAAATCAATCATTGTAATCACTTTTTTATATATTTTTCTTAATCTATCCTTGGTCCCCACTTATTTGTTATAAGAGAGAGAAGTGGTCCCCTTAATATTAAGAGAGAAAGGGAGAGATAGAATTGGTCCCTCTATGGGTATACTAATAAAATCATAACATTTGACTTTCTACATATGAAAACAAACCTATTTTTTTTTTTTTGACATTATACCCAATTAAGAAAACAAGTCTATCTATCTTTTAGAGAGGAGGGAGTATGGATAGATCAAATCAATATCATGGACATGGACAAAGTCTTTTTAAACTTCCGCTATAGACTTCAACAAGGAAGAGTATTAGATATAGAGTGGGTGACCATGTTATTAAGTTGGTACATTAACACCAAAATAAACCACTTTTTACTTGGGCCTAATTTATTTATTTATTTTTGAAATTTTAGCTCGTGAGAAGACTAGATTCTGGATTTGATCACACGGCAAATCCCCTCACCAAACCCAATTTATATCCCACTTGACACAGGTAAACACGTTATTGTTCCAGACTCCGAGTTAACTGGCAATTCTTCATTCATTCATTTTCATCGTTTTTTCAACTGCTTTGATGGAATTTGATTAGTACATATCTGTCGCAGGAGCCACACCATTCAATGTGGTGGGACCCACAGTGCGTGACTAGAAGTCTAGAAGTTCATGCCGTCTTTGGAAAGTTCGCAGTTGATTAAGGTGGATAGATGCTGCAGCCTGCAGCAAGCCGCGGCATCTTATCTTCTTTAAGGAAATTGGAAACCATGCTAAGAACATGTCTAATTATAAGAAAATGGAACATTCCAGACACATGTTTCTTTCCATGCACTCGACTTCTTTGTTACTCTATTGAGAAGAAGATCGTTGAGAAGCCTTGTATGATAAACTCATTTTTTTACTTGAACATGAGAAACAGTTTTTTTTTAGAAGATGCAGTAGCAGTGTAACACCACTGTTTACAAAAAGGGAGAATTGAGGGATGTACGAGGCTACATCTCCTTGGCATGCATCCACAATTGAAGCAAAATGATGAAAACGGTACAGGGGTTTTCCTTCCAAGCGCGGCATGGTTTATTAGAGGGGCGGCATTGTAATAGGACAAAAAGGGTCATTACATGATAATTCAAGTGTCTCTTATCCAAAAAAAAACTGGAAATGACAAATTAACCCTCATAATTTATAACCTAGTTTAGTGATGATAATCAAGTTTAGTGTTAATGATTAATTTCATTTATATTAACTCAAAATCAAAACCAAGATCAGATTTTTAGAGTTAAAAAAAAAATTAGAGGAGAAGGTCAATCTCGATCAATTGAAGAAATTAACCAACAAAATGAAGAACCAGGACCTGAAAGTGACCGAGTATACTTCTAAATTAGTCCCAAATAGCTTTTTGTTGCTCACGGTTATCTAAAGTACGTAAAAAAAATTCAATTTTTTTACATTTTCAGAGCTAATTACGGTTGGAAATTTGCTCATAACCAATCAGAATCGAGTTACGGTTCGTAAAGATGAACTACCAACCGAATCGGTTAAATTTGAAGAAAACCAATCGTAAACCGATTCTGATTTGGTAACTAAATGTTCGATCATGAATCAGTAACTCGATTCGATTTGGTAACCAAATGCTCGATACCAACCGTAACTGAGTTACGGTTCGTAAACTAAAATGGTTACCAACCGTAATTGAAGAAAATTCTCAGATATAAGAACATACGGTTGGTAATTGAACTATTACCAACCGTAACAACATCAAAATCTCGATTCGGTTCGTAATTGAGTTAAAATCAACCGTAACTCACATAAACCGGAGAATTTCAATTTCAATTTCATCTAAAACCCTAATTTTTGATAGAAATTAAACTTAAATCGAACAAAATAAACCAAATCGTAACTGGGTTTTCAAAACATATCTCATATAAGTCATTACACTACACTTGATTAATTTTCGAATCGTCGATTAATCGAAGACGATGAAATTTTGAGTTTTAATGGAGGTTACGGTTGATGGGAGGAGGAGAAGAGAAGAAGAAAGAAAACAAATTTTCAATTTAGCTTTGATTTAGGTTAAAAAATGGGGAGGGTAATCTAGTCAATTTACACCCCCTATAGGACATCCCCTAACCAACTAGAGGGACATTACTATCACACTGCCGCCCCTCTAATAAACCATGCCGCCCCTATAACAGGCTTGTTTCCTTTCCTCATCTGATTTTCTATTTCACCAATATTTGACTTAGTCACTGGATTAGACCAAATATATCAGTCTCAAAGTATTTATCATGTGCGTGGCTCCATAGCGGACATGTGTTTTAGAGCTGGTGTTCAGCCGAGAAGAAAGTTGCCTTGGGGTTTACGCAGGGACGGACCCAGAAATGTTCCAAAAGTAGGGCTAGAATATCACTAGTTCTCAGATCGGCCGAAGGCCGCGACAAATTTTTTGGAACGAGTTTTCAAATTTTCCTATAAAATACTAGATAAATAAACAAGTATAAGATTAATCCACTAACTTTAATTACGATAAATGATTGGAGAAAGAAATTTATGTTTTATAGAGAAAAAAAATGGAAAAAAAAATGGATTTGCCAAAGAAAGTTCTATGCTTTAAACAAAATTTTGGGCTAAAAATTATTTGTACTACAACTACAAGGACTAAACACTAATAGGGGTGGGCTAGTTAGTAATTTTATAAAAAAATTCCTAAACTAAAACTTTATTAAGCTAAAAATAGGGACGGGCTATAGCCCGGATTAACCCCTTGCTAGGCCCGTCTCCGGGTTTATGCCTAATGATGGTAGCACCTTACGTCCTATGGATATATTTTTAGTCTACTACTGGAAAAGTGATCGGGACATGCGCTTTGATGTGACTAAGTTTCACCCTATACTGGTGGAGGTGTTCGGGCCTTTGGCCTGGCTTAGCTTTGAGCAATGTTATTACTCGTAAAAAGAAAAAAAAAATACTTTGATAAGTGTTTGGCTCAAGGTTATGGCTTTGGTACCATGTTGGTGTAAAGAAATGTAATTTCTTTTTCAACAGATTAGGGATTGTGATTCAGAAAGGTGTTGGAGTCTTACTTGTTGCTAGGATTCCAACTAGTTTCTTGTCGTCTGATGATGTATTTGATAAAAAAAAATTTAAAATACTAAAAATACATGGTTAAGAAAAAAAAAAAGAACGCGCAATTGGGGGATATGGGAATTAATTGGGGGATATGAATTACTTCCCCCAACCCATGGTGTGTGCTAAGGGGTGACTTTTGGGGGAATACTAAAACACCCTTCCCTCAAAATAAAAATCAAAAAACTTAAAATCAAAAAAACAAAATCATATTCCCCATTTCCATCTCCACTTCTTATTAATCTTTTTAGGGTTAAAACTTTGAAACCCAAATGTTCCCCATTCTCTTTCAAATTCTAAATTTTCCCCATTTCCTTTCAAATTCTCTTCTCCTTCTCTTAGGAAGTGATGAAGAACATGTCGGAAATGATAAAGAACATGCGGAAATGATGAAGACCACGCCGGAAGTGATGAAGACCATGCCGGAAGTGATGAAGAACGTGTCGGAAATGATGAAGGTCACGCCGGAAGTGATGAAGACCATGCCGGAATTGATGTAATTCAATGGGGAACTAAATTCCGGCATGCTCGATATAAATCTATTAATGCCGGTCAAGTGAAAAAAAAATCAATTTTCTGAATACTTTTCATCATGTGCCGGCAGAGAAAATTAGGATGAAGACCACACCGGAAGTGAGTTCCGACATGGTTATTTAGGATGAAGACCACGCCGGAAGTGCTGAAGAACATGTCGGAAATGATGAAGACCACGCCGGAAGTGATGAAATTCAATGTCGGAACTAAATGTCGGCATGCTCGATATAAATCTATCAATGCCGGTAGTTAAATGAAAAATAAAATCAATTTTCTGGATACTTTTCATCATGTTCCGGCATAGAAATTTAAGCAAAAACCATGCCGGAAGTAGTTCCAGCATGCTCGAAAATCAGATAATTGTGCGAGGAAGTAGACTGATTAAAACGGAAAAAATAACTCGTGCTACGCCCGAACCCCCGGATAGTGGCAAACAATTTATGAAAATTTCCAAGCAAATGCGGCATGGTTTTTGGTTGAATACCATGCCAGGCACCAAGCTTTTTTCAGCTGCAACAATGGTGGATTCAAAGAAAAAAATCAAATTTTCAACCTCTTAGAACAATTCTCTCATCACAATCATCTTCCATTTTCAAAAAAAAATTCCACTCAAAACCATTTTCCCTCCTTTCTACTCTCAACTAACCTACACAAATTCAAATAAAAATAAATACACACTAATTTATCCCCCAAATACTTAACATTTTACTAATTATAATTAATCAATAATCTGATTAGTGGGGGCTAGATTAGGAATTAAAAAAATAATTACATAGGGGGTCACCCAGAATTGCTATTGGGACACCGTTTTTGTCCTATAGCTATATCCCCCAATTAATTCCCATATCCCCCAATTACTTATTCAAAAAAAGTTAAAAAAAAATAATTAAAGAATTAAAAATCAAACGATTAAAATTAGAGGAAGGATCAATTGACAAAAATCAAACGATTAAAATTAGAGGGAGGATCAATTGACATGCCTTAAATTCACAATATTTAACATGGATATCTGGTCGTTGGATATCGTTAGATATGTGATCAGGATTTTCTCTCGATTTGCTTCTCTTCTCACCGGGTGTTATGGTAGAACTTCGATAAATTAATCCTCAATAAATTAATTACTTCGCTAAAATAATAAAATTCTCAGATCCCAACCAGGTTTGTATAAGCTAAATTTTAACTCGATAAATTGATAATTTTGCTAAAATAATAATTTATTTAGTCCCAAGGATATTAAATTATTGAAGTTTTACTGCATGTTGTTGTTGATGGTGGATTTTCGTTTAAGGTTAAATTCGTAAGTAACCAGAAAATCATGCGCTGACATCTTGTAAAAGATAAAGCCGTTTATAAGTGACGGATACTCCTCACTTAATTCCTCCAGGTTGGAGCATGCAGCAACAATCCCTTCCTGTGAATTTCATATCAACCTTGTATTTCCCGTACCCATTATCGGGTGTGGCATGACGAGGCGAGTGTTACTCTTCTGAGTAACACGAACCTCAAGCACTATAATGAATCCATGTACGAAATACCCGTATAGGTGATTCTCGGTGTGTTATACTAGCCCGAGCCCTCTCGGTGTGTTATACTAGCCCGATTGAGCCCCTCTCGGTGTGTTATACTAGCCCGATTGAGCATCCGGACTTGACTGTATCAGTCTCCGGATACGATCTGATCGCAGTCATCCAACTCCACGAGCATGATTGGATGACCACAGATCAATTCCATCACCCCCAAGCGGTATGGAATACACACGGCCTTAGCTTGCCGGATATGATCTATCGCAGTCATCCAACTCCCAAGCATGATTGGATGGCCACTGAGATCACTTCCATCACCCCAGCGGTATGGAATACACACGGCCTTAGCACGCGAGATATGATTCGATCGTGTCATCCCACTCCACAAGCATGATTGGACGACCCAGATCAATTCCATCACCCCCAAGCAGGTATGGAATTGATCTAATCGCAGTTGTCCCACTCCACAAGCATGATTGGACGACCCAGATCAATTCCATCACCCCCAAGCAGGTATGGAATACACACGGCCGACGCATGGTCGGCCATTGGCCTGCTGCTTGCCAAGAAACCGTCCATACCAAGCATTATGGGCGGAAAACCTAAATTAGGGTTTGCGGCATATTACATATGTCGCAAACGGTCTCAACCGTCCGTCTTCGCAGGCATAGACGGAGGGTGTAGATGTAGACTCAAAGGCCCGGAGCATGTCGACACAATCACCATGTGACCGCCACACGCTTGACCAATCGGTCAAAGCCAACCGTGGTTGGTTGCAACAAAACCATCCGCCCAAAAGAGCATGGTCGCGCGGCTTTGAAAGCCAAAATTAGGGTTCAAGCCATCACGCGCGTCCATCTTCTCCGGCACGAATGGAGGGTCACAGTTAGATTGAGCAAGGGTCGGTCACACCAGCATGACCACCGTGGGCCCATCTACCCCCTCACGCGGTCGGCCAAGGCACATCATTCCCGGCCAACCCAAACGCACGCCCAAACTCGTGCGGTTACACCTCCCAAATCCTAAATCGATCTCAACCACTCAACTTCAATTAGGACGAATTGGGTGGCTTAGATCACGTTTCATGAGACGGTAAGACATAGGTGTGAACACCAACCTACCACCTACACGGTAGTGTGATCGACCAAAACCAACCAATGATTGGTCGCCGAAACGCGTGCCCAAACTAGGAAATCACGCCTAGGTTTCCAACTCCTTTGCGGCAAGGGATTTACGCGCAAACCGATCTCGACCACTCCTCTTTACGGTCAAATTGAGTGGCCCAGATCGCGCTTTCATGAGGAACGGAATACGAGGCGCCTACACCATCATGCCGTCAACACGCATGTATGGTCGGTCTTCTCAAATCCTTCCCATGCTTGGTTTCGACCAAGTCAAGAGTGATGCTTGCGCACCTATTTAAAAAAACCTAATTTCATCACCGGTCGCAGATGAGTGTCTCAAACATCATCTCATCCGTCCGACTTCACCGCTTGGTTTTACACCCCTGGTCAGGAGTTATTTGGTTAGTGAGCAGTCATTACACATCACTTTACCACACCGTAATGCGCACTGTGATAAAATACACACGATACCGCACAGTATCGACTTTCGAATAACGCGATTATTCAATTCAAGATTACATGCTATCTTCCGTGGATCCACGATCCACATTCCAGTTATCAATCATGTCACAAACGGGGATACTTATAGGGTATTGGTCGGCGGTTTACGGCGTGCGGCGTGTAACGCGCCATTACAAGAACGTGTTAGGAAGTCATGGACGGTTAGAGATGAATGGAGAAGTGGGCAAGACCGGCCGTATGCTACCGACACATAACTCCACCACTCCATCATTCCACTACCTCCACTTCCCACGAGAAACGTGAATGAGGCTCAATGACTTGTATAAATAGGTTCTCCGCCCTATTTCAAACAACAACAAGAAAAACAAGACAGAAAATCGATATCCAGAGCCTCCTTACATTAACCGTAAGCCTGCTCACTTTTCTGTCACAAGTCATAAGCAAGCCAACACCTTCACAATCTCAACACATTCTTCGCTTCCTCCCTAAGATCAACCCCATCTCCTTCACTTTGTGACCGAAACAAGTCTGAACGCCCATTTCTTGGTTTAGGTAGGACTTGCACGATTGATCTCTCGAATCTACAAGCACTCACCGCGCAGTGCATTTGTTGTAGGTTTAAATTCATTCCTCATCACACCCCAAATTACCAAATTCAGCAGGAGTAATTTTCACCCATCAACAATTGGCGACCACGGTGGGAGATTAATCTCGGTCGTAAAACAATTTCCTTGAAATCCGATTCAATTTCATCAATTTCAAAAAGGGGTAGATCTTAGAACCAATTCAATCAAGCAATTCATTTCAAGATGGTGGAACTCGGTGCGGATCAAGAATCAATTCGGACGGAGCTAGCGTGGATAACACTCCGGTGTTGACGTGCTTGTCGGTGGAGCTACCGTAGCCGACACATCTCGAGGAGCCGTTACCTCTATCACCAACACTAGCGGAGCAGAGACATCCCGGCAGGTGTAACACCTCCCATCACCAGAGCGAGCAACACGCAAATCCACGGCATCTCTTCGAGCGTTACGCCTCCGCGGTTACCAGAGCAACAACTTTCACTCCTCCATCGGGACGAGGAGCCGGAGACACAAGAGGAAGACCGCCGTCTAGTACCATTGCGGACTTGATGGAGAAACGGGGGAAATTCTTGCTAAAACTCAAACAGACATGGCTGCAACTCAGAAAGAGGTACTCACTTTCCTTAAAACTTTGATCGAGCGATTGCCGCAAGATTCACGGCAACCCTTGGAGTCGGCGAGAGATGCATTCAATACACCGGAGCGGGTGTTTCCACTAGGACTCACATGAATGAAGAAACTCGTGTTGCTCGAACGCCAAGGGAGAGAGGCCGGTCTTCCAACTTCATCACGCGTGAAGATCTAGAGCGACTTCTCCAAAATCGAGGAAAAGGGGACCGAACGGACGTACACCAACATCGCCGCCGTACCCTCAAGATGTGCAACGGATTCCTCTACCAAGAGGTTACACCTCTCCCGGTTCTCCCTCTATGACCAGATCGGTAATGCTCGTGAACATATTTCTCGATTCTTGGAAGCCTTGGGGAACATGAATACAATCATGTTTTACGCCTAAAAGAATTCTCAAAATCACTCACGGGAGGGCATACACTGGGTACAACAACATTGCGCCTAACAAAGCATATCCAATTGGAGCGAGATGGTCGGTGCTTTCTACGGGGAAGTATTTCTTCGTGTCCGAACAAATCACGTTTTCGGACACTGGAAGAATTCTCCAGCGGAACAATGAACATCCCAACGACTTCGTTAAAAGATTCAGAACCCAAGCACTGGACTGCCACGACCCGAATGTTACCGAACGGCAATTGGTGGAATCATGCATCAATGGGATGATACCCATATACCGCTCTCGTTAGAAAATCTGGGCTTTCAAACATTCTTCGAACTCCATGAAGGCTGCAAAGCAACAAAGAACAATCGCACCAAAGATTACTAGAAAGAACTAGGGTTGTTCGAAGTGAAGATTTGCGCGAAAGTCGAGGAAGCAGGCGTCTCACAAACAAACAATACAACACTGGCCCTTCTGTGAGTGTGGTAAGCGGAGGAGAAAAGAGGAAAGCTTCGATAACGGAACAACAAACCAAGCGAACATCCTCAGCACACAAGACTTCGTCTCGAAAAGGAACAGACAAAACTCCTGCACAAAACGACAAAGACACGGGTTTTCCTTTTCCCATGAATGAAGTGATAGAGCTCCTGGAAGCGTGGATCCAAGACGACGCCGTAAAGCTTCCTCCTATCAGGCGTCCTCCGACCGAGGAAGAGATGGAAGATCCCAGATACTGTTGCTATCACAGGTTCGTTCATCATCCAACCAAAGATTGCAACAAGTTGAAACAAATATTCAGGGAAAAGGTAGAGACAGGGGGAGCTCCAGCTTGGAAATGAAGGTGTTCATAGAGATCCTCTACCTATCGAAACCGCATGATTTCGGGGACTCGTTCGCAAGACCGTGCAATCTATGATGGAGCGCATATGTGAAATCTTGTATTTCTCCAAGGGCAGCGTCAAGACATATTTGCGGCCCTCAATCACGTTGTGTCAGGCGGCGTTTGCATCCGGAGCAGTTCAAGAACCTCGAGACTCTCCCCGCAAGACGCGAGCAAGGAAACCGGGACTCCTAACCGTCACTTGTTTAAGGGGGCGTTAAGTTCGATAGCGTGTTAATTGACACGGTTTCCGAATTTAACATCATTACTGTCAAGACCTTGAAAGCGGCAAAGATTTCGAAGGTGAAGCTACTCGTCACCCAACTGTGGTCAAAGATTCGGGAGGAGAGCTTAGAGATGCGTATGGATACGTCAATCTTGAAATCAAAATGGGAGACGCCTCGACGCAAGCAAAATTCTACGTGGTCAAAGATCATCCCAGCTACGACATGATCCTAGGACGCTCTTGGATACAGGACAACAAAGCCATCTTTGGAAGTCCGTCCTCTACCGGTCTCGGTGATTGAAAGAATCTCCAACATGCTCGGCTGGACCACTCGATGACTGTCCCGCTGCCGCACTCAAAGAACTTTCCAACATGACGCAACTTCCGGAGAGAGCACTGTCAAAGATGCATTGAAGAGTTCCAATCTCAAGTAAGTCTCGTCACGCAACCTTCCTTACAACCTACCGCCCCTCATTCCGACAAGTCCTGGGACCGACTCCAACCAACAAGCCAACCCCGGGCTAGGAGATGTGAATGGGAAGCGGCCCTTTCAAACATTTTATCAAGAGCATAGAGGCTGTCTTGGTCAAAGACAACAAGGTCAAGGTCCAAGTGTCCGCACGCTCAAACCCATTCTAATTGGAGACACGGTGACGAAGATGACTACGTTCAATGTTGGAAGCATGACGGTAAAGATGATCACTCCACCGACTCACCCACCAAAAGAGAAGATGAACCGCACAGTAGCGAGATGTTATCCTAGGTGGCTCCGCCAAGCTTATCAACGCCGATAACCTGGAGGGCATAACGTTCACTCGCGATGGCTCAAACCTTACCGCACTTAAGATACTTTGTGCTATCACTTTCAAAGCATCCTCCACACTTTAAAAAAACGCTCATTTGCTATTTTTCCGCCGTGTCTCCTTATTATAATTTCGTGTCACACTTGTAATTCCTCCAGGAAAATGATTGCAATACTTGCATTCATAGTTAGGTTTCAATTTTCAATTCTCAATTCAATTGAAGTATTATTTCCATCCGAGAATCTCTCTACTCCTAAAGACACAAAGTCACAGGTCGAAGCCTAAATCAACTGGAGCAAAAAGGAAACCCTAAGCAAATATTTGAAATAAGGAACGTGTGCGCAAGAAGTGATTTGAGCCATCCGCCCAAAGAAAGCCAGGAAGATATTGCATCACAGGTCCGTGGATATTCCATTATGGTATAACTTCTTTTATCACTAAGAATTATGTATGAAGGCGCACCCTTGCGCCTGAGAAAGTTCGGTTACAGTCTTGGCAAAGGATTATAAAGGAAAGCTTTATTCAAATAATCAAAGGAAAAACCTCGAACTCGGCCCGCCACCGAGTACAAGGAAGATGTTCGAGCATGCGGAATATACTTGGAAAGAAAAACAAAACAGAAAGAAATTTCAATCATCAAGAGGGTCGGTCTCGCCACATCACCATCACTCCGTCACACTGCCGATGCACCTCCCTCCAGGATCTTCCTCAACTTCGCAGACGGCATCTCTACCGCAGCAGCAGCAGCAGCGCACTCCATCCCAACATCTTCAAACAGGGAGCATCAAAGGGCATAGCAACATCGGGAGCCGCGCGCAGTTGCTTCCAAACGTTCGAGCTGCTCCGATCGGAATCAAGGATTATCACGCCGTCCGAACCGGGTAATCACACTTGCCTTCATTCGGGAGGTCGTTCGGGCTCAACCCTCCGCCTCTTCAACTGCGGCTGCAAATCGGCTCTTCGCTTGCGCTTACTAGTGTCCGCAGCGTTTCCTCGCGCCTCCGCCGCTCCTCCATGTCAATTGCAAATGAAAGTGCACAGATACGTCCTCCGACAATACGAAGGTGGGAGATAGACATCCCCGTATAGCACAGCCGACTTCACGAAGAGGAAGATCGATCTTAGCCATCACTTCTCCATGCGCATGGTTTTCGGCTTGTCAACTTCAAAACTTCTTTTCCGGGAAGCAAATGTAACGAGCGTCTACCGCTTCCATGATAATCTCTGAGAGAAGAAGAGGTTATGAGCACACAAAAAAAAAATATCATCAAATCCATTGATCGTTAATCGAAAATCGTAGCAAGCACTCTGAGATACAGGATAAAGAATAAACGACCACGTTGAGATGACTCTTTATAATCTCACAAGTCGACGTAATCCCCGAGGTAAGGAAGAGAAGTCTCTACTTACCACCTATGAAGGCTGCTAGTTCGGGATAACAATCGACGAGGCTTATCGGATATACCCGAGGAAAGCCGTATGTGATGAAAGAAGTACACCTAAAGGAGCGGGCGAGCTCATACATGTACAAGAGGAACCAAAAAGCGACTCACCGGATCAAGTCCTGCTTCCTTCGCATCCTCAATCAAGACCAACCGGGGGCCGTGGGAAACGCTCGACAATGTGAAACTATCCAAGTAAATATGTATTCACTCTAGCTTGGTCATTTCTCGTATGTCACCATCTCATGCCTACCACACAATAGTGTAACCATTATGTGCTAGGCGGGGGGACTTAATGTTGATGGTGGATTTTCGTTTAAGGTTAAATTCGTAAGTAACCCGAGAAAATCATGCGCCGACATCTTGTAAAAGATAAAGCCGTTTATAAGTGACTGGATACTCTCACTTAATTCCTCCAGTTGGAGCATGCAAAGAACAATCCCTTCCCGTGAATTTCATATCAACCTTGTATTTCCTGTACCCATTATCGGTGTGGCATGACGACCGAGTGTTACTCTTACGAGTAACACGAACCTCAAGCACTATAATGAATCCATGTAATGAAATACCCGTATAAGCTGATTCTCGGTGTTATACTAGCCCGAGCCTCTCGGTGTGTTATACTAGCCCGATTGAGCCCCTCTCGGTGTGTTATACTAGCCCGATTGAGCATCCAGGACTTGATTGTATCGGTCTCCCGGATACGATACGATCGCGATCATCCAACTCCACGAGCATGATTGGATGACCACGATCAATTCCATCACCCCCAAGCGAGGTATGGAATACACACGGCCTTAGCTTCAGGATATGATCTAATCGCAGTCATCCAACTCCGCAAGCATGATTGGATGGCCACAGATCACTTCCATCACCCCCAGCGGTATGGAATACACACGGCCTTAGCCTGCGGATATGATTCGATCGCAGTCATCCAACTCCGCAAGCATGATTGGATGACCACGAGATCACTTCCATCACCCCCAAGCGGGTATGGAATACACACGGCCTTAGCTTGCCGGATATGATCTAATCATGATCGTCCCACTCCACAAGCATGATTGGACGACCGGATCAATTCCATCACCCCCAAGCGGTATGGAATACACACGGCCGACCATGGTCGGCCATTGGCCTTGCTTGCCAAGAAACCGTCCATACCAAGCATTATGGGCGGAAAACCTAAATTAGGGTTTGCGGCATATTACATATGTCGCAAAATCTGTCTCAACCGTCCGTCTTCGCAGGCATAGACGGAGAGGGTGTAGATGTAGACTCAAAGGCCGGAGCATGTCGACACAATCACCATGTGACCGCTACACGCTTGACCAATCGGCCAAAGCCAACCGTGGTTGGTTGCAAACAAAACCATCCGCCCAAAAGAGCATGGTCGTCACGCGGCTTTGAAAGCCAAAATTAGGGTTCAAGCCATCACGCGCGTCCATCTTCTCCGGCACGAATGGAGGGGTCACAGATTAGATTGAGCAAGGGTCGGTCACACCAGCATGACCACCGTGGGCCCATCTACCCCCTCACGCGGTCGGCCAAGGCACATCATTCCCGGCCAACCCAAAACGCACGCCCAAACTCGTGCGGTTACACCTCCCAAATCCTAAATCGATCTCAACCACTCAACTTCACCGGACGAATTGGGTGGCTTAGATCACGTTTTCATGAGACGGGTAAGACATAGGTGTGAACACCAACCTACCACCTACACGGTAGTGTGATCGACCAAAACCAACCAATGATTGGTCGCTTCAAACGCGTGCCCAAACTAGGGAAATCACGCGGTTTCCAACTCCTTTGCGGCAAGGGTTTTAACAAAACCGATCTCGACCACTCCTTTCTGGGGTCAAATTGAGTGGCCCTGGGATCGCTTTCATGAGGGAACGGAATACAGTGCGCCTACACCATCATGCCGTCAACACGCATGTATGGTCGGTCTTCTCCAAATCCTTCCCATGCTTGGTTTCGACCAAGTCAAGAGTGATGCTTGCGCACCTCTTTAAAAACCCTAATTTCATCAACTCGCGAGATGAGTGTCTCAAACATCATCTCATCCGTCCGACTTCACCAGCCTTGGTTTTACAACCCCGGGTCAGAGTTATTTGGTTAGTGAGCAGTCATTACACATCACTTTACCACACCGTAATGCGATCGCATAAAATACACACGATCCGCACGAGTATCGACTTTCTCGAATAACGCGGTTATTCAATTCAGATTACATGCTATCTTCCGTGGATCCACGATCCACATTCCAGACATCAATCATGTCACAAACGGGAGGGGATACTTTTGGGGTATTGGTCTCAGCGGTTTCTGGCGGCGCGTGCAACGCGCCATCACAAGAACGTGTTAGGGAGTCATGGACGGTTACAGATGAACTGGAGAAGTGGGCAAGACCGGTCGTATGCTACCGACACATAACTCCACCACTCCATCATTCCACTACCTCCACTTCCCACGAGAAACGTGAATGAGGCTCAATGACTTGTATAAATAGGTTCTCCGCCCTATTTCAAACAACAACAAGGAAAACAAGACAGAAAATCGATATCCAGAGCCTCCTTACATTAACCGTAAGCCTGCTCACTTTTCTGTCACAAGTCATAAGCAAGCCAACACCTTCACAATCTCAACACATTCTTCGCTTCCCTCCCTAAGATCAACCCCATCTCCTTCACTTTGTGACCGAAACAAGTCTGGAACGGCCATTTCTTGGTTTAGGCCGGACTTGCACAGATTGATCTCTCGAATCTACAAGCACTCACCGCGCAGTGCATTTGTTGTAGGTTTAAATTCATTCCTCATCACACCCCAAATTACCAAATTCAGCGGGAGTAATTTTCACCCATCAACAGCTTGTACGTACGACCCATTTTAAAAATCGACTTTTTATCACTCAATTCTCCCCTACTTTCTTGACTTCTCCCCTATGAATAAGTGGAGGACTTGTTTAATTTTGGGTTTACAGACCATAAAAGGGCACTTGTAAATTAAGTCGAAGATGTAGCAGACATTTTATAGTTTTATCAAAAACTAAAATCAGAAAGAAAATTAAGTTTGATGTGATTATGAAATCGATATTTCATGTATGATTTGAACAAAACAGATCAATATTTCTTTTTTTGTTTTATACTAGAAATATCCCGTGTCGTAATGGCACGCATTGTAACATTTATATTTTATCATGATGATCCCTGAATCTAACTAAATTACCTATAATATGGTGTTAATGTTCGATAAAAAGATTGAAAAAAAAAAAGGTTTATCTTATTTAATTATTGCTTCTAGTGAAAATATGGTTGGCCTCTAATATATCCTCAAAATCTGGTTAGGTTGAATCTCACACATTTCGTATATCTATAATTTTTGAAGAGAATCTCAATCAAGACACTTCTGTTAGAGGCAGAATAGTCACAAAATTATTCACATAGGTTGAAGCAATTCCTAGGCCTGTAAAGGACGTCATCTAGGGGGATTGTGTTGTGTAGCGTGTTGAGATATCCAAGAGACGTAAAGGAGCACAACTGAAACTGAATTGCTCATAAGGTCGATTCGGTCTCAACTACAGTCTAGTCCGAAATCTGATAGTAAGTTAATGTCTGTAGCGGCTTCATACAATATGGTGCTCAAGTTCTGGAGTAGGTCCCGCGGTTTTTCTGCTTTGCAATTTTCCTCGTTAACAAAAAATTTGGTGTCTTGTGTTATTTCTTTTCCGAGTCATACTATTTATCTTTATAATAAAATCATTAGAACCTACAAGATTTATTCTTGAGAATTCGTATCTTGAAAAAAAGATTACAAGACTTGTTTTTGTTGGATTTCGGTTTTGTAACAGTTCAGATACATACTAAGTTATTACTTGGATATTGATTTTTGAGATTGTCCAAGTTAAACTTGTGTTCATATCAGGTATCAAATATTTTGTTGTTAATCTGTGCTATTTTCCGGAAAAAAATTGATGTTGTACTTGGCACCCTACTTTTTCACTAGTTCAATTTCATTATCCACTTTAAATATACCCCTTGAGGGTATTTTTGCAAATAAAGAAAATATGAGGTTGTTTAAATAAGTTTCCCTTACTTTTAGCAATCCCCAATTTCGATAGGTTAAGATTAGATATGGTAAATTTTAGAACCTACACTTGAGGGATACCTTTACAAATTAGGGGAAACAGAAAAACAAAATAGAGATATTGTGAAGTAATATTGAAAGCCACCTATCTAAATATTTTTTGAGCTAAATTACCCTTGAAGTCGGTATTGTTTGAAATTGTATCGGCAATACCGACTGTTGGTATTTTCACACCAGATAATTGGTAAAATTGTCGGCATGGCATTTATTGATAAATTAATGTCAACTTGAGTCGACATGGTATTCAATTAGAATACAATACTGACAGTAATAGTTGTCATGGTATTCATTTTCCCATCAATTTCCGACTGTTACTTTGTAACTGATATTTCTACTATTCCTTGCGTTTCAAAGTTTTAGTCTGCTTTGACTACGTCAAATACTAAGGATACCATGGGATTTCCAAGATTATCCTTAATTATTTACCGTATTTGTTTTCTAAAAGATACGAAGATAAAAATATAAAGATATTAATCATATTGGTTTATATTTAGATAAATTTTTTTAATGATTTTAAATAAGATCTTACTGAAAACATATTTATAATGAAAATAAAATAAGTGTATATTTGAGAGTTCATTCCAAAAGTTTGACTATAAAAGTAGGACATAATTTTAAAACTGACGGAAATTGAACAAAGGACAAAAGTGTAGAAGTAGAGGGAGTATAATTTTTTATTTTTAACCTAAAATGGATTCCAAATCAATCAGAAAACCAAAAAAAAAAACGAATGGGAATTACTTGCCTTCTTTTGAAATATGATGGGAAAAAGAACAGTGATAAATAGATATTTGATTTGAAAAAAAAATCTAAGAAAAAAAAAGAGAGGATGAGAATAAAAATAAGGGATGTTAAATTTTAGGTTTTGTTTTAAACATTTAATAGAGATAAAAAGATAAAGGATAATTTAGTATTTTAATCACCCAAAACCTCCCCTTATGACAAAAATCAACCCCAATCAACAAGAGTATCCCCCAATTTGTGGGTGTATCCCTCCAAATGTGGGGTAAAATTTAACCAGACTTAATAAGGTTCAGGGTTCTATTTAAGAGATATATTATTATAGACAAAGTCTCTCGCAAACTCAATTTGAGAGAAAGTTTGTTGAGTAAATCCAATAACCTCCGGAACACATTTTTAAATATAGTATGGTTAGATATTATCTAAGATATGGTTTATCTGAGATTTAGTTGGCTGTTTTTATTTTTCATTCTAATACATATAAGGTTGTCAATTATGCGGTTCAACTATGTTTCGACTGTACCAGAACCGATACTGATAATCTCAATTTTATTTAGTTCAGAACCATATAACCGACCACCACATGTGGTTCGATTCATAACTTGTTGCTTCTTCTAAACCGACAATACAATAATGTTTATAACAATTATTATAGACTAATTCATCCAAACTCTAACAATGAAACTATGGATACTTATAACTCAAAATGATATTCATTTGTTATACTAGGTGTGTCTGCTTTTTCGTTACTTAATATATCATATGATAATGACAACCATAAGCTGCAAATACATAATTCAGATTAGACATTTTCTTTGTTTCTTCTCTTTTGAGTTACAACTTGGAGTATTATTATTACATACCGTAATTTTTGTGATGCTTTCCTAAGGAAGCATCGGGATGCTATGGTATCAACATATACTTACTTGAGGATGCAATGTTTACATATGTTGCTTACTAGTGGAAGCATAAATGATGCTCACCCAAGGAAGCATCATTGTTGTTACAAAGGTTATTGAAGGAAGCATCTTGATGTAACTGTATCATTATCCTATGATGCTTACCGGAGGAAGCATCGTTGTCCCTATAATGCTTACCAGAGAAAGCATCACTCTCATTATAGTGCTCACCTAAGGAAGCATCACTGAAGACTTGTCGTAAAATCAGGTGAACTTGGTAGATGGAAAACATCTCTCAAATCCTAGTATGTACAAATGTTAATAAGATATATATATAGAGAGAGAGGAGGTGTCAGTTAAAATTCGATGATGCTTACCGAAGGAATCATCATTTTCACTGTGAAGCTTTACCCAAGGATGCTTAACTAAGGAAGCATCACTGCCCAGAGGATACTTATCGGTGGAAACATCATTGTCACTATGATGCTTACTGAAGAAATTATCATTGAAGCCTTATCGCGAAAAAATGTGGACTTGGTATATAACAAACGTCTCTCAATTCCTTGTACATATAAATAGCCGAGGGATGTTGGTTGAAGGTACACTAAATAAAAATGCATTACTGTCCATATGATGCTTACTCAAGGAAGCATCACTGTTGCTATAAACCTTATCCAGTAAAGCATATATCATGCAAAGGCATCATTATGCGGTTGTGCTTACCGAGGATGCGTATAACTGATGCGAAATCATCAGTATGCCATGTTGCTTACCCGATGAATGATCAGTTATGAACAATCTTACGTATATTGTGTGAAAGTCACTTTTCATATACGAACTAGGTTTTTTTTTAGCTTTTGGCCTTGCAACATGAGGTGTAATCGATTGCTAATTCTGAAATTGATGAACTACGGTTTGTATCTTTTCATGGTACGGATAACGTACGTAGCTAGCTGCAATGCACAATATTTGTGGTCCAGCACCTTGTCGCTCATACCATTTAAGTTCGGCGTGCGAGAAAGTGATGATTATGATACACTTGATAAGGTAGTCGTAATCCATTCACTGGATGCTCATACTTCCTATCAAGTTACTCGATGTTGCCATATGCGTCAATAGCGAATTGCGTTGGCCATGAAAGGAATTTAACTAGATTGCAAGTCGTGAGATCTTGTGTATGCCTAGATTTCTATGTATAGTAGATCGACGTGCATTTTCTGGTAAGAAGTTAAGCCTTTACATCCCGGTCACTGCGTTATGATTGGAATATTAGTGAGTTTCGACCTCATAGGCATAAGAAGCATAATTTTTCGGGGAATCAATCTTTTATCAATAATAAAAATGTCAGCCTGTAACAGTAAGCTTGAAGAGATGCAGTCGATTTATAATCAATAGATATGATTACTAAAATCTACAATCCTTGTTAATCAGTTTCAAACAATGATTTTGGCTCGGTTCTAAGGGCTAACCAGAGATGAATCCTGATCCACCGATTTTCAATAATGTAGAAACATTAAGTATCATCATATTAACAGTTTGGTTCGGTTCGAGGATTAAACATGGTTTCTCAGTTTTACATGTATCGTGTGCAACTTTAACTATATGTGAATATTTTTGTTGTATAGCTAATTCCAAAGCAATTAGTGTACCATATAAATTTGAATTTTATCATATGTGATTATGAATAATATTATGTATTATTTATGCAAAAGATGAGCTGAGGTAGAGTATCAAACTAATATGGCCGGCTATGAGAGGGAAGAGACCGAATTGCACTTTTGTGGGTTCCTTTGATGAGCATGCATATCTCTGAGGGTTTGTATATAGTTTTGTTACGAGTTTGTATGGCCCAGATTCATGATGTTATCCATAAACACGTTAATGATATTGAATATATGAGGCTTATGCATGAAGGTAAGGTTTGTGCCTGAGGGTGAGACTTGTGACTAAGTCTCATGTTTGTACGAAATTAAGATGAGATCATGGGGATCAAGTTTCATGGACTCGGCTGGGACGTGCTCATGAGGATCACGTCTCATGAGGTCAGCTGGGATGTACTTATGAAACTTGGAACATCTCGCGTTATACGAGGCTAGGATGATCTAATGTGGTTTTGATATCATGGAGTCGGGCGTGGATATACCCCTGAGGTTCATATTGATGGGTTCAAACGTGGACGTGTCCATAAAAGATATATAGTAAAGTGTGAGTCGCGCTCAAGATGATCAAGCTCATGGGTCAGCCGTTGATATGTCTATGAGAGTTATTAAATATAACAGTGTAATACCCTGTATTTTTAGTTACTGTTTCGGGTCGGGTTATACCCGCATTAGTTAACCTTGTGGCTTAGGTTGTTGTTCCTTAGCCTTATCCTATGTGGGTGTATTGAACTAGAAAGGCTACAAGTTATGGTGCAAATAGAATAATCAATAATAAATAAAATTAAGGGAAAATGAAAAGATAAATCAAATAGTTAGGTTTTCTATTAATGTAAATGGAAGTAATTTTAGAAGTTGGAAAACAAATTAAGGCTAGGAGAAAAAGAAGGAGATGGAGGTAGAGATTTTTGGAGAAGAAGGATAAAGAAAATCAAGAGGAGTTTTTAGAAATTGAGAGGTAAAATTTTATATCCCCATTCTCTTTGTGTTTTGTTATACTTGATTTTAATTTAGTTAAATCTTATATCATTAGGTTTCTGAAATTTATCTGAAAAGTTCTATGCATCTTATTGATGATCAACCTTTGATTATTGTTAGATAACATAATTGGGTATCACTAGTTAAAATCTGAGAATAATCACCGTAAATTCACCGTTGAATGTTTGTTTGAATTTGAGTGATAGTTTCTGAATTTCTGGACAGTTTCGTTGTGCTGTGGTTTTGAAGTTCTTAGGAAGTCTTAATGATGTTAAAATGATTTGAGGTCTTAACAAAAATTGTAGATAAACATCTTTCTTTCATTTTATTTTGGAATTGCTTGATTTAAGATTAATATGAATTTACCGTGAATATTTTGGTAACATGATGTTATCTGTCCAGTTTTTAGAATGATAATATAAAACCGTTATTTTTTTATTGAGCCGTTAATTTAATGTGAAATTTGGATATGTTATACATGATGGTGTCAGGAATTTTCACTAAAAGTTTGAGATAGATGGGACAAAGTTATCACCTAAAACGCATGATGTGAAATGGCTGCAGTTAACTTGTTTGCATAAATGCTTGAAAGAAATTCATGTTGTTAAGCCATGGTTGCTTGTGTTGTTTGCAAAAATGATTTATAGAAGGATATGAGTTCATTTTTATTGTTATATGGAACATGTTTCATGCTAACAGCGGGTAAAGACCCCCGAGAGTTAAATGGGTAATGATCCCCATGGGAACTTGTGTTTCCCGACCATCGATGGCGGCTGTTCGTACCGGTAAACGATAGGTGGATGTACGAACCAAGGTTTTCGTATCGTGAATGAAACGGGTAATGATCCCCGAGAGCAGATGGGTATGATCCCCATAGGAACTTTTGTTCCTGACCATCGATGGAGGCTGTCTGTGCCGATAAACGATAGGTGGGTGTACGAACCAAGGTTTTCGTACCGTGAACTCATGATTTCTCTGTGACTATATTAATACGTGAATAGATGTGTTGAATCATTGATGAATGACTTGTTGACGATTATGTTGGTATTGTAAACTCATGGTTTCTATGTGACTATATATAAATACGTGAATAGATGTGTTGAATCATTGATGAATGACTTGTTGACAATTATTTTGGTATTGTAAACTCATTATTAATTTGTGAATCATGTGTTGAAATCTATGTAGAATGATTTGTATAAACGTTATTGGTTTTATGAACTCAAACATTGAAATACGAATTGAAGTATTTGTAGAAGATATTGATAATGATACGAACTCAATTGTTAAAACCTAAACTGGTAGATTCATTGAAAATATTATTTATGTTATGAACTCAATTGTGAAATCTAATTGGATGAATTATTGAAAGTATTATTGGTATTATGAACTCGTGATTGAAGGATGATTTGTTAGAAACAATATTTGTATTGTGAATCCATGATTAAACAAAGAATTGTTGAAAATAATATTTGTGTGGTAATCATGTTGGTTGAATATTTATATTAGTGATTTTCTCGAAATTATGTCGTATGCTCATGTTGTATGTTATTTGACTCATTGATATTGTTATGCATGTTTTGAGATTGGGAATGCCTTCTACTGAGCTGTCATCTCACCCCAATTGACATTCCTTGCAAATTTATTAGAGTTGCGCAGCGTAAGCTAGGAATGAGTACCTTAGTGATTGAATTGTTTACTTGTATTTGTTTGAAGTGTAAATCCATATCAAATGTTTCATTTATGATATTGTTAAGGATAAATTTAAACCAAAGAATTAACTTTGATAAATTAATTTGATTTAAATAAAAATAAAAATAAATTTTTTAGTCTCGTTTCGACCCGTAACGCCTTGAGTTCGGATATCCATATGGGTTTGACCTCGGTCCGGAAATTGGGGTGTTACAAACATAATATGAGTTGTGCTATAATGAGTAGAGCAAAGATGAATTAGCTGAGCTCTAAAACCGAGCCGAACAAGTCTATCTCGAGAGCATAATCTAGGCACTCTCAAATAGATTTGAACTGATTGAGCTCTGGAGCTAAGCTGATTTTAATTGCAGGAAATCCTACAATACACACCTCACAAGAATTCGTAATATTCAACACATCTTTAAGATCAACAATCCATTTCTTTATTAATTGAGTTAGAAATTTTACAAGAAGAAAGCTAAATCAAGAATATAATTGCTACTCTAAACTTTCTCTCTCCTCAAAACTTTCTCTCTTGTCTCAAAAAGATCTCTCTTCTCTTAAGCCTATTCGGCTCTTTATATAGGACATTACATAGTGGATGACAGCTAAGCTGTCCTTTATTTTTGGATCTGACTTGCGACATTCTCGCGAGTGTACAACTATTAAATCTCGCAACACTCCTAAATTTCGCTAGATCTTCACATCTTTCTCGTGTTCAAGCTGTCGTCATCCATTGCGTCATTTATATTATCCATCTGCGACATTTTCGCAATGTGTTGTTTACGAATTTCGCAAGGGTGTTGGTGATGCGATATTCTGATCCTACATCTTGCCTCTTCTCATGTATTCTCTGCGAAGGGGAGAATGTCATGAGAACTAACACTTTCAAAATGCCGCAGTTGTTCATTTCTTTCTGCCGACAAGATTCCGTGAATTAAGCATAACCGTTTACACGTGTTAAATTTTCCACTATTCACCGGCACTTTAAATGCTAACCGGTCACCATTTTTTTGTCTATTTAAGAAGAGATCCATCGTAAAAATGTCTTCTTTCTTTCACTTCGTCTTCTTCATCTGTAAATCCTCTTTTTGTCGTCTGCAACTTTTTCACTGTTCATCTTTCCGTAAATCCTCTCCCTCTTTCTGCTACTGTTCTTATGGAGCCATCAAGGTTTGTTTATTTTGCTGAAACTGATCTTCTTAAAATTGATTTTCTCTACTGAAATTATTTTATTTGATATTTTTCATCTTTAGATAATTCCCATACTGTTTTTGTTTCAGCAAAAACACTTCCAACACCAAGTTTACGATCCAAAACCCTAATGTTCCCAAGAGTTCACAGCAAAAACTCGTTGTGAACAAAAGGAAGCCTGCGAATAGCAAGGTATTAAGAAACACTTATTCTTTTAATAACAATATTGTTGCCTCTGTTTCTTATATGATTTGTGATTCGCAGGGTGATGCAAATGTCGAGAGGCCCCCTAAAAGACCTCGCCATCCTAAAAATGTTGAAACAGATGTTCCATTTACTTTGTTTAAGCTTTCAACACCTCCTGCGACATCTTCGTAGGAGGAATCTCCTCTTTTCATTTGCGAAAATGTCGCCGCAGATTCATCCCCTGTAACTAATCTTTCTATAAATGAAGTTCCTCACAATAACCCTGTTGCGAATGAACCCTTCTCTTCTTCTACTGTCAATGCCTCTTCTCTTAACATTGCCTCAACCCCGGCCATTAACCTTCAACAAAACTCGTCTTCCGAGGACATACCTATGGCGAAAGATGATTCAACTCTCCCACCTTCTGCCATCATCGCTTCATCATCCGAATCTCTCCCTTTTACTAAAGAAAATTTGGAAGGGATGGATATTGTTTCAAGGTTTTATCCGACCTTCTAGATGATGTCAAGAAAACTTCCACTGATCCTATCAGATTTGGTATTTGCGAGGTTTTAAGTAAATATTTTGGCTCTGACAGAATGGTTTCGCAAACATCCTTAGAGAAGGAAGTTGAAGCTTTGAAAAGTAATCTCCAAGCTATGACCTTGAAATGTGACACTCTTCATCTTGAGAATCAAAAAATTCAAAATGTTTCGCTGGATCGTGATAATCTTCGCAGGAAGAATGAGGAACTAAAAGGTAAAAAAAAAAAAAAAAAAAAAAAAAAATTAAAAATCTCTATTCCCCTTTTAAGCTCTAAACCAGAAACGAAAAATGGAGATATATCAATTTGAATCCGTCGCCGAAGAAGCCCGAATGGATAGAGATGCTTGGATGGATCAATATAACCAATTAGATAATCTTCATACGTATTCTGTTGATCAAATAGATAACCTTACCAAGGAGAATGCTCAATTAGTCCAAAAGCAAAATTTATTAAGTAATGAATTGTCTCGCCTCTCTTACTTTTTGACTAAAGCTAATATGGATTTGGAAACTTTATCAGATGAGAATCAAACCCCATCTCAGGAGAAACGAGTTCTTTTGAATAAGGTGGCGATCTCTTCGCAAGAACTTAACATTCGCCAAAAAGTAGTGATCAAGAACGATCTCTCTGCTCATTGAGAAATAAACTCAAAGAAGTAACATAATCATCTTCTGCGGAGAGAGATAAACTTATTCAAGGTAGAATAGCTTTAAGCATAAAAGCAAGTCAACTCAAAGATCAATATTCCAAGTTAGAAGAATCATACACCTCTCTTGCGAAGCAAAACACCTTACTTATTTCTAATGAAAAAAGTTTACAATCTCTAATTTGAAAGGCTTGGTTGGTGATAAGTTTGACAATGCCATGGATCACTTGGAGAATAGTTGCTTGGCTTTAACTCAATATCTTATCTCACAAAAGGAAGGTAGTCATAAAATTTGACTGCCTCAACCATTTTTTCTTTGTTAAGTCTTTTTATTATGTCTTCCTTGCGAATCTTTCGCCTATATGATTTTCTTTATTCTTTGTTTTTGCAGAATCTGAGAAAGATCTTCGCTCCTCCCTTTCTACTTTGGAATCTAACTACGCCAAGATTCGCAAAGAAAATGCATTACTTGCTACTTCTCTTGCTCGTTCTCGCGATCGGGCAGAAAGAAGACTTGATTATCTCTCTTACTCCAAAGATATCCAAAGTAGGAATCACCAGAAGGAACTTCTTCGCCAAGTTCATCTTAGGGCTGAAGTTATTGTGAATGAAATTTTATTATCCAAATCTCTCTCCCATGTATCCATCGAGCCTTTGGAAGTAGATGATGATGAAGTCCCTGGTACTCCGGACAGCGATTATCATTATGAAAGTTGCGAAGATTTCGCCAATGAAGAAGAGATTCCTCCAAATGATGAAGGTGTTGATAATAATCCAGATGGAGGAGAAATTAAAACAAACCAAAATGAAGGAAGAACTGGCGAAGCTGAGAAAGCTAGCGAGATCGAGAAAGCTAGCGAGAGTGATAAAATTAATGAAGAATGTTCATTATCTCCTTCTTGCGAAAAAGTTGATGTTGAGAGTTGAACTTCTTTTGTAATTTTATTTCTTTGAACTTATTCACCTATATAACTTCTTGCATATGATGTATTTCAGTCCTCTCTGAGATGCATTTATTTCTTTATTGTTGTGTTTATTTGCGAGAAAGATAATGTCCATCGTTGAATAATTCCCATACTGCCTCTCATTACCTTTCTCGCGATGGATGACCTGCATAAATGATAATTAGTTTTTATAAATCTTTTATTGAATCATGTGGTCTTATTTTGCCTTCCTAGTTAAAGGTCTTATGGCGCCACCTCTTGTCATTGCGGCAAATCGCAGGACGTCTTTGCATTTGCATGCAAAAACCCATTGACCTTGCCTTAACCTTTTCTTTGAAATTTTTGTTGCGACAATATGACAGGCCTAAAAATTCTTGCGAAAATAAAGCCCCATGACATTGCCGTCTTGCGACGAAATCGCAGGACGTCCTTACATTTTCATGTATTGACCCATTGATCTCGTCTTATCTTTATCTTACGTATTGTTGCCTCTTGAGATTGTCGCACAAATATGACAAGCCTAAATTTCCTTGCGAAAATAAAGCCTCATGAAATTTGCGTCTTAAGACACTTATCAACTCCCTAATGGAGGGTGCCGCCCTTATCATCCCCCTGGTTGCCCCTCCAAGGAGGCGTACTTCTGCCATACAAGGCTAGCTCCCCCCATCCGGTCTTAACAACAACCAGTTATTTTCGCAGCCTCTTATCCCTTTTGCCTATAGGGCTTATGGTTACGAGACTGCACCCTAAGTGGAGTTTTCTTGGCCGAGTGCAAAGCATATGCCGAGACTTGCCAAGAATGGCCGAGACACTTCAAATGCCCAGGCACTCTTGGCTCAACCGTGTACCTCGGCGCCTTGGTCATATGCTGACTCCTTAGAAGAGATCCTCGGTCGTCCAACCTAAGTCATAAGCTTAGATTGAAAATCCAAGGTACCTCTCCTGGATGGGCTTTATTGACCCCAATTCTCCATGACTTAGGTTCCAGGGGCGGTGTAACCTTTTCCCTGAGCCATGTTAACATGTACCCCCTTTTATGACGTACTTTAGGTCTTACATTTGCCTCTTGCGAAATTTTGATTTTGCGAACTAGGGTGTACGCCATAGCAGGTTCGCCCCTTTCTGATATGTCATTGATTTTTGATTATCTCTTGTCATTATCTGTGCGAGATTTTCGCATGTTCTTTCTTTACTTTGTGCAATTTCGCAGTGATCATTTCGCAAGATTTTCATGTAAATTCATTTTGCTTCAATCATACATTATTTCGCAGTCTACTCTTTTCCCATAATCTTTTACGGGTAATATCTCTTCAAGTATAACCTATTCCATGGTCTATCCAACCTGTGGCCCACGTCTTTACCCTCAGGATCCATCAATCTATATGCCCCTGTTCCAACTATATCCTTAATGATATAAGGTCCATCCCATTTTCTCGCAAGCTTGCCACCACTTTCTCGCTGATATATTGGTGTTTCTCTCAGTACCAAATCACCTGGTTGAAATTCGCGTGTCTTAACACGTTTATTATATTCTCTGGCTAATCTTCGTTGGTAATTCTCCATATGTTGTAGAGCTCTTTCTCTTTTTTCTTCTAATTCATCTAGTTTGATTAAAATATTACCCGCACTAAGATTTTTCTCCCAAGCTTCTGTCTTTGTTATTGGAATAATAACTTCTGTTGGTAGTACAGCCTCAACTCCATATGTTAAACAGAAAGGTGACATCCCCGTAGCTTCTCGCTTGGTTGTATTGTAAGCCCATACTGCATTATGCACTTGTTCACACCATGCTCTATTATGCCCTTCTAATTTCTTCTTCAATATATCTGTGATTGTTTTATTTGTTGCTTCTGCTTGTCCGTTGGCTCCGAGGGTATAAAGGAGTTGACTTTCCACATTTTATCTTAAATGCATTAAGTAATGTTCTATATTCTGTCCCTCAAATTGTTTCCCATTGTCGACACCAACTCTGCATGGGATTCCAAATCTGCATATGATATTCTCAAATATGAATGTAAAAATATCTTTGTCGCGAATGTGTTGTATCTTGCCCTTACTTGACCCATTTTGTGAAATAGTCTCAGAGCGACAATCGGATATCTTCTTTGCCCAGTTCTGGTAAGAATGGTCCCACAATATCTAAACCCCATTTTCCAAAAGGCCATACACTTGTTGAAGATGTTAATGGTGCTCCTGGTGCATGTATTTTCTTTCCGTGCCTTTGGCAATCTTCGCAACGCCTTGATATTTGCTTCGCATCCTCGTGCATAAATGGCCAATAATAACCTTGCATCTTCGCTTTGTATGCCAAAGATCTTCCGCCATTTGTGATTGCCAAAGCATCTCCACTATGTAACATCTTTAGTACTTCTTCTCCTTCTTTCCGTGTTAAACATCTGAGTGAAGGTCCGTTAAAGGCTCTCCGGTACAATATTCCATCCCTTAGTTCGTAATTTGTCGCACGGCTTTTTAATTTGTGTGCCTCCAATCTATTCCTTGGTGTTTCTCCTCTTTTTAGATATGCATGAAGTTCTGCTCTCCAATCTTCAATACTAGGTATTTGTTCTCCATCTCCTATTATCATTACATCTACCTCTTCTTCTTCTTCTTATTTATTGATTGATGGTGATGAAAGTGTTTGTATCTTTATGCATCTCGCAGCTGGGTCTATCATCATACTTGAGATGAAAGCAAAAGCATCTGCAAGTCTGTTATCTTTTCTTGATATGTGTCTCCATTTAATTTTTGGGATTCTCGCTGACAACTCTTCAACAAGTTTTTTGTATTTCTTCATGGATGATTCATTTGTAGTGTATTCTCCTTTTATTTGACAAATGACTAATTGCGAATCGCTTGTGATTCTTACATTTTCCAACTTCATTTCTATTGCGAACTTCAAGGCATGTATCACAGCCTCATATTCTGTCTCATTATTGGTGGATGCAAACTCCAATCTGAAGGAAAAAGCCATTTTGTTGCCCTCTAGCAAAATCAAAACAACTCCAACTCCATTACCTTCCCCATTTGATGATCCATCCACCAATATTTCCCATCTGTTTGGCTCTGTTAATAGATCTCTTGGATTTCCATGCTCTTCTTCTATATCCATCATTTCTTCCACTGCTTCATCATCTTCTAAGGGAAATTCTGCTAAGAAATTTGCAACAACTTGCGATTTTGGTGAAGATAGTATTTCATATTTGATTTTGAAATGTCCTATCTGTACATTCCATCTCTCAACTCTGCCTGATCTTTTTGAATTTTTCATTACTGACTCGATTGGTATTTTTGTCAATACCCTTATTTCATGCGCCTGAAAATATATTCAAAGTTTAAATGCTGCATAAACTAATGCCAAAATTAGTTTTTCAATCTTTGAATAATTTTTCTCTGCAGCATTGAAGGTTTTTTGATGTAATAGATTGGTTTTTCAACTCCTGCGTCTACTCGCAATAACACAGCACTTAACGCATGCGAAGTTGTCGCAAGATAGATTAATAATTGTTCTCCCGGTTCTGCCTTTTGAGAAATAGATATATTTGTCAGATGTTCTTTTATTCCTTGAAAATCTTTCTCGCAATCGTCTGTCCATCTAAACTTCGTCCCCTTTTTGAGTATATTGAAAAAATGCTTACATTTATCTGATGATCGCGAAATGAACCTTCCCAGTGAAGCTAAGAGTCCATTTAACTTCTGTACATCTTTTACCGTCGCCGGTGTTGGCATGTCATGAATCGCTTGTACTTTCTCTCGGATCAACTTGTATTCCCTCTTTTGATACGATGTAACCTAAAAAGTTTCCCGATGCAACCCCAAAAATACATTTTTCTGGATTTACCTTGATGTTAAAATGTCCCATTTGTTCAAAAATTTCCCTCAGATCTTGGACATGATTTTTTGCTTCTTTACTTTTTATTAAATATCATCTACATATACTTCCAATGTTTTGTGTATCCACTTCGCAAACACCTTTTCTACCATCCTTTGGTATGTTGCTCCAACATTTCGCAAACCAATGGCATTTTTGTGTAACAATATAACCCTCTTGGAGCGAAAAAAGCAGTATGCTCCTGATCTTCTTCAGCGATAGGAATTTGATTGTACCCTTTATATCCATCTAGAGAAGATATTCTATCATTACCGGTCCGATTCGACCATTTGTGGAATATCCGGTAATGGAAAACTATCCTTCGGACAAGCTTTATTTAGATCAAGTAAAATCTATACAAATTCTTATCCCTTTTTTCTTCTTTGGAACTACGACCATATTTTCTATCCACTCTGGGTATTTTGCTTGTCTTATAATCCCTGCATCAAGCATCTTCTGCAACTCTTCTTCTATTTGAGGATGATACGTTGTCGCGATTTTTCTGATTCTTTGTTTGAATGGCCTTACATTTTTGTCAATTTCCAATCTGTGACATGCCACATATGGGTCTATCCCAGGCACCTCATCCATGTTCCATGCGAAAATATCCTTAAATTCTCGCATCCTTAAATTTTAACAGACCAATAGTTTTTTCTTCTTCATCTGCTTCCATCTTGGTCCCAATTTTTAGTATTTTGGGTTCTTCTTCGGTCCCAACATTCACTTCCTTCGTTGGTTCTGCCGCAGTGTAGCTGGCCTTAGGTTCTCCCATAGGTGTAGGTTCTTTCATCTCCTTCGCAAGCTCGGTTCCTTCTTCCAAAATTTCGCTTTGTATCCCTTTTCCTTCCTCTGGTCTTATCATATAAGCTCTAAATTCCTCTTCTTTCTTTGTTTCCTTCGCCAATTTTTTGCGATCTTTTCACTTCTTTGCACGTCCTTCATATTATTTTACTTCAACTTGATAGCATAATCTCGCTTTATCGGTTTCCCCTCTAATTTCACCAATCCCACTTGGCATAGGAAATTTGATGCATTGATGTAATGTTGATGCTACGGCTTTAATCGCATGAATCCATGGCCTTCCCAACAACATGTTGTATGGTGATTCCATATCCACTACGCATAATGCCATTTGTGTTTCAATCTCCCCCAGCAAAATTCGCACCTCTATTTCTCCTTTTGGTTTTGTTATAGATTTGTCAAAGCCATGAATATGATAAGTTGAAGGATACATCTCTTCATCTTTGTATCCCATTCCTCTGTATGCATGGTAAAAGATTATATTCGCCGAACTCCCCGTATCAACAAGAGTTCTGTTTATCGCCCATTCTTCCTGTTTATGGGTAAAAATCGTTTCTGCCGATTTCGGTAAATTCGGTAGGTGAGTGAGAAATTGGTTCAAACCATAAACAAATGTGTTGCACGTGAGCACTTTATAGATTCGAGAGATCAATCTGTACAAGTCAGGCCTAAACCAAGAAATGGCCGTTCCAGACTTGCTTCGGTCACAAAGTGGAGGAGAAGGGTTGATTTGGGGAGGGAAGCAAAGAAAGGTGTTGAGACCAGAACAAGTCGGGAGAGTAGTGTCTCGACTTGTATCAGAAAGTGAAAGCTTCGGAAGCTTGCAAGAGATGAAAGCTTTTTGGAGAGCTTGCAAAGTTGCCTTTTCTGAGAGTGTAGTATTTTTCTCATGACCGAGACTTGTTGTCTGGTGGAAATAGGTAAGACCTATTTATACAAGTCGAGATTGAAACGTACCCTGGCCTCATGAAGGAAGAGAGTAAAGGGTGAAATAATGGGAGGAGGTGGTAACCGCATGGTGTTAATGGGTGAAAACGTTTTCACCATTATTTCCTCTTTTATTTGACCGCTTTATTCCTATTCACGCTTTCTTAATGAACGTAGTATACGCTGCATGTTGTGACCGCCAAACCAAGACCCTGGAAAGCATCCCCCAGTTTGTGTTGATGTCTCGAGTGTTGGTTGCATCTTGAGTGCAAGTGGTGCTGCTAGGGGCGCATGTGGCATGTGCCAATGGCATGTGCGGAATGCCTTTGTTGCGAGTTGCACCTCGAGCGCAAGTGGAAATGCCATAGTTTGCTAGAGGCGTGTGTGGCATGTGCCAATGGCATGTGTGGAATGCCTTGGTGGTAGGTTGTACGTTGAGTGTAAGTGACTACCCGGCGTGTATTAGGGCCACGGCTAGGTAATAAAAGCTACCAGCGAGCGTGTTGGCATGTGCCAATGGCATGCGTGGCCAATAAGGTCACACACAGTAAGAAAAGCTACCAAAGTGACGCATGTTGGCATGTGCCGACGGCATGCTTGGCCATTAGGGCCACGCCCTGGTGAGAAAAGCTACCAGCGAGCGTGTTGGCATGTGCCAATGGCATGCTTGGCCATTAGGGCCACGGTTTGGTAAGACAGGCTACCAGTGACGCATGTTGGCATGTGCCAATGGCATGCGTGGCCAATTTGGGTCGCGCCTTGGTAGAAAAGGCTACCAGCGAGCGTGTTGGCATGTGCCAATGGCATGCGTGGCCGTTAGGGCCGTGGCCTTGGTAGGAAAAGTCTGCCGGCGAGCGTGTTGGCATGTGCCAATGGCATGCGTGGCCGTTAGGGCCGTGGCTTTGGTAGGAAAAGCTACCGGTGACGCATGTTGGCATGTGCCAATGGCATGCGTGGCCGTTAGGGCCGTGGCTTTGGTAGGAAAAGCTACCAGTGACGCATGCGTGGCCGTTAGGGCCGTGGCTTTGGTAGGAAAAGCCACCAGTGACGCATGTTGGCATGTGCCAATGGCATGCGTGGCCGTTAGGGCCGTGGCTTTGGTAGGAAAAGCTACCAGTGACGCATGTTGGCATGTGCCAATGGCATGCGTGGCCGTTAGGGCCGTGGCCTTGGTAGGAAAAGCTACCAACGAGCGTGTTGGCATGTGCCAATGGCATGCGTGGCCGTTAGGGCCGTGGCCTTGGTAGGAAAAGCCACCAGCGAGCGTGTTGGCATGTGCCAATGGCACGCGTGGTCGTTAGGGCCGTGGCCTTGGTAGGAAAAGCTACCGCTGACGCATGTTGGCATGTGCCAATGGCATGCGTGGCCGTTAGGGCCGTGGCTTTGGTAGGAAAAGCTACCAGTGACGCATGTTGGCATGTGCCAATGGCATGCGTGGCCGTTAGGGCCGTGGCCTTGGTAGGAAAAGCTACCAGCGAGCGTGTTGGCATGTGCCAATGGCATGCGTGGCCGTTAGGGCCGTGGCCTTGGTAGAAAAAGCTACCAGCGAGCGTGTTGGCATGTGCCAATGGCACGCGTGGCCGTTAGGGCCGTAGCCTTGGTAGGAAAAGCTACCAGTGACGCATGTTGGCATGTGCCAATGGCACGCGTGGCCAATTTGGCCTAGGTTGCATGGTTTGCAAGCCTAGGTGCGGGCGCTATTTTGGCATGGCGCGGCTAGGGCCAAGGTAAGGGTGTTTGGCTTGGCGTGGCGTGACTAGGGCCAAGGTAAGGGTGTTTGGCTTGGCGTGGCGTGACCCGGTGTAGCTAGGGCCAAGGCGAGTGTGTTTGGCTTGGCGCGACTAGCTCGGGTTAAGTGTGGCTGGCATGATTTGCCATTGGCACGGAGGTGCGGCTAGCATGGTTGGCATGCTTCGGTGCGTTTGGTATGGCTGGCATGATTTGCCATTGGCATAGAGGTGCGGCTAGCTTGGGTTAGGTGTGGCTGGCATGATTTGCCATTGGCACGGAGGTGCGGCTAGCATGGTTGGCATGCTTCGGCGCGTTTTGGTATGGCTGGCATGATTTGCCATTGGCATAGAGATGCGGCTAGCTTGGGCTAGGTGTGGCTGGCATGATTTGCCATTGGCACGGAGGTGCGGCTAGCATGGTTGGCATGCTTCTGCGCGCTTGGTATGGTGGCATGATTTGCCATTGGCATAAAGATGCGGCTAGCTCGGGCTAGGTGTGGTCGGCATGATTTGCCATTGGCACGGAGGTGCGGCTAGCATGGTTGGCATGCTTCGGCGCGTTTGGTATGGCTGGCATGATTTGCCATTGGCATAGAGATGCGGCTAGCTCGGGCTAGGTGTGGTGGCATGATTTGCCATTGGCACGGAGGTGAATTAGGTTTTGTTCGTTGTAACCCTAATTTGAAAAAATACCCCTATTAATTAATGACTACACGCATTAAATGTTCTAATAAATGTGTCCTTTGGTGACATTAGGTTATTTGGGGTTTTACGATTTTACCCTTTGTTTAATCAACATTAAGTCCCTGCTTAGCTCGGAACGGGAGCTTTGTTGCGAGGTAAGCATAAGATGGTGACAAACTATCGCCAGACAAATCGTAAAGAGAATTGAGGAGGTTTGTCTCGACCTTTTATCAATAGGATTTGGAATCCTTGCCTCGGCAATTTTGCACAAATCGGGAGGGTCGGCGCAATTGGGAAGTTATCGTTGTGAGAGACGGGCGGTGGGCGGCATTGAGAAGTTGACGCGAGTTTAGGAAACCGAGCGTGCTAGGCCGGGTGGGACCGACGCAAGGTGGGGAAGGTGCGTGCTTCTTTGGCGGGACTTGAGTGGTCATTGGGAAGTGGTTGCGAGTTGGGAACCGAGCGCGTGCTAGCCGGGTGGGACCGGCACAACTTGGGCGGCATTGGGAAGTGGTTGCGAGTTGGGCGAGCGTGCTAGGCTGGTGGGACCGATCGTGCTAGTTGGCGGGACGATGTAAACAAGGAGGGAGTAGGTGTTTCTACAGGTAGCAAAGTTTCCTTATCTTGCCTTCCTTCACGCGTGCGGCTCCAATCAGGGCCTTATCCATGCTAAAATCTGGAAGCGTTATGTCCCTCATTGCTTCCTTTCCTTTTTTAAGGTTCCGTATTCATACCCAACGTAATTGCATCATCTCCCTTGTTTGAGAAATGGTTCTTCTTGTTGAGTTTCTCTCTTTGTCATGTCGCACAGAGACAAATCATCTTCTAACCAGCCAGATTCTCCGGAGTGAAGGCGCGAGGTCGACTCTTGCAGAGCATCCCAACAAAGGCTATTCGGGTTAAGAAAATCATACCCCGGTATGTTTTCTTCTTCTTTGGTGGATCGACGTACGCTTTTTACCGCTTGTTGGATGAATGGAAAATTTTCCCTTTTTTGCAGAGATATCCCGTTGGAGCATGCGTTCTTGTATTGACGAGGATGACCTAGTCGTTCCCTTTCCTTCAAATCCGACCTTGTTGACTGCTGCGAGACTTGGAGAACGCCGATTTAGGGCTCTCTTGTCATGAATACCCCTATGCGGGTTTGTCGTTTGGGACTCGTATGAGGTGTCTCTCCTCCAACTATCGGAATGTTGGCGGTTTCTGGTGCGGAAAGAATTCGTGGTCCTTTATACGAGGATATGGAAGACATACGGCCATATCGCTACCAGGCGTAGTGAAGTCTTTGTTCGTCCGCCTTGGTTTCCGTAGTGAACTGTCTTTTGCCAATGATTGCTTGATATGGAGAATATGTCCGTCCGTCTTCCAGAGAGTCACCATTCAAAGGTGGGAGAACATGGTGTCCACCTGTGAATCCTTGGAGTTTAATATCAGCTGGTTGCGGCATCGTCTCAATATTGTGAAGGTCGACAGAGCTGGTATTCTTGCTGGTGTGATTCGTGTCACAAAAGCCATGCTGGAAGAGGAGGAAGCTTTGGCCATTTTTGATGTAGTATGTTGCAGGGAAGTGATTAGGCGTAGTATGCCTTAAGCCACTTTCCGTTGATGACCGCCTCTAGCTTTCCCCCATCTTCTTTGATAATCTTGTAGTAACCACTATCATATAGTGATTATGTACGGCCCTTCCTATTTGGGAGAAAACTTCGGTGCCGATGCATCTTCTTTGGATGTGTTTGGCGGTTTTTAGCACCAGATCTCCTTCCTTAAAACCCTGGATTTTACATGGTCGTTATACGCCCGGAAATCCTGTTTTCAGTATGCTTGTGCATGTTCCTCCACCCGGGATCTTCTGGAGTAATCGAGATTGGTCTTCCATCTCCGGCCAATAGTATCCAAGTCGTTGTAAACGGCGGTAGAGGGTTAAAACTGATGTTATTCCATAGACTTCGGTATGGACATGTTCAAGTTGTTGTGAATGCTTGCATGGTCGAAAACTTCTGGCGCCCCGGGATGAAATAGGGAGACGTTCCATTGCCGATGCGCTGCTATCAAGTCTTCCAGGACCTTGTTCCAAGTTAATCTTTCAAACCATCTGTTGAATCTTGGACTATCGTACGAAATGGGATGCGGTGAGAAGTCCCCGGTCATACTTCGGTTTGATATGATGGCATGGATGAATACGTGAACGTAACCTTTCTGGCGTGCTTTTGGAGTTTTTCGGTGCACATGTACGGCTTCATGTTGAGAAATTCCCGCGACTCGTAAAACCTCGATAGTGATGATGTTGAAATCAGTAATAACCTGGTTGAGGGGAGTGAAAGCATCTCACGCTGGTAGTCCCCATGCATAACCTACTTTCATTACATCGCCTTGAATCCCCCCTCCACGGGACTTGATATAAGCCTATCGTACTCTTCTGGATGTGACACTGGGATGCTTAGAAATTATATGATGACATATTCTGGATAGTGCAGGCTCGGGATCCTCCACGGCCTCGTAAAGTGTTGAAGGCGTCTTCTAGACAGAGAGGTGATGATATTATTTTGATGCACCCTTGAAGAGTAGAGGACCTTGTTGTGGCTACGGATTTTTGGTGGACTGTGTCTTCGGAGCTTTGACAGTGAAGGGATCCCGTGTATATCTTCCGTCCTCAAGTATGGTATACGTGTTTCCATCTTTGTAGTAATTGCTGCTATAGTGAAGCTCTGGCTGGTATCAACGAATGAGGGGCAACAATTCTTGGTAGGAGATGTAATCAGGAGAAACTACATTGTCGTGGTAACAAAGTAGGTTGGATGATATTCTATGGGCTTCCGTGGAAGTAAAAGGATTGGATGGATGCGTAAGCGAGCAAACTGTCCATGATTACGAGTTTTGGCGAGATGGATTAAAAGGTGTCCATGACTACGAAGATTGGCTGGATGTGGCTATGTTCCTTGATATGGGGAGTGTGGCGGCACGACCCTTTGTAGGAAGGAGTGGCGTTGAAGCGAACGTTGAAGCGAAACCGCTGCTGGAGAACGTTTATGCGGAGAGAACGTTGAAACGACATCTTGCAACTCTTAGAGCCTTGACGGCTACCATTTTGAAGTCGGAGGCCGCGTCACGTTCTGTCAAACTCGACATCCCTCAAGAGAACAGAGGTTAGGAGTCCCCATTTACATCTGTCGATCGTGCTTTTTAAGAGAGGTTGGGGTTTGGGAACGGCTTCCCTGGCTGGAAACGCCTGCTTTCCTGATGTAGTGCGGTTGAGGGGTGCAAATATGTCTTGACGCTACGCCTTGGAGAAATATAGAATCTCACATAACTGTTTCATCATAGATGCATTTACGACTTTGTGTGCGAAGTTCCCATTATGCGGGTCCTAATGGAAGAAGGGTCTCCGTGAACTCAGGAGAGTTGTTGATTTCCCTTGCTTTCGATTTTGGAGAAGTCTTTCCGATCTTTACGTGTGACGAAATTGGATTGCTTATCCCCTTCTCTTTGGCGTTCAAGAGCAACGCGAGCCTCTTCATCTATAAACGCGCGTCCCGCCAAGTATCTTTTGCCTTTTCATCAAATCAACAAGTGCTAAAAGGAGGTCGGCTTCTTAGGATCTTCCAAAGTATCTTGCCCCGATGGTGGAGTAGCGTCTCGGTGACGGTTGGAGCTTCCATGCTTGAAGAACCGTTGGGGTGGCGGAAGTGGCTTGGTTCCGGTGATCGTAAGTGTATCGTGCGCGAGATGACACGGTTTTGATCACGAAGTCTTTGGAGCTATGGCGCCTGTTTCGAAGGGCGAGGATGGTCTTGGAAGGGCGCAAGATGTTAGCGCTGGAAGGATGCAAATTGTTAGCACAAAGTGTGGTACTGCGACTGGCATGCGCGTACGGCATGTCTGCCTGGCATGTGCGTCTGGCATGTGCGTTTGTCAAGCGCGTCTGGCAAGCGCTTCGGGCAAGCGCTTCTGTCATGCGCGTCTGGCAAGCGCATCGTGTAAGCGCATCTCGGGAAACGCGTCCGGTAGGCGCCGGATCGTCTTGGAATGGGCGCCGACTTGGTGTGGACGCTGGTTAGGCATGGACGCCGGCTTGGATTTTGTATGGTGTGGACCATTGGCTTGGCACGGTGTCTTTGGCTAAGTATGAAGCGTTGTACACCAGAATCCGGGAGAAGTACGGACATATGGCCACAACCAAGAAGGTCACTAGTCGATTTCCGCTGGTTAAGCGTGTGGAAGAGGCTTTATCTTCCATCGAGGACATGCGTGAGGTGATTTGGTCACACCGTTTCAAGACGTTATTGCCGATCGGGAGCACCAACGCGACGTGTGCGTAGAAAAGGAGTTCAACACTTCGTGGTTTGTCGAAGGCCTTCTTTGAGATCCAAAAGTTGAAAGATGCGGCAATCGAAATCCTTTCCGTGAGGAGATTGCACGACATGAGGTAGAACTCGAAAAGCTTTCCAACATGTTGACTATGAAGAGAGCGGCTCTTGAAGATGCAAAGTTGACTTTCTCCAAGAAGAACAGGACCTCTCTGTTGGATGATTTTCCTTGAATGTTTCTCTGTTAAACTTTCATTTAGGTTCTTTTTCTCTTTTTTTTTGAAAGACATCTAGGATATCTCGGTTCAAAGTTTGACCAGATTTTGGTAGATATTTGGTAGCTTTTGAGGATATTGGATTATTTCGGGATGAATGGTTTTGATAATATGACTCGATTATGTTTTGGGAAAGGAATATTGCTTTTATGAAAGTGTGTGCTAGCAATAGGCACAATACTCAGTAGTATGACGGTTTTACTAAGAGCCTAAAAATAGATCGTATATCTTGTGCAGTCTAAATTTACTCACTTCATAGGTTTTTGTGAACACACCCCTCTCCATGTAAAAGGCGGCTTTGCTGGTATCATCGTCAGCAAGTCCCTAATCGCTGATAGCATCTTCGGCGAGTCCCCAGTTTTCTCGTGTAGTTTTTGCAACTGGTAACCGGGTCGTCTGGTAGTTGAGTCGGATCGAGTGGTAGCATCTTCGGCAAGTCCCCAGTTTCTTGTGTAGTTATTATAACTAGTAACCGGGTCGTCTGGTAGTTGCGTCGGATTGAGTCGCCTTTCCCTACCATCTTGACATCTGGGTCGAAGAACGAGATCATTGTAGCCGGTAGATCAATCCTCCCGCTGTGGTCGCCAATTGTTTATGGGTAAAAATCGTTTCTGCCGATTTCGGTAAATTCGGTAGGTGAGTGAGAAACTGGTTCAAACCATAAACAAATGTGTTGCACGTGAGCACTTTATAGATTCGAGAGATCAATCTGTACAAGTCAGGCCTAAACCAAGAAATGGCCGTTCCGGACTTGCTTCGGTCACAAAGTGGAGGAGAAGGGTTGATTTGGGGAGGGAAGCAAAGAAATGTGTTGAGACCAGAATAGTGCGGGAGAGTAGTGTCTCGACTTGTATCGAAAGTGAAAGCTTCGGAAGCTTGCAAGAGATGAAAGCTTTTTGGAGAGCTTGCAAAGTTGCCTTTTCGAGAGTGTAGTATTTTTCTCCCGACCGAGACTTGTTGTACGGGTAGAAATAGGTAAGACCTATTTATACAAGTCGAGATTGAAACGTACCCTGGCCTCATGAAGGAAGAGAGTAAAGGGTGAAATAATGGGAGGAAGTGGTAACCGCATGGTGTTAATGGGTGAAAACGTTTTCACCATTATTTCCTCTTTTATTTGACCGCTTTATTCCTATTCACGCTTTCATAATGTGAGCGTAGTATACGCCGCATGTTTGTGACCGCCAAACCAAGACCCTGGAAAGCATCCCCCAGTTTGTGTTGATGTCTCGAGTGTTGGTTGTATCTTGAGTGCAAGTGGTGCTGCTAGGGGCGCATGTGGCATGTGCCAATGGCATGTGCGGAATGCCTTTGTTGCGAGTTGCACCTCGAGCGCAAGTGGCAATGCCATAGCTGCTAGAGGCGTGTGTGGCATGTGCCAATGGCATGTGTGGAATGCCTTGGTGGTAGGTTGTACGTTGAGTGTAAGTGACTACCAGCGTGTATTAGGGCCACGGCTAGGTAATAAAATCTACCAGCGAGCGTGTTGGCATGTGCCAATGGCATGCGTGGCCAATAGGGTCACGACCTGGTAAGAAAAGCTACCAGTGACGCATGTTGGCATGTGCCGACGGCATGCTTGGCCATTAGGGCCACGCCCTGGTGAGAAAAGCTACCAGCGAACGTGTTGGCATGTGCCAATGGCATGCTTGGCCATTAGGGCCACGGTTTGGTAAGAAAGGCTACCAGTGACGCATGTTGGCATGTGCCAATGGCATGCGTGGCCAATTTGGGTCGCGCCTTGGTAGAAAAGGCTACCAGCGAGCGTGTTGGCATGTGCCAATGGCATGCGTGGCCGTTAGGGCCGTGGCCTTGGTAGGAAAAGCTGCCAGCGAGCGTGTTGGCATGTGCCAATGGCATGCGTGGCCGTTAGGGCCGTGGCTTTGGTAGGAAAAGCTACCGGTGACGCATGTTGGCATGTGCCAATGGCATGCGTGGCCGTTAGGGCCGTGGCTTTGGTAGGAAAAGCTACTGTGACGCATGTTGGCATGTGCCAATGGCATGCGTGGCCGTTAGGGCCGTGGCTTTGGTAGGAAAAGCTACCAGTGACGCATGTTGGCATGTGCCAATGGCATGCGTGGCCGTTAGGGACGTGGCTTTGGTAGGAAAAGCTACCAGTGACGCATGTTGGCATGTGCCAATGGCATGCGTGGCCGTTAGGGCCGTGGCCTTGGTAGGAAAAGCTACCAAACGAGCGTGTTGGCATGTGCCAATGGCATGCGTGGCCGTTAGGGCCGTGGCCTTGGTAGGAAAAGCTACCAGCGAGCGTGTTGGCATGTGCCAATGGCACGCGTGGTCGTTAGGGCCGTGGCCTTGGTAGGAAAAGCTACCAGTGACGCATGTTGGCATGTGCCAATGGCATGCGTGGCCGTTAGGGCCGTGACTTTGGTAGGAAAAGCTACCAGTGACGCATGTTGGCATGTGCCAATGGCATGCGTGGCCGTTAGGGCCGTGGCCTTCGTAGGAAAAGCTACCAATGCGAGCGTGTTGGCATGTGCCAATGGCATGCGTGGTCGTTAGGGCCGTGGCCTTGGTAGAAAAAGCTACCAACGAGCGTGTTGGCATGTGCCAATGGCACGCGTGGCCGTTAGGGCCGTGGCCTTGGTAGGAAAAGCTACCGGTGACGCATGTTGGCATGTGCCAATGGCACGCGTGGTAATTTGGCCTAGGTTGCATGGTTTGCAAGCCTAGGTGCGGGCGTTATTTTGGCATGGCGCGGCTAGGGCCAAGGTAAGGGTGTTTTGCTTGGCGTGGCGTGACTAGGGCCAAGGTAAGGGTGTTTGGCTTGGCGTGGCGTGACCAGTGTAGCTAGGGCCAAGGCAGAGTGTGTTTGGCTTGGCGCGGCTAGCTCGGGTTAAGTGTGGCTGGCATGATTTGCCATTGGCACGGAGGTGCGGCTAGCTTGGGCTAGGTATGGCTGGCATGATTTGCCATTGGCATAGAGATGCGGCTAGCTTGGGCTAGGTGTGGCTGGCATGATTTTCCATTGGCACGAGGTGCGGCTAGCATGGTTGGCATGTTGGCTTGGGCGTTTGGTATGGCCATTGGCATGATTTGCTATTGGCATAGAGATGCGGCTAGCTTGGGCTAGGTGTGGCTGGCATGATTTGCCATTGGCACGGAGGTGCGGCTAGCATGGTTGGCATGTTTTCGGCGTTTGGTATGGCTGGCATGATTTGCCATTGGCATAGAGATGCGGCTAGCTTGGGCTAGGTGTGGTCTGGCATGATTTGCCATTGGCACGGAGGTGCGGCTAGCATGGTTGGCATGCATTTTTGCGCGCTTGGTATGGCTGGCATGATTTGCCATTGGCATAGAGATGCGGCTAGCTCGGGCTAGGTGTGGCTGGCATGATTTGCCATTGGCACGGAGGTGCGGCTAGCATGGTTGGAATGCTTCGGCGCGTTTGGTATGGCTGGCATGATTTTCCATTGGCATAGAGTTGCGGCTAGCTCGGGCTAGGTGTGGCTGGCATGATTTGCCATTGGCACAGAGGTGAATTAGGGTTTTGTTCGTTGTAACCATAATTTGAAAAAATACCCCCTATTAATTACTGACTTCACGCATTAAATGTTCTAATAAATGTGTCACTGGTGACGTTAGGTTATTTGGGGTTTTACGATTTTACCCTTTGTTTAAAAACCACCATCAACACTTCCATAATTTTTGCTGATTTTTCTTTTTCTTTCTGTGTGGTTACTGTGATTACCAAAGGAGATGTGTGGTTTAAATTTTCTCTTGATATCTCTGCTGCTGTGAATGTAATCTTCTGTTTTTCCCAATCTTTCATGGGTGACGTTTTCTCCGTTGTTACTATTTTCTTTCCTTCAAAATCTCGTTTATGTATTCTCCCTCTGATATTTTCATGAAATTCATTAATCATTGTTTTTGTATTCAAACTACATTCCAACTTTCTATTACGTTCCTTGATTTTAATTTTCTCTACTTTAACCGATTTATCAATTTGTTTCATCGTCTTCTTGATTTGAACAATGTTAACAACAATCTCTAATCTTTAATCTTCAGTCCCTGTTTCTAGCACCATATGTAATTGCAGGAAATCCTACAATACACACCTCACAAGAATTCGAAATATTTAACACATCTTTAAGATCAACAATCCCTTTCTTTATTAATTGAGTTAGAAATTTTACAAGAAGAAAGCTAAATCAAGAATATAATTGCTACTCTAAACTTTCTCTCTCCTCAAAACTTTCTCTCTCGTCTAAAAAAGATCTCTCTTCGCTTAAGCCTATTCGGCTCTTTATATAGGACATTACATAGTGAATGACAGCTAAGTTGTCCTTTATTTTTGGATCTGACTTGCGACATTCTCGCGAGTGAACAACTATTAAATCTCGCAACACTCCTAAATTTCGCTATATCTTCACATCTTTCTCGTGTTCAAGCTGTCGTCATCCATTGCGTCATTTATATTATCCATCTGCGACATTTTCGCAATGTGTTGTTTACGAATTTCGCAAGGGTGTTGGTGATGCGATATTCTGATCCTACACTGATCGTGCTCTAGCACTACACCAAATTCTGGGATTAGAAACAGAACCAGGCCGTTACTAAAACGGGTTGCAACGGCCCTCGCCTGTTGCAAAAGTGGGTGTTACATTTTTTTGTAACGGCTTTGTGGTCGTTATTTACAATTTTTTTTGTAACCCTCGTAATGAGTTTGAGCCGTTACTTTAATTTGCCACGTGGTAACGGCTCAGGGTCGTTATTTAATTTTTTTGCAACATAGCTGTTGTAACAGCTTAGAGCCGTTACGAACTTTTTTGTAACAACAAAAAAATTACTGCCGGTCAACCTTGACCTGGTCAAAACCAGTCAATAATGACCAATTTTGACCAGGTCAATATTGCCCGGCAGTTCATTGTCGGCCTGAAAATACACCGGAATTCCAACTGCATACATTTTGCATTTTCCATATCGTCCACACTCAACAATAGTTTTTTCCATCAATATATTCATAACATCACGTTCAATGAATTCATATAAAAAAAGAGCTCAAATTCTCTAAATACCAAATTATATTTTGTGAAGTATCAGACTCTAAGGGAATACATTAAGTTCCAAATCATTTTTACTTATAAGTTCAGCTCATACACTACATAGTAACTTACTCAAAGCTTGCAGATACTTCCCAAACACTAGTTGCCAAGAATTCTTCATCAAGTTCTTCATAATCCCTCGCTTTAAGTTCATGCCCAACCCATACTACATGAAACAAACCAGAAAATCTATGAGAAAGGCTACCAAATTTATGTAATATTTAGAAGCATAAAAAACTGAACATACAGAGAGGTCACGGGCTCTCAACATGGTATTTTGCACAAGGCCACAGATTCCACCATCAAATTCCTAACTACCTTCAATATTTCGATAACTGCTACAAGATTAAAAGAAGTTCTATATAAGATGAAATTAGGCATGATTTAGTAAGCGTAGTATTACATGTGCTACTAGGCAAACAACTGTACATGTTAATACATGCATCATCCACTGGCGCAACTGAGCACTTGAGATTGTTGTCATTTTCGGGATCTAAGAATAATATGTAAAGAAGCTGCTATCATACTATAAGACACATTACTATATAGTATCATGCCCAACACAAACTACTGAGACTATTTATATCGATGGACAAGTAGTGCTATAAGGATCAAAGCTCACCTCCTTAGTTACATCGATGGACAAGTAATTAGATGGACTCACTGACCTAGACCGTGTCTCCTCCAAATCATACAAACAAAGACCCATTCTTTTTCATCCCAACTAACCCTACCTTCCTACACAAATCACCAAATCCAACAAAATCAATAACTCCACACTTTCACATCATAAAAATGAAAATTAAACCCAAAAATTGCATCATCTACCACATACCTGGATTTTAGTAGCTTGATGAAGCCGCAACAGAGTTGCAATGCTGCTGTTTGCGGTGTTGGAGCAGATCTGTTTTAGCGATGCTACAAACTCTAGATCGAGGAGTGTTTCCAACAGAGTTCCGAGTGCTACTGCCTTGAAGACTGGAGCTAAAAGAGGAACACCTAGCTTGACCAATGGTGTGCGCACCTGCAAATCGGATAATTGTACAAAGTTTTACCTTAGCATCTGGTGATGAATTTTGATAGGTAAGTTGGGGAAAAACAAAGTCACCTGATAGAGCAACCATGTCGGTCAAGTCGATTCCAACGTTTTGGGATTTGGTGATGAGTGTGTTTAAGTCTGAATTTGTGGCTGGAATGTTGTTGTTAACATCTGTTTTGCTAGCACTCAAGCTGTCTTTTCTCCAACAAACGCAACTGTATCATCCAACAACATAGAAGCATGGGAACTCTGACCAATTTAAAAACCAATGGACTACATATTCATATAGGCATAAAGCCATCAGTTACATATTTATTAAATTTATTATAATGTTAAATACTTACTTCCAAACGACATGCGTTGGTGAAAAAAACCAGCAGTAATTGCCTTTCTGAATATCTGCAATAGGTGTAAGCAAATTAAGCACAAAGCTGGAGAAGATGTAAATCACTTAAGACATGGGGACTGATTCATAGTAAAAGAATATAAAGATAAGCAGATGCAAACTTTTCTAATGTTGTAAAGAAAGGATACCCATTATCGCCTGATGATTAATGAAGTTCTTATGACACCATTGTGGAGATTTACCGGATTGCAGGTTTACTTTATACACATTCAGGTATGTTACATGATCCCCCTGCATGCCGTAGTAAAAGCGGTGGATTGCATATAAGTAAACGAAAAGCTAAAAATAATTGTTGAACCATCAGTTCAACACTAAAAAATTAGGTGGCAAACAGATCTTTAGCCTTCCAGCTAATGAGAATTCAACCTACAGCTCCATAACAACATCCTCACTTGCACCATTCACCAGAACCGACCACTGTAATTGCATATAACAGCAGCCAAAGAATGTTTTGGAAAGAATTACACAACCGAAAAAACCACGACATACAATTTTAGATCCTCAAAGCAATGAGTTTGTGCCTGCCTCTAGTACTCAAAACCAATTGTCTTTAACACCTCAAAGCCAACAGGTAACATTGTATTTTCTTGAATTTACATTCACAAATTATTCAACACCAATTGCTCTATTTATTGGCTGACTATATGTGCATTGAAAACTATTAATGCTGCTGTAGCATTCTGTAAAATGATAAGTTTGCTCTCAGCTGCAGAAAACCATTACAGTTATTAGACAATATTATATGGCTACATATGCAGCTATATCTTCATGTGATGAGCTATACAAAACCATTACAGTGTGCTATACATGTGGAAATATTACTTATAGATTTATGGTTCAAGTTTCAGGTACCTAATTCATTGATTGGAACTGTGGGATGCGTAGCAATCAAATGTTTTCGATGCAGACACCAACTTTGATTCCAAACATTTTCCACTAAGACACGAATTCTACAAACATTTTCCAAAAGAAGCGATAAAGATAACATTAACAATTTTACACATGATGGAGCAGCAATGGACCTCATTGCATATAGGTGAATTTGTTATTCAGTATAAAGCATGTTATGCATTTGTTATCCCTAACTACTACTATTTTTTCTGCAATTCAAGGATTATTATCTAGCAAAGCAAGCCACGATATTTGTACAAACTTTAAACATAAAAATTCTTATTAAGAAGTGGTATATAAAATATGATCAGGTATTACCTTTGGTCGAAAATTAGCCAGTGATAGATAAAAGTCGTTTCCCCTGCAACAAAAGCTAAACCATTAAGTAACCTTGTCCATACACCTTTTTATAATTAATCAAGAAAATTCACCATGGTTTTCCTTCTCGGAAACCTCTCTGGCAACTTGAACATCATGGCATTCTCAATCTGGACAGGAAAATGAGTTTCCACGAACACGATCCCTCCTTTTTTTCATTTCTGGGCACAATGTACTAAAGCAATTTCATACCTTCACTACCTAATGCCACAAACATCATCAAGAAACCAAACCAACTTTAGTACCATCTGTAACTGCAATACCCATTCAATCCCAATACTCAAATCCACCAACAAACCCATTTCAGCTTCATAACCAATCACTTCCATTCACTGTTCTTCTCTGCAATTCCATGAGCAACAGCAGCACAGACCCGTCCTCTAACTTGCAATAGCAGAACCACCAACTGACTGTCAAAACGCATTGTCACCTGCTCCTAATCTTCAGCTTCTCATTCACCTGCAATTTGAACGGCAACAACAATTCCTCCTTGACAGCTTCTAAAATACCCATTCTTTCACCTGAGTTCCATTGCCTTTACAACAACCACCAATATGATAGCCTTTTACGTAGCAATTTTTAAGCGTTTTAATTCTTAATTGGTATCTTAGAAAATCATGTTTCAAAACAAGTGGTACATACGCAAGACAATTTGTCCATTACCACCAATGAATAAATCTAGAAAATCAATGTGTAAGTGGTACCACCAACATTACACAACAATTTAACTTGAATTTGCATAACCCTAAAATAGAAATTAACATAAAACCCTAAAATCAATTCAACTTTTCGAAACTTATACCTTCTAAGTCTTCAAAATTCTTCAAAGTTCTTCAAGTCTTTAAAATTCTTCAAACCCTAACAGGAAATTAGAAAAAAGAAATCGAATTAGATTTATATGAAGAAGATAAACAAAACAAAACTAAGATGAAACAGATCGATTGAAATGAATCCCCTAACAAATAGATGAAATGAAGCCCTGAAAACATATTAATTTGAAAAAAGATGAAACCCTAAAAATCGAAAAACTTATAATGATTAACACTTACACAGATCGATGATTGAAGGCTATTGAAAAGATTAAAGAGATTTCAGTTATGGTTTCTATTATGCTAATTATATTTTTGGAAATGAAACTAGGGTTTCATCGCCTGAGACAGAGGAGATGAGAGGAAAGAACATGAGCAGAAGAGAGAAAAAAAAACTGAAAATGAATTCTCGATTTGGCCAAGTGCTGAGATATCCTCAAGCAAGCATGTGAATCGCACACTCGTGGGGAAGAAATATCCTCTGGTATAACTCATCGTGGGTGGAAATATAGTGGTACGCATGTGAGTGGCACACGCACATACTCAAGGTGTTACCACCCAAGTGTGACCAAGCGTGTGAGTGGCACGCCTGTAAAAAAATTAGTAACGGCTTAACTCTGTTACGAATTTTTCAAAATTTAATAACGGCTTCTGCGTGTTACGAATTTTTTGTAACGGCCCTTTGTAACGGGAAATTCGTAACGGCTCATAAGCCGTTACGAATTCCTGTTACGAATCCAGGAATTTGGTGTAGTGTAGGGCAAAGCAAACTATGTGTGCTCTATAAATGAGTTGGACTAGTTGAGCCGCATAACTGAGATAATATGATTGACTTGAGTTGATCTAATAAGACCTAATATGACGCTTTTGCATGCTCTTAATTTTACGTGTCAGAAAACCACCATCTACAACTTCTATTCGAGTCGATTATGGATAATCAGTTTTAGTTTGATTCTCGCACTCGTTCTTAAGTTAAACCTCGAATTTTGAGGACGAGTTCATTCCCAAGCTTACTCTCAGGCCTCAAATGAACCCATGTCACACTTACTCTCAGATATAGTGTGGTGTCGCTTAATCTCGTATATAAACCTATGCCCTATAAGGATACCCAATCTCATGTATGGCATGGTGCGAAACTCGTTCTGAGGTAGAATCCGAGAAAATGTTATTCTTTTCCCCATAATGTATACTCGTACATTAGAGTAGGGGTGGGACTTGGGTTGGGTCAACCCACCCAACCCATGCCCAACCCGAACGTTGGGCGGGCATGGGCAATGTTTTTAAAAATTTGGGCAAACTCGGGTACAATTTTAATAAACCCGAGTTAAACTTGGGCAAGCATGGGAACAAATATTTATAACCCGAGCAACCCACCCAACCCGAGGAACTATAATATAAATATATAAACTATTTTTATAATTGGTAGTATTATCTATTAAAAGCAATTTCAGCCATTATCTTCAAACCTAATAATGAAAATATAAATCATATCTATCTCATTATTAACTCAATATGAAAAAAATTTATATTATTGACAATAATCATAAGTTATTTGGAAATTTAAGCTATATACAATAATCAAATCTTATAATTACTAAAATTTGTTATTATCACATTAATAAAAAATAAATTTAAGACTTAAATGAAGGTCATTAGGGTTTATATGTGTATATATATATATATATATATATATATATATATATATGAGTCTACTAACTAACCCCATTCTATGTCCACAATTTTTATGTTGTAAAGTATTAGCATAGGTCAACCCGAGGAACCCGGGGAACCCGAGGAATATAACTTGGGCGGGACTTGGGCAGCACCTCCACGGGTTCCACGGGTTCCATGGGCAATCTGGGCAAAGAATTTCTACCTCGGGTCTGCCTCGGCCAAGCCTTCCAACCCGACCAACCAACCCAAGTCCCACCCCTACATTAGAGGCGTAAAGTTAAATCTAAAGGTAAATACAGCTGGCTAAGTGGCATATATACTCCACATAGTTTGAACTGTTATAATTTACTTCAGCATCGATCAATTTTAATGAATATTAATCATCATTGATAACATGTTCAAGTACTAGTAGATAGTAGGTATCGATATGTCACACTCTTTAATGCTTACGTGATATTTCAATGTTATTATTTGATTAATCTTAGTAGTTCTCTAATCAGGGACTAGATTTTTTACGCATGTGATAGTGAGTTCACCCGTTAGCTACTTAACTAATCAGACGAAAGTGTCAACATGACAATTATTTAATAGAGTATATATAATATCGAATAAAAAGATGCTTAATCAACCAAAGGCTCTTGGCTTTGGCTAGATTATAATCAAAAGCAACTATTATGGTGTATAATTTCTCTATAACGTAGTGATAATGCAAGCCTTGGTCATAGATGCTAAGATGTGCAACATTGGGTAAACAATACGGCATGAAAATATCCCATAAGACTACTCGGAATTTTTACGGATTTAGGTTTACATATTCCATTATTTTGCTTAACCTTTTAATCTTGTCCTCGATTTTTGGATGACTAACTTTCTCAAATAATCAAAGCACTTTGACTTACTAGTTAGACTCAAACAATTAGTGAACATTCGTATTCAAACTAAATATGTTGATGGAATTCATACTCTTACTTAATATACTTAAATAAAATTGTATATTTACGTACGTTTGATTATGTGAAAGAAAAAAACAATGATATGATTAGGTAATCAATTAACTTGGTAAATATTTTGATAAGCTTATTGTCACACCCGTATTTTTCCCACGATGCGTACTCAAAGATACATCATTGGCTTGAGATGAAGCTTCATCTCAAGCTTATGTTGCGTGTTATGAGGAACATTGGCCTAGAGCCAATATAGCGCCAAGTATGACGCATTACGTAAGATATATTATCCAAGGGACAATGTCGCACCTAATGGTGCATCAGGCCAGTTCGGATGATGACCTTGAGCAAAGTAGCGTTATCGTAGCGCATTATGCAGGTCATTGGCCTATGACCAATATGGCACCACAATGGTACATCATGCCAGAGCAGGCTAGCCGAGACAATGTACAACCATAATGGTTGTAAATATTGGAATTGGCCTACGTGACATATTGGAAACACATCCATTATGATCAGTTATTCAGAGGTACATGGAAACAACCATGAATAGTAAAGCAAGGACGTCAAAGAGGTCCTCAAGTTTAAGTTGTAGAGATGCCCTTAAGACATATATTGGGAGGGGTAGTTGGTTGAAGGTGCATATTCGTACTATGCCAAAGTAAGCTTCATAGCTTAGTCGGAAGAGCGTAAATCATGCTCGGGCCTCATTTATAGCCGCGTAGCTTTGCCAATGGGGCATATGATGCGAAGGCATCACTATGCCATGCTGCTGACTAAGGCAGGCGCACTACGGTCACCACTCGATCCCTTAAGAGTAAGGAAGGGTACATAGGCAGACGCAATGAGTTGCAGCATTGCCGGTCCAGCACGTTGTCACTCATATCATCTAATTGAGAGATGATTGTGACATATTGACCTTTCATATCATCTGGCTCGGTGATGTGATGCAAGAGAAGATTGTGGCCAAACTTGATGAGGCAAGTTGCATTTTATTCCTTGGATGCTCATACTTTTTATCAAGGCGTTCAACGTAGGCATGTACCAGTGGCGCATTGGGTATGACCATGAAAGTAAGCAATATTGCTACGCAAGTTGGCGGATCTTGCATAAGCTTAAGCAAAGTACGACATGAGCCTGATCGACACACCCTTAACACCAGCAAGATCAGTGTATGCTTTTAGCAATGCCTAAGCTAAGTAAGGAAGCTCGAAATAGACTTACAATGGTATATTCGCAATTCCAAGAATGTACTATGCCTGGAAAATTCCGAACGCCAATGATTCATGAACTAATGCATCAGCATTAGCCTCTATGACTTTATACCATTCACATAACAAGGGTAAGTTGTAACCTTATGGAAGCTAAGTTTAGCTACATCATGCTGGTCCAGCATGCTTGCTAGGAAAAATGAACATGCATTTGCCTAGCGCGAAGAGAAGTTTTAAAGCACAATAAGTAGCATCAGAGTGGCGCATCGGGGAGTTATGGCCTGCGCGCCCTGGCGCGCTAGGCATAATTTTCCGGTCTGTCACACTTATCGTCCCCTTTATTCAATTAGTAGTTGTAATCCTCTACTAATGTTGAACTTGGAATTGCAACACATAAGATAAATTGATTATCATCTAGTTAAAATCAACACATTAACCTTCAGATACTGAGTTTTTGTACGCCACTAAGTTTTCTTCATCATATATATCTAGGAAGGGGTGTAAATTTGGCCAGCCTGGGCAGTCTTGTCTGTAACCTGATCCATGCTAGACCAGACGGGCCTCATATTTAGCTATCCAAAAAGTTCAGATCGGGCAAGCCAGAGAAAGATATGCATTTTGAAGTCCAAATCCCATCTTATTAACCAGGCTAGCTCAGGCAAGTCAAAAAGGCTACGTGTTTTTTATGCCTTAAAGTTATGTAATAACTTCTGCAATTCATGTTTGAAATTTGAAGATTGAATGAAATATGAATTAAAATAAATTAATCATTGATTGAAATATAAATAGATTTGAAAATAAAAAATTTATCTTACAGAAAAAAAGAAGAAGAATTATAATCCCAAATATAACCAAAAGGTATCACAATTCATTCCAACGTACAAAACTAATACTTTTTAAGAAAATTCAAAACAAAATAACCTGGCGAGATTGGGGTATACCCAAACTAATTGGGGTATACCCAATAAGACAAAATATGGTCATTATGAAGTAAAACCAAGCCACCCCTTAACCTTGTATTTTCTAAATGGCTAATATGCCCTTGTTTAATTAACACTAAAAATTCTGATTAGGTTAATTAATTGAGTTTAGATTAAAATTTTGAAATTATGAATTCAGTAGATTAAACCTTTTATCTGTCTTATGAGTTCGATTTCGATCAAAAAATTTAGTTTTGAAAATATGAAAGGTCGGCAAGGTCCAGGTTTGAATAAGGTGCCGACTAAGATTCGCCTACTTGGTCTGCGTTTGAATATGATGCTGACAAACTCTAGCCGGCATGATCCGCGGATGAATAACACGCCGACAATTTTCAAGCCGGAAGGGTCTTTGAATGAATAATATGTCGACTATCTTGGGCCAGAAATCTAACGGCCGGCATGTAAATATTTCCTACCATGCCGGCTATAATGTAGTCGGCATGCACATATTTTCAAACAATGCCGGCTGACATATAGTCGGCATGCTAATGATTTATAACATTGCTGGCCTGTAGTTATACCCAACAGAAAACAGAATATGGGAAGATGTAATACAACTCCTTGTCGACGGAAAAACGAATGCACTTAGCATGTGCATCAAGCCTTTGAACCCCTAGGCGACCCTAGTGGACGAGTTATAGTCTCGTGAGGGTTTACATAGAGGTCTACCCACAAAACCTATACAAAAACTTCTAAATCCATTAATCTTCCTCCTCCGAAGACGATACAACATCCAAGTAATCCGGGTTATCCTCCGGGATTCTTTCTCCCAAGAAGTGATAGCTTGCATCGAACGCGAATGCTTCCCCTTTTCCTCCAAGTAGCGCGCTTTCACGAATTCGTGCTACAAAAACACAAAAACAAACTTACATTTGTTAGTGTTGTTTCATTGGAAGATAAAACAACATGGGTTACGTAAAAAAAACCACAAAATTGCTTACAAATTGTGCAATGGACAAGGTGAAGGGGAGAGCGTTAAAAATCCGAGGTTGGAGAGCTAAAAAAGCAAGTATCGCGTTTTCGATGACAAGGTGCCTATCGTGCACTTGTTGAACACTTCTTGCATTAGGATTCCCAAACTCTTGGATAAATTTGTTGTGTACCCTAGCCCAAAAGGTTGTGGAATCCACCCTTTCGGAGGATTGACGTCTAACTCGAGTTTCTGCATACCAAGCTTTGGTGATTGCCAAATCTTCATTAGAATCAAATGAAGCCATTGTTATATGTAAAGAGCTATTGGGTGAGTTAGATGGAGTGTATGATGATATGAGCTTTGGAGAGTATATGCAAATTGTTGTGTGTTGTTTTATGGAGATAAGTAGTGTATTTATAGGATGGTGCCCAAATTTGGCCGTTATAGTGCATAAGTACAAGTCAATCAATGCAATTGTACTTGCAAAAATTTTGAATTTTAAAATTGCCGGCGAGGTTTTTATTTGCCAACTATGCCGACCAAGTCCGGCCGGCATGGTCGTTATTTTGTTACCATGCCGACCTTATATGATTTTAGGCATCAGGAGAACATTTTCTTCTGTGTATCCGCCGAGAATGTATTGGTCATTACCATGCCGGCTATGATTTTGCCGGCATGGTCGGAATTTTGTTACCATGCCGACCTTTGATGATTTTAGGCATCAGGAGAAGGTGTTTGATCTGATTACCCTGCCGACCCTGGTATGCAAATAATTTATGGGGTCAGGGCCGGCAGTCTGACAGTTCAAAACCTTGCCGGCCCTGGTGTGGTCGGCAATGTAACCTAAAAAAAGCATGCCGGCATAAGTATTGAAACTTTACATAGCTAAACCATTCATTCAACAACTAGAAATCCAACACTTGTTGTCCAAAATACGAAAACATGTCCCATAAACCTTTAAAAAAAACATTTGTCCAACCGTTAACCTTAACATTTGTCCAACACAACTTAAAGAAATAAACTAGAGACTGCATTCAATCACGACCATGACTACGTCCACGACCACGACCCCGTTTAGGAACACCGCCACCGCTACTACCTTCACCACCACGACCACTACGAGCCCTCTTTTTGTCAGCATTCATCTTGTCTTGTGCTTCCCTCATAGCTTTTTCTTCCCTATTTACTTCAGTCGCAGCTTGCCTGAACAATTCAGTGGTATCCTCATTGTCAACATTGCTAGCAAAGTCAATTTGCTTACTTTGCTCTTCAATTGACAAAGGCTCTCCTCTTTCTCTCGCGCAACACATCACCTTCACAAGGGTCTTCAAATGCTCCTTTTATGTTCAATTAAACAATAAACAATTAATAGAATGATTCGATAATGTAATCTTAAAACAATAAGAGCGAGCAAGTCTAAAATACTTACAATGCTCTTAAGGCTTGTTGTTGGGTCTTTCGATGCCATCTTCTTCTTACGAGCCAATTCTTCAGCATTCGGTTCCCTAATCACAGTAGGACGAGCCCAACCCAAGTACCACGTCATGTATTTATCACTAGCTTCATGACGGTGGTCACCTCGTCCAAAAGACTCACATCGATTTTACGGCCACGTCTATCGTCCCAATGTTCTTGAACTGGTGTTGGAGTGTAAGAGACGTTAATAGTTTTTCGGGACGTGGTGCATTCAGCCCTGTTCACAGTAAAGAACGACTTTTCTTCATCGAAATGAGGTTCTTCTTGGACGTAACCCAATTGTCGCATTACCCGATGTGGATCGTACATTGAATATCCACCGGAGCACAACAACAAGGGTCCATAGTATAATGCAACTTCATCTCTCCTTTGGATTAAACCTTGAGTTCTAGCATCTCGATACGGATCAAATATCACCTCCTCCATGGTCAATTTGTCGATGGCGATTCGGAGTTTGATAAGATTTGTGGCATATCCTTATCCTGAGTACCCTTAAAATTGTACCTTTGCGCTCTTGGCTTATTAACCGCAACATTCGCATCCACTTTGATGTAGGAGTTGGCTTTCACCAAAGAAGGGAAGTGCAAATATATCCAAACCTATGCAAACAAAAAAAGTTTAGTAAGAATCTTATCTTACGAGAATTTTGCAAATATAAATGATTTAGACAATAAAATTACCTGGAAGAGACATATGTTTCCGTTAACTTGCGCAGTGAGTGCCCTAGAACCATTTGTCAACTCATTGTTCAAGAAGGCGACCACTGCAAAGCACCCAAGAATACTCATGCATCTTATCTAAGGGATCCAATAGTTGCATATAATCGGCGTCGACCAAGCTTCCTGAATCGTCGGGAAGATACATTTGCCCAGGATGTATAGCAAATAAGCTGACGCGGTAGCATTGATTCGTACCGGGTTCACCCTTCCTTCCTTATCAAAGATTTTCTTGGTCTCACATAATGTTTCCCTCAACTTCTTCAGATGAAACTTCTTTCTTAGACGACCATCCTTCTTCTCAAGTATAGCCTCCGTCTCAATCTGATTCCAACCGAACAATTTTTGGCTCAATTTGTAAATATCCTTGAAATCAAAATTATCATCGAAGCCCTCACTGACTGCTTTTCCCTCAACCTCGAGGCCTAGAATTTGATGAGCATCATCGGGAGTTATCGCCATCTCACCGAATGGGAATAACATTGTATCAGTCTCTCCGTAGAACCTCTCACAGAATGCAGATACGGTAACTCTATCATGCTCAATATTCGAACTCTCCACCGCAGGCCACAACCCGGAGTTCTTGACAATCACTTGCACCTCCTCACATTCATCCTTAAGATCCCAAGTCTTAGTCACTGAACATGAAGCTTGGCGCCTCATGAGACGGACGGCATGCTTGTGATCCTAAATACCAAAAAAACAAAATGAAAAGAAATACAAACACTGGACGCAAATTTAAGATAGATACACACTTGAATAAAAAACAAAAACGGATTGAGATTACTTACGATAGTATTATGGATCGTACATGCCCATGAGTCTTTGTATCCAAAAAGAACATTTCCACCATCTCTTGGGGTCCCCTTTGGAGACTCATTATTTTTCAGTGTAACCATCAAGTGAGGGGCGGGCATGTGGGAATTAGATGGTTTAGTGATCACCCTCTTATTCTTTCCGGTTTCAGTTGAAGTTGAAGCTTCGGTTTGTTGAACAATAGCTAGAGTTTGTTCTCCATCTCCTTCTCCTTCTTATTCTTCTTCTTCTTGTTGTTCCACTGCCTCTTCAACAATTTCATCTTCGATATCCTTATCTTTATCTCCATTACCATCATCATCATCATCATCATCATCATTACCTCCTCCAACATTAGGCATGTCCTGATCACCACCATCATCATCATTGTTACCTCCTCCAGCAGCCGGAGTTCTTTCATCGAAATCATCATCATCACCTCTTCTACCAGATGGAATTGATTGGTCTTCATCTGGAGTGTCGCCTGAATCACTGGGTTCCTATGGTGGTTCAGAATCATTCGGTACACGGATCTTGAGCGTTCCCGGCACAACGTATGCCCCTCGATGTGTTGAAGTCAAGAGTTTTTCACTAACACGAGGAGGTCTTGAAGGAGGACTAAGAGCTTTCAGTCGCTTTCTTCTTTGCCTTTGCAACCCGAACAAGAACGAATAAAAAAAAAAAATAATATAGGTCGGCAGGTCGTCAAATACAACCAACCCAATGGAACAACAGTAGGAAGGTTCGACTAAAACATATATGCCGGCTAAACAATAGCCTGTGGGTATCATTCAAATAACTCGCCGGCTTATAAAAAATATGACACAAGGATTTTCCACATTACAGGTCGGCAAGGTCTATTACCCATATATTGCCGACTAACATACAGCCGGAATGGTTTTGACAAAATACCATTCCGACTTTCATACTTAAAGGCATCAGGAGATGCAACAAAAAAATTGAACACAGCCGGCAAGGTAAAAGTTCACAACCGACCCGACTAACAAAAAGCAACAGACGCCGGCAAGTGCTTCAACCTAATACCTTGCCGGACCTGCAAGTAGCAGTTATAGATACTAAGCAGCCGACAAGTTCTTCAACCTAATAGCTTGCCGGCCAACCCTAAATATGAAATGTCGGCAGGATCGATAGCATTATACCATGCCGGCCAAATAACTGCAAATTCAAACATTCGATTTTTCTAACCTAATTTGACATGCAAACATGAAATTGAAGTCTTTGGAGTGAGTTTAAGTAGGCCCTTACTTTCTTAATCACACCATTTCTCGTGTTTCAGCGACTGCAAATTCTCCTTCTTCAACCGTTTTTTTCTTCACTTTCTTTTGAACCAAACTTGCATTTCCAGGGTTATACTCATTGGGTTTTCGATTAGCGTCTTTCATACGACTTGCTCTAGGTCGTGGCGGATCCATTTTTGAAGATCAATCGGAACTTTTGAATCGACGATTACGACGAATTAATCGACGAGTTTCGGTGGTGGGGGATGGAGGAGCCGGTAATGTGTTTGAGGAGGAGAAAAAGAAGAGAAGAAGATGAAATGAAGAGAATGAAAACTGATTTAGGGTAGTAATTAGAGTTATAATGGGAAAGGGTAGTTTTGTAACTTTACCCATTAGGCCTTCCCCTTTTCCCTTAAAAAAGAGTCCACTTAAAATTGGGTATACCCAAATTAATCTGGGTATACCCCGATCTCGGCAGGCAAAATAAGCCAGGCAATTAGATTTTAGAAAAAAGTTTAGGTCCGCCATTTAAGCGAATCAAACCGGGCGGCCCAATAACAGATTACAACGTTACTATGAACCGTTTTTTGGGGACCATGATTTTTTTGTGGCGGACCATGGTTTTATTTTGGGTAAGACATTAGAAGTAAATCTAGGTCTCCCCTTATCTAGATATTTATATTAATACCTAAATTACCCTCCTGATTAATTTTGGGTAATGATTAGTTAGTGTTAATAATAGTTAGTGTCATGATTAGTTAGATGATTAAGTTAAAGATAATTAGTGAGATTAAAAAATCAGATGGTTTTTTTTTCAAAAGAAGTAGAATTATTGAGAGAGTAAAGTTAGAGAAGATGAAGAAGGAAAACATGAAAAACGATGGATTTCACCAACCACATCCGGAGGAAGGGTATTTGGGTACCCAGGTATGCTTCAAACTTAGATAATGTTGGTTGAATTGCTCCAAATTTTCAAAAAACTGTAAATTTTTAGAATAGATTTGGGCTTGTTCGGTTGCATTATGTGAAGCACAGGTTACCGAACTCATCTGAAAGTGCATTTCGGTTACTTTTTCCAAACACACAGGTTACCGAACTCGCTGTTAATGGAGGTTTTTAGTAGTTCGGTTAACAGACATGTTACCGAACTTTGTTTATAGGATTTACAGACTAATGTTCGGTTGGTTCGCAAACTTTAACCCAACAACATATCTATCCGAACTCCACATGTATGCAATTAGTGAAGAGTTCGGTTTGTCAAGATTTTTTGCGAACAAACCAAACATAGTGGGACAAGTTCGGTTAAATTGAAACTCAACATAGTAGGAAAAATAGCACAGTTCGGTTACTATTGGATTTTTTTTTCTTTTTGTAATATGGGTAAAGTTCGGTTACTAGATAGTTTTAGAAATTTTTGCGAACCAACCGAACAGAGTAGGCAAAGTTCGGTTAAATCATAACTCAACATAGTGGGCAAAATAACACAGTTTGGTTAAATTTTTTTTTTTTTTTTTTTTTTTTTTTTGTATTATGGGTAGAGTTCGGTTACCAACCGAACACAATATATTGGTTTTCAATGAAGAGTTCGGTTAAAACTATTTTTTGCGAACCAACCAAACTCGGAGTTTGGTTACGAAAAAATAAATTCGTGATAACCGAAGTGTTCTTCGTGTTCTTGGTTTCAGAATGTTCGGTTACAAAACTAGTTTTTTTAAAACTATTCCTAACCGAACATGCCGCTTTAACTTCCATTTAAACCATATTTTGATGATTTCTACTCAATTTTCCCAATCAAAAAACGAATTAAAAAAATTGATGGGTTTTTCAATCGAACGAGGAACGTCAAGGAAAGAGAGAAGAAGAAGAGAATAATTTTTTTTTTTCAAAACAAAAAAATTTGGATTCCCCTCCTGTTTTTGTTTTTTATTTTGATTTTGGTTAATAGATTCATTTAAATTAAAGTAAAGGGTAAATGTGTATTTACCTAACTTTATATGACACCCCTTATATAAGTATAGGGAGGTTGGCCTAATAAGATCATGATCCTATGGACTCTTAATCATGGTCCCTAAAAAATGGTTCGTTACTATGGACTCTTAATCGTAGCCAAGAAAATGGTTACCATAATGCTGGTTCTCACGCAAGACACGAACATCTGATGAAACAAAGGTGAACAAAATGGAGCGAAAACGTGAAGGACACGATTTAGAACATTCGATTTCCTTGATAGAAAGTAAGTGCTCAACGGGACGGTGTGGGGCCATTTCTGAGTTTTGTGGATTGGGACAATAGAGAAGGACTTAAACCGACGTTCTATCGCGTATACACGCAATCATGTCCCTCAGCACCAATTTGGCGGGAAACGCGGTGACCAGATAAAGTGGACCCTCACAAGTGCCTTTACCTCTCTCTCTATAAAGTAAAAATCTCCTTCTTTTCCGTATTATCCATTTTCTCTCTCCTCTCCAAAAATTGGGTCTGAGCAATCTCACGTGATTCCACGTGGAATGTTTGACTGAATACGATGTATATCCATCCATTTTGAGGGAACTACAGCAGAGAAGTACGATGTGAGCGGACTGACCACCGTGGCAATGTTCATGGGTCCCACGGTTTTCCTATTAAGAGTTCGTTGTCTACGTGGGTCGCGGATAGAGGACGGCGACGATAAATATCAGTATAAATTTACAAGGAGAGAGAAGAGAATACGTTTATCGCTGCTACTTGGACTACTGAGAAGAGAATACGTTTATCGCTGCTACTTGGACTACTGTACCACAATAATATGGATAAAATCCTTGTCTGAATAATTTTGTCTGATTTCCTCAAATACCCTCGGCATGCCGTGTAGTGTGTATCCTTGACATACTCCTCTCCATGCCATGTCTAATCGTGGTAAACCATGAGTTTCAAACTTACTTTTTTTTTAAATTTCAGTTATGAAAGTTGACTAGTTTGGGTGTGACAAAGTAATCCCATACTAAGTCATTAGGGGGATTCGGTTTAGATAAACATGATTATGGCTCGCTCGTCCAAAATCAAAGTTGTTCAGAAAAAAGACGCGTTGTCGAGCAGCGGCATGCGGACCTAATCCACATCCCGAAACAGTTTGTCTTGTAACTTTCGTTTTTTTTCTTCTCCTCATTTCAAATTTCTTCTTTTTTGGAGAACTAAAAAGAGACATGAAAACAGCTGTTTTATGTGCAGAGCATGCATAGATACAGCTCATTTCTCACAAGGCCCAGCCATAACTCATAGACTTGTTTCAGCATTTACATTTGGAACGAGTTATATTTTTTACAAAAGTCGCGTGACATGGTAATGGAAATCTACTGAACATAAAGGACACAACCACTTGTTTGTACAAGCTGATGCAACCGGATACGAACACGTTGAACTTTCAGTAATAGGGTGGTAGGGTACTCTCATTCCTGATAGACACTACACTGTAAATTATGCAAGGCGCTTAGCTGTAAGTTGTGTTTCACACTTCAGTGTACCAAAATCAAGATGAACCCCAGTAGTAGATTTTGATATGGATGATTTAACTTTACTAAAGATATCTCTTCGTTATCATGTGCGAGTTGTTTTCTACATTAACTTTTTCCTTTACCCCGATCATACGAGTTAGTACAAGCAAAATTAACTATCCGCCTAACCTGTGACAAAGTTGGACTATTTTGGTTGGGAGACGAGTGTAGACAATAAAAGAAGGAGAGCACGGTCGGCCGCCCAAAATTGTTGGATGCTTTCTTCTTGCTTCTTCTTGCAAAACTATTATTGGTGCTGCACATGGAGACAATTTGGCTGACTAAGGATAAAAAGGGATTATCAAATAATTTATTTTGAAACCCGACTAGTTTGCAGCATATCACCAGAATGCAAAATAGTATATTTTGAAATAAAATGGAAAAACTTGGTACCCAACTATTTTTCTTAATGGTTAATTAAAAGATATTTAATTCTAGAAATTAACTGATGTTAATTTATCATTAAAACATGAAAAGAATTCGATTTTTTTTGAAACATCAACCCATAATCGGTGGATGTTCATGCACTCGTAGACCGATTTTGGGCCGATGTATTAATTCGCCAGAACACCCATAGACCGATTGTAAGAATCGGTAAGCACGATATATACACATAGACCGATTCCTAACACTGGACACTATTAAAAGAATCGGTCTACACAGGTGCTCATAAAAACCGATTCTAGGTTAAAAATTTATACAGAAAAGTTATAGATTATTCCACTAAAAATCGGTTTATCTGGGCATTTACATAACCAGTCATGGGCTTATCAGTTAAGAAATCAAAGGTTACATAATTAGTTTATGTGAACATTCATGTAATCCAATTCTAGCAACAACAAAAAAGCATTCAATTTTTTTTTTGGTATTTCTTCCATACCAGAATCGGACAATATGGGCATGAACATTGACCAATTCTGGTTCAATGTTGTTCGACCAGAATACGCATACAAAATAAATCGGTTGACATGTCATGAACATCGATCGATTATCATAGGAGTCGGTTAATATGGACATGAACGTCGACCGATTATAGTGAGACAGTAACCCAAGATTGTTTGTAATTTTCAATTTTGAATGGATTAACCAATCACAAGTATAATTAAAAGTAATGGGTTGCAATTGACGATGTTTATTTTGAAAAGAAGTTAAGAAACGAATGATGAAATTTTCTTTAAATCGATCTATGTAGTTAGGTTTTAATTTAGTTTGTGAGGGAAAAAACTTAAATTGGTTTCACTCTTGAAAGGATTTGAATAGGTTTAAAATTTAGAAGGATAATGTTTAGGATTATATTTAAATAGTGAAATAATTGAGTACTTTTACCTAGTTTAGGCACCCCTTATCCCCGTAATCTAGGTGGGTCAAGAAAATGGTAGGCATGGCCCCAAGCCATCAGGTTTTGAAGATCCTTTTTTTTTTGGGTAAGTGAAAACCCATTATTAAACTAGGAACGGTTAATATATACTCGATTAGTGCTAATACAACTGATTAAATATATTAATTGAAAAACTAGTGATTACATTAACTTAATAACTTGATTTAGATAGTGAAAATGTATTTTTTTTTCTCTTACAGGAGAAGTAAAAGAATAATGAGGATTTTTTCTAACTTCTTTTTGAAAACCTTGGAAAAATACGAAGAAATCCATGCTCAAAATATTCATACATATCTCTAGCTTAATTCCAATTACAATTTGGCTGCTTCTAATCACTTAAAGTACGTATTTTTTTTATTTTTTTAATATTTTACTGTTGAAATATCAAGATATCCTACCCGTCACACCAGAATAGACTGGGAAATCGTGAAATCCAAGCCGTAATCAACCGTCAACAGCTCTAAAGCGAAGAAATCTTAACTATAGACAAAAATTTACGGTTTGGACATTGGATAGGACCCGATCGTAAACCAATTTACGATAGAGAATTTTGATTTCCTGGCCGTAAATCTATATTTATGGCTAGGACATAAGCGGCCAGGATTTTTATCTATTACGGTTGAGAATTAACTAGACGTAAACTCAATCTCTGTTTTTTTGGTTACCAGAATTACATACGGCTAGGGAAATCCTATTTTTCCAATCGTAGACCTATTTTACGGATGGAAATCCCTGTTTTTCCAGCCATAATAACTGATTTACAGTTGGGATTTTTTTGTGTGGGAATGTTATAAATGAACGCGCGACTGGGGGATATAAAAACTAATTGGGGGATAGAGGAAAAGGACAAAAACGGGATATAAATAGTAAATCAGGGTCACCCCTTATCTATGTATTTTAAGTAATTCCTAATCCACCCCTCACTAATCAGGATTAGTGATTAATTATAGTTAGGAAAAATCTTAAGTATTTGTTAAAAGATTAGTGTGTATTTTTATTGGTATTTGGGTGAGTGAGGTGAGAGTAGAAGGAGGGAAAAAATATTTGAGACGGAACTTTTTTTGGTGAAAATGGAAGATGATTGTGAAGAGAGAATTGTTGCTAAGAGGTTGAAAATTTGATTTTTTTTGTTTGAATCCACCATTTTTGCAGCTGAAAAAGCTCGATGCCGGCATAGAAGTGGTATGAATACAATGCCAGAAGCAGCCATACCGGCATGGTATTCATACTACGTCCATGTCGGCAACTCGATATCCGGCATGGTATTCAACCAAAAAACTATGCCGGTACAACCTGTACCGTTTTGAACTTTTTTATGGTTTTGATCAGTCCACTGCCGGCATTGATAGGATGTTCTCGAGCATGCCGGCACCATTTTCCGGCATAGTATGTTGCTTAAATTTCTTTGCCGGCACATGATGTAAAGTATCCCGAAAATGAATTTTTTTTTCACTTGACTACCGGCATTGATAGATTGATATCGAGCATGCCAGCATTATTTACGGCATTGAATGTTAGTTACCAAGCATGCCGACACCTCTTTCCGGCATGGTCTTCATCAATTCCGACATGGTCTTTATCACTTCCGGCGATGTAAAAAAATATTTCCGGCATGGTCTTCATCACTTCCGGCATGGTCTTCATCACTACCGGCATGGTCTTCATCACTTCCGGCATGGTCTTCATCACTTCCGAATGTAAAAAAAAAAAAAAATCGTTTTCAAAGTGAGGAGCCGGCAGAGAAGGAGAAGAGAATTTGAAAGGGAGTGGGGAAAATTTAGAATTTGAAAGGGAATAGGGAATATTTAGGTTTCAAAGCCCTAACCCTAAAAGAGATTAATAAGAAGTGGAGATGGAAACGGGGGATATGATTTTGTCTTTTGATTTTAAGCTTTTTGATTTTTATTTTGAGGGAAGGGTATTTTAATATTTTTGCCCCCAAAAACACCCCTTAGCAGACACTATTGGTTGCGGGAAGTAATTTATATCCCCCAATGAGTTTTTATATCCCCCAATCACGCGTTCTTATAAATACCCTTCATTTTGGTTGACCTTGCACTGTTGCACAATTACCCCCGAGGGGTAAAAATTAAGTTATTTGGAGTCAACTTCAAAAAGTTGCTTCCACTTTTTGGAAGCAACTTGTATAAAGTTGCGTCCACTTCTGGAAGCAACTTGTGCTAGTTGTGTCCACTTTTGGAAGCGACTTGTGCTAGTTGCTTCCACTTTTCAGAAGGTAGGGGTATTTTTAAAAATTGAATAAGGGTATATTTCAAGAGGTAGATTTTGAGGGGTATTTAAAAATTGTTCCCAATTTTTTTTTGTTGTTTATCAGAACTACATACGGGTAGGAAAATCTTATTTTCCCAACCGTGGACATATTTAATGGCCGGTAATCCCTATTTCTCCAGCCGTAATAGCTGATTTATGGTTGAGAAAATAAGAACTCTTAGCCATAAACAGCTTCAGAAACTGCTTTTTTTCACCCTAACTTAATCGATTGTTACCTTAACCAATCAAAACGGAACAAAACTTCTTCTTTATTTGAAAATCGACGATTGATTGTCATTGAGCAAGAAAAACGAGGAAAGGAGACGATGCGATGGAGAAGAAAAGGAAGGTTAAGGTAGATTTTTGATTTTTGATTTTTTTTTTGATATAGATTTAGGTTAGCTAAATTAGAAGGGTATTTTTGACTTTTGCTATGGATTAGGTCCCCCAATCCACATTTAGAGTATTTGAATCCTATACATCATCCAATAATAGTTTTTTTTTCTTCTACAAGCTTATTCTATGTGTAAAATGTTTCGATTAAATAACTATATTTATGGGAAATTTTATAAAGTACCCCTGTTTTGATATTGTTGATGGTGGATTTTCGTTTAAGGTTAAATTTGTAAAAAACCATAAAAAATCATGCGCTGACATCTTGTAAAAGATAAAGCCATTCATAAGTGTTGGATACTCCCTCACTTAATTCACCAAGAATGGAGCATGAAGCAACAATCCCATTCTGTGAATACATGAAATTCCTCCAGGTTGGAGCATGTAGCAACAATCCCTTCATGTGAATTTCATATCAGCCTTGTATTTCGAGTACTCATTATCGGTGTGGCATGACGATCGAGTGTTACTCTTCTGAGAATAACACGAACCTCCAAGCACTATAATGAAACCATGTACGAAATACCCGTACATGTGCCGATTCTCGGTGTGTTATACTAGCCCGAGCCCTCTCGGTGTGTTATACTAGCCCGATTGAGCCCCTCTCGGTGTGTTATACTAGCCCGATTGAGCATCCGGACTGACCGTATCAGTCCGGATATGATTCGATCGCAGTCATCCAACTCCATAAGCATGATTGGATGACCCCCAGATCAATTCCATCACCCCCAAGCAGGTATGGAATACCCACGGCCGACCCCGCATGGTTGGCCATTGGCCTTTGCTTGCCAAAAGACGTTCATACCAAGCATTATGGACGGAAAACCCTAAATAAGGGTTTGCGGCATATTACATGTGTCGCAAAACACTCTCAACCATCCATCTTCGCAGGTATAGATGGAGGTGTAGATGTAGACTTAAAGGGCCCAGAGCATGTCAACACGATCACCGTGGGACCGCCTACACACTTGACCAATCGGTCAAGACCAACAATGTTTGGCCGTGACAGAATCGTCACCCAAACAAGAAGTGGCGCACGGCTTTTGAAAGCCAAAATTAGGGTTTTAAATCATCACGCGCGTCCATCTTCTCCTAAGACGAATGGAGGGTCACAGATTAGATTAAGCAAGGGCCGGTCATACCAAAGCATGACCACCGTGCGCCCATCTACCTCATCATGCAAACGGCCAAGGCATCCCATGCCCGGCTAATCCAAAACGCCCGCCCAAACATGCGTGGTTACACTTCCCAAATTGCAACCGATCTCGACCACTCAACTTCACCGGATGATTTGAATGGCTTAGATCTCGTTTTCATGGGATAGTCAGGTATAGGCATGATTACCGGCCTGCCATTTTCCCGTCAAACCGATCGACCAAGACCGACCAAGATGTGTCGTCTTGAAACGCGTGCCCAAACTAGGGATCTCGCGCCGGTTTCCAACTCCTTTGCGGCAAGGATTTTGCTGCGCAAACCGATCTCAACCACTCCTCTTTGCCGGTCAAATTGAGTGGCCTAGATCGCACCTTCATGGGACGGTAAGACATGGACGTGTACACAAAGATGCCATCTACATACACGTCCGGGTCGGTCCTCTCCAAATTCTTCCATTACTTGGTTTCGACCAAGTCAAGAGTCATGTTTGCGCTCCTCTTCAAAAACCCTAATATTCATTAACTGGCCGCAGATGAGTGTCTCAAAGATCATCTCATCCGTCCAACTTCACCAGACTTGGTTATACAACCCCGGTCGGGAGTTATTTGGTTAGTGAGGCGTCATTACCCATCACTTTACCACACCATAACGCAGTACCTGCATAAAATACACATGATTCTTCACAAGTATCGACTTTCTGAATAACACAGTTATTCAATTCAGCATTACATGCTATCTTTCGTGGATCCACGATCCACACATTCCAGACATCAATCATGTCACAAACTGGGGGATACATACGGGGTATTGGTCCGCGGTTTACGGCGTGCGGCGTGCAACGCGCCATCATAAGAACGTGTCGGGGAAGTCATGGACGGTTAGAGATGAACAGGAAAAGTGGGCAAGACTGGTCGACGCATAACTCCACTACTCCATCACTCCACTTCCTCCACTTCCCACGAGAGACGTGAATGAGGCTCAATGACTTGTATAAATAGGTTCTCCGCCCTATTTCAAACAACAACACAAGTTCGACGAGAGAGAAAAACCAAGTGTTAATACAAATCGTATTCAAACACCTGTGAGCCTCGCTTGCATCAACCGCAAGCCTGCTCATATTTCGTTACAAGTCATAAGCAAGCCAACACCTTCACAATCTCAACACCTTCTTCGCTTCCCTCCCTAAGATCAACCCCATCTCCTTCACTTTGTGACCGAAACAAGTCCTGGAACGGCCATTTCTTGGTTTAGTAGGACTTGCAATGATTGATCTCTCGAATCTACAAGCACTCACCGCGCAGTTCATTTGTTTAAAGGTTTAAATTCATTCCTCATCCACACCCCAAATTACCAAATTCTGCAGGAGTAGTTTTCACCCATAAACAATTGGCGACCACAGTGGGAGGTTGATCTCTCGGTTGTAAAGTCAATCTCTTCAATACCGTTTAATCAATTCCGAGATGGTTTGTCTTAGGACCGATTCGACAGTCTCAAATCCTGGTGGCTCCTCCAACGGAGATACCCCCCTCCTAACGGTGTATCCGACGGCATACTCAGAAGACTTCCAACATTAAGCGAACTAGCACGGGTACAGGAGATTCACACGAAGAACATGGAGCTGATCAAAGAAGCGGTAAACGACATACTTGATCTCCTCATCAAGATGACGTCAGAAATGAGCATTCAGGGGATTTCTACACCGGGGACTAATTCCCCTCAGATCAACAGTTTTACTACAAACTAGAGACCAGTGGATCAGGAAGCGGCATCTCTAGTAGAAAGCTTGTGTGAACTCTTGCACCTCTCGAGGAATCAACGGGCAGACGTTTCCGCAATTAATAAAATAGCTCGGATGCACACCGACTCCTTCTCGTCCAGAGTCCTAGCCGCGTCGGAAATATCTGTAAACAAAGTGTCACATTTACGGAAGACGACATGATGGCGAGAGGAAGTGTCACAACCGGGCCCTACATGTTACCGCGCACATCAAGGGCTCGAGTTCAGAGAGCCCTCGTCGACACAGAGCATCTTGAACGTAATCACTCTCAAGACTCTCGGGACAGCCAAGGTTAACCCATGCAAGATCGTACGGCAGCCTACCACGATGACGGACTTGAAGGAAACCAAACCAAAGACATACGGGTATGTCAATCAATTTATCGGTAGGACCTGTCCGGTCAAAAGCAAGGTTTGAAGTCATAGAAAGGGAGCCAGGACTACCATATGATACTAGGGAGACCATGGCTTCATGACAACAAGGTCATTCCTCGACGTATCACCAGTGCCTGAAGACCATGCTAGACGAGAAAGTCATCCGCATTCCCGCATCATTGTCTCCGTATGCGCCAATATGCGGAGTGGAGCTGTTCGAGCCAAAAGGTACCACACATGGAGGATCAGACAAAGTCCTGTGCACCCCACTACCCACGTGGGCTTCAATCAAGGAAGGAGACCGACTTACACCACTCGGAGGCCAAACACTACAAAGACACGTCTCGTAACGAGGCGTCCATCTCTATCCGGTGAGACTCCAACTCATGCTCACACCAAAAGAGGACGCACTTTCGAGGTGAAATGTGATCGAAGGGGAGAACAATATACCGGCGCGCATTGTTAGCAATTAGCGTGAGAGACCGGAACCCGGCCTCTCCGCCCAATTGAATGCTGCAAGAATGATGAAACGCAAGACGAAGTACCAGACGCCCCGCAGCAACTACAAGATGGAACCAATTCCACAACTGACGAGCTCGAGACTGTTAACATCGGGAATGAAGAAACTCCCAGGCCGGTCTCTATCAGTTCGACTCTATCCACAGACGAACGTACGAGTCTTGTTCAACTACTCAAGGAGTACCAAGATGTATTTGCCTGGACATACGAGGAAATGCCTGGTCTGGATGAAAAATTGGTCACCCATCACTTACATGTCATACATGGATCCAAGCCAATCAAGCAATCTCCGAGGCAATTCAGACATGAAGTAGAGGACCATATCAAGAACGAAATTCAAAAGTCGGTAGTCATTTTGGCTTCATCGAGCCTATTTATCATCCAACCCGGTTAGCCAATGTGGTCCCAAGTAAAGAAGAAAAATGGACAGATCCGGTCTTTGCGTAGATTTCGAGAGACTTGAACAAGTGCTGCCCCAAGGACGACTTTCCTCTACCTAACATCGACATGTTAGTGGACGCCACCAGCGGACACGGCATGTTCTCCTTCATGGATGGTTATAGCGGATACAATCGAGATAAGGATGTATGAGCACGATGCGAGTAAGACGGCTTTCGAACCCCTCTTGGCAATTTTTATTATACCGTTATGCCATTCGGTTTAAAGAATGCCGGCGCAACATATCAACGTGCTATGACGGCAATCTTCCACGACATGATGCATAAACAAGTAGAAGACTATGTGGATGATATTGTGGTCAAATCAAAAGCTCGAGCAGACCACACAAATGTCTTGAGGCAAGTGTTTGAGAGGTGTCGAGAATACAAGTTGAAGATGAATCCTTTGAAATGTGCTTTCGGTGTCTCTTGGGTAAAATTTCGGGATTCCAGTGACCAGAAGGAATAAAGGTAGACCCGTCCAAAACTCGGGATATCCTCACAATGCCGCCTCCCGAACCGTGAAAGAACTCCGAGTTTCATGGGCAAGGTGAATTACATTCGACGTTTTATACCGGGTCTAGCCCAACTTACCGCCTCATTCACCACCATGTCAAGAAAGGATCCGGTTTTGTTTGGACCGCAACCCAACAAGAGGCTTTTCGGAAAATTCAACGAATACTATCATCTCCAACCGTCATGAAGTCTCCGGTACAAGGGAAGCCACTGGTCCTCTACATCGCCGCAGCCGACACCGCCGTAGGGGCTTTACTCGCTCGGGAAGACGATGAGGGAATCGAACGTCCCATATACTATTTCAGTAGGAATATTGAGAGACGCCGAACTCGGATACCTGAGGGGCGGAAAAAGCGTGTTATCCTTAATTCATTCCATTCAGAAGTTTAGGCATTACCTGCTGTCTAATAGGGTGATACTCGTGTCTAAATCCGATCCTGCAAAGTTTTTACTTTCAAAACCGGTCCTGATCGGGAGGACAGCAAATGGCTTCTCCAAATGTCGAATTAGACATAACGTGTGCATCGCCTAGAGCTATCAAGGGCCAAGCGATTGCGAGACTTGCGGCAAAGCATTTCCGGAGAAGACACTACGGGACTACATGAAGAACTCCCCTGGAGAATTTCCGGACGTCTCTATTCCGGAAGAAGAAGTGTGGCTCTTGTATTTTGACGGCTCCGCTACCCCTAGCAGTAACACTGGAGGAGCAGGCGTGGTATTAGTCTCTCCAAACGGAGAAGTATTTTCACATTCCTTCAAGTTAGACTTCGAATGCACCAACAACTCCGCAGAATATGAAGCTTTCCTCATAGGGCTTTCAATAGTTAAACAAGCAGGAGTCACACGTCCTGGAGATAAGAGGTGATTCCAAGTTACCGGTGAATCAAATGAATGGAGTATATACCTTTGAAATAAGTAACACTAGCCCCGTACCGATCGGAAGCACAGAGGTTACTAAACTACTTTGCCGATGCAACCATAACCCATGTTGGTCGCAAACAACAAACAAACACGCCGATTGCCTAGCAACATTGGCTTCCAAACCGAAGTTTGAAGGAGCGGAAGAAACCGACGGTGGTGAAGAGGAGAACCATAGAATCAACTTGGCTTCCGCAACACAAAGACATCAAGACCGACGATTGGCGAACTCCGATCATTCGAGAGCTCAACAGCTCACTCTCCCAAGGAAAGGTCAGTCTCAAAACCCTGCAAAACTTCTTCATGCTTCATGGTATGTTGTATTATCGGAATCCAGATGGCTCCTGTCAAGATGTCCGGGAGGTGACGAAGCACAACTACAAACTGGATCGTATTCACAATGAAATTTGTAGACAATCACCGGTGGTAACGCTTTACCGGCGACTTCAACGCTCGGGTTATTGCGGCGAGAGATGGAGGCTCAATCCAGACTACTTGGGAAGTCCCGCCCAAATTGCTGTGCACCACCACACCAATTGGAGATTTTTAATGTGAACCGTTTGGGGACTGGAGAGAGCCCTACATTAGCTATCTCCGTGATGGCATAATTCTGCCCGGCCAAAAGGACGCCATTAAGATGAAGCAAAGAGCCAAGCGGTTCATATTCCATGAAGGGATCTGTATCGCAAGAGTTTGGGTTATCTCTGCGATGCCTGGCCGGAGAAGAAATCCCAGTCATCTTTGAAAGCAGACACACGAAGGAGAACATCAATAGGGAAGAGGAAACTGTTTCTCCAAATACATGAGAAATACTATTGGCCGACCATGGAGGACGATGCAGCCGTTTTTGTTCAAAGTTTGTCACAAGTGCCAAATCCATGGGAACCTTGTTCATGCGCCTTCTACCCTCTCGCACTCTATAAGCAGCCCATGGCCGTTTTTACACCTGGGACCTGGACATTATCGGGAAAATCAATCCACCGTCATCGAAGCAAAGACGAGTACATCATAACCGCGACGGAATACTTCACCAAATGGGTAGAGGCCATTCCCCTACGAGGAACCACGGGAGCAACAATTGCGGCTTTCATTAAAGAATACATCATTTGTCGTTTTGGCGTGCCCAAGCACATCATCACTGATAATGGCACTCCCTTCGCCAACAAGCGGGTACGGGAATTACTTGAGGAGTATGGCATTAAACAGGTCTTCTCCACCATCTACTATCCTCAAGGTAACGGGCAAGCCGAGAGTACCAACAAGACATTGATCCAGGATCATCACCGAACGGCAGTACACGACAATCCTAGGGAATGGCATGATCAGTTGCCAATGGCACTATGGGCGTACCGTACGTCACCCAGAAGCTCCATTGGGGTTTCACCGATCACTTGTCTACGGAGCGGATGCAATTCTCCCAGCAGAGATCAGAGTCCCATCAGCCAGGATTGCAGCAGCAACCGGGATCCGTTGGAACGAGGTCAAGTCTCGACTCTAGAATAGCGAGAGTTAGACACTGGATTTTAGAAGGAATAAAGCGAAGAACACGCTCGGGTGTACGGGAATCGGATTTCCAGGGCATACAACAAAATTGTGAAACCACGCGTTTTCAAAGTGGGAGATTTGGTTACGAAAACGGCCAAACACATCCAACAAGACATGTCCGCACCAAAATTCTCACCAAAATGGGAAGGTCCCTACGCAGTCACCAAGGCTTACAATACCGGCTACTACAAGATCATTAAGGTAGACGAGGGCGAGCCTGGAAGCGATTATCAATGGAAAGTGGCTCAAGGCATATCATGCCCGACCACCATCTCTTGTGTCAACAATACGGGCATTTATTTTCATTACATGTTTGAATCATCAATTATATTCGAGAGATGTGTCAATGAAAAAACCTGTTTCACCAATCAAAAAACCAACGAAGTTTATTCCGCAAAGAGGTTTAAAAACTTTTGACACAAACGTCATTAACAATAAAGGAATGAAGTTTAGAAGAGGCCGTATAGAAGATTATAGTTCCTTGAGAGCATCATCTCCAGTCTAGCGTGATATCTTTCCGTTCTTTTCTTCAAGTCCTGCACAGCCTGCTCTACCTTCTCCGATTCGCAGCCGAGCCTTCTCCTCTTCCAAAATAGCATTCGCAGCGGGAACAACATTTACAAGGATACCAGCTCGATCAACCTTGATGATATCAAGACGCCGCCGCAACCAGCCCACGTTGAACTCCATGGATTCACGGTGGATACCATATTCTCCCACTTTTCGAGGCTTGATTCAAAGAACGTTGCGGATAGAAATACTCTCCATCTCAAAGCAATCATGGGAAGAAGGCAGTTTACCGCGGTGACCAAAGCAGAGGAACAAGTGTCGGACCACGTTTCGTCGGTTGCGATATGGCCGTACTTCCTCCATAACTTTGTGTACAAAGGCACAAACTCCTTCCGCACATCTCGGTAGGCGGGAGGCTATGTTGAATCCACCGACATCTCGGTAAGGCGCCTGGAGGATAAACATTTCATGCGGACATCGAATGAAAGACCTGCATTTGGATATTCATAAGATGAGATACCCAAGATGAGGCGTCTTCAAGGTTCACGAGGGTAAGCGTATTTGAGTTTGAAGGAAGAGGAGTGGTTAAGTCATCGTCATCAACGATCGTCACACATGTTCCGGTAGGATACCGCAAGAATGAAAGGATTATTTGCACGACCGTTATGAAGAACAAACAATGGTTCGAAAAAAGGAAGAAAAGACAAACCGGTATGATCTTCTTGCCTCGGAGAACACGAACGGGGGACTCGATCATGAAGCTCGAGACGCGGTGTCGTGCACGTTTAACGGAAGATCTGGATGGTATGAAAAAGACGATCCTTTGTTGTTAGACATGATGGGGAAACAAAATTTTAGCAAGGAAGCTCTACCGCAAAAAACGTAAAAATGGTTCAAAATTCTCTACACACCTGACATATGCCGAGGAAACCCTAAAATGATTGCGGCGCCCGATGAATAAGGATTCAACACCGACCGAGTCGGGTTTTCTTGTGAACCCTAATCGAGAATCGAAGGTCATCCGGATTCTAGCGATTCAACCTAAGCAGTGTGTAAAGCACACACACCTGGAGTTCCAGTCAAGAAGAATCCTACCCTAGCTCAAGCACCTAAGGGAGGAAGCCGGTCTGTCAAGACTGTGACCACACTGTGTATGGAGGATTACCCCACTAGGAACCCCCGGTGTAGACTTTCTTTATCTTGCCTTCTTACTTTTATGTATGTCACCATCTCATGCCTACCACACAATAGTGTAACCATTATGTGCTAGGCAGGGGACTTAATGTTGATGGTGGATTTTCGTTTAAGGTTAAATTTGTAAAAAACCATAAAAAATCATGCGCTGACATCTTGTAAAAGATAAAGCCATTCATAAGTGTTGGATACTCCCTCACTTAATTCACCAAGAATGGAGCATGAAGCAACAATCCCATTCTGTGAATACATGAAATTCCTCCAAGTTGGAGCATGTAGCAACAATCCCTTCCTGTGAATTTCATATCAGCCTTGTATTTCAGTACTCATTATCGGTGTGGCATGACGACCGAGTGTTACTCTTACGAGAATAACACGAACCTCCAAGCACTATAATGAAACCATGTACGAAATACCCGTACAGCTGATTCTCGGTGTGTTATACTAGCCCGAGCCCTCTCGGTGTGTTATACTAGCCCGATTGAGCCCCTCTCGGTGTGTTATACTAGCCTGATTGAGCATCCGGATGACCGTATCGGTCCGGATATGATCCGATCGCGATCATCCAACTTCATAAGCATGATTGGATGACCCCGGATCAATTCCATCACCCCAAGCGGTATGGAATACCCACGGCCGACCCGCATGGTCGGCCATTGGCCTTTGCTTGACAAAAGACGTTCATACCAAGCATTATGGACGGAAAACCCTAAATAAGGGTTTGCGGCATATTACATGTGTCGCAAAACAGTCTCAACCATCCATCTTCGCAGGTATAGATGGAGGGTGTAGATGTAGACTTAAAGGGCCCAGAGCATGTAAACACGATCACCGTGGGACCGCCTACACACTTGACCAATCGGTCAAGACCAACAATGTTTGGCCGTGACAGAATCGTCACCCAAACAAGAAGTAGCGCACGGCTTTTGAAAGCCAAAATTAGGGTTTTAAATCATCACGCGCGTCCATCTTCTCCGGCACGAATGGAGGGTCACAGATTAGATTAAGCAAGGGCCGGTCATACCAGCATGACCACTGTGCGCCCATCTACCTCCTCATGCAAACGGCCAAGGCATCCCATGCCCGGCTAATCCAAAACACCCGCCCAAACATGCGTGGTTACACTTCCCAAATTGCAACCGATCTCGACCACTCAACTTCACCGGATGATTTGAATGGCTTAGATCACGTTTTCATGGGATAGTCAGTATAGGCATGATCACCGGCCTGCCATCTTCCCGTCAAACCCATCGACCAAGACCGACCAAGATGTGTCGTCTTGAAACGCGTGCCCGAACTAGGGATCTCGCGCCGGTTTCCAACTCCTTTGCGGCAAGGATTTTTGCCGCAAACCGATCTCAACCACTCCTCTTTGCCGGTCAAATTGAGTGGCCTAGATCGCACCTTCATGGGACGGTAAGACATGGACGTGTACACCAAAGCATGCCATCTACATACACGTCCAGTCGGTCCTCTCCAAATTCTTCCATTACTTGGTTTCGACCAAGTCGAAGAGTCATGTTTGCGCTCCTCTTCAAAAACCCTAATATTCATTAACTGGGTCGCAGATGAGTGTCTCAAAGATCATCTCATCCGTCCAACTTCACCGACTTGGTTATACAACCACGGTCGGGAGTTATTTGGTTAGTGAGGCGTCATTACCCATCACTTTACCACACCATAACGCAGACTGCATAAAATACACATGATACTTCACAAGTATCGACTTTCGAATAAACACGGTTATTCAATTCAAAGATTACATGCTATCTTTCGTGGATCCACGATCCACACATTCCAGACATCAATCATGTCACAAACTGGGGGATACATACTGGGGTATTGGTCTGGCGGTTTACAGCGTGCAGCGTGCAACGCGCCATCATAAGAACGTGTCAGGAAGTCATGGACGGTTAGAGATGAACAGGAAAAGTGGGCAAGACTGGTCGACGCATAACTCCACTACTCCATCACTCCACTTCCTCCACTTCCCACGAGAGACGTGAATGAGGCTCAATGACTTGTATAAATAGGTTCTCCGCCCTATTTCAAACAACAACACAAGTTCAGACGAGACAGAAAAACCAAGTGTTAATACAAATCGTATTCAAACACCCGAGCACGCTTGCATCAACCGCAAGCCTGCTCATATTTTCTGTTACAAGTCATAAGCAAGCCAACACCTTCACAATCTCAACATCTTCTTCGCTTCCCTCCCTAAGATCAACCCCATCTCCTTCACTTTGTGACCGAAACAAGTCTGGAACGGCCATTTCTTGGTTTAGGCCGGACTTGCCTGAGATTGATCTCTCGAATCTACAAGCACTCACCGCGCAGTGCATTTGTTTAAAGGTTTAAATTCATTCCTCATCCACACCCCAAATTACCAAATTCTGCAGGAGTAGTTTTCACCCATAAACAGATATGTACACTTCAAAAGTACCCCCGTTTTTTACAAATTTTCTAAAGTGCCCCAGGTTTGACCGTTTTTTGAATAAAACGGTAAACGGAAAGTTAGAGCAGTTAAACTCCACGTGGCACCTACAAAATGTCTTAAAAGTCCCTCTGATTTGAACAGGGACGATTCGGTTAAAATCTGACACGCAACTCAGTGACTCAACTCACTGTTCTCAAACTCTTCTTAGCAGCAAACCAACACATCCATTCTGTTAATACAACACAAATTTAGTTCACTCATACCAGGGTGCGTTTTCACCTGAGTCTCCACCATCAACACCAGCTGCAACTCTCTGTAGCTCCATAATTCTTAGCTTCAACAATTCCATTACAGTTCTAGCTAATCACTGCCTGTAGCTTCACCACAAACCTCCATTGGCAATCAACAACTAACTCAATTACCAACCCATTCCATTCATCTCATATCTTCAGCTTCAGGACATCATAGTTCAGGCCATCACTAGCTAGAAAAAATCACTGCACCTGCACTTGTTTACTGCAACTCAGATAAGCCGCCTAACATACATCTAATCACTGCATATAGCATCACCAGTCTCTGTCTCAGTCTTGTATTCAAACTGCAAGCAACACCATTGTGCAGTTCACTGCCTCATATCACCTCCAATTTCCTGCAATCACTGCACCCATTCATTCAGCTTCAGATTTGTTCCACCAAGTCCATCTCTTGTTCCCTGCAACAGCCACTTTCAAACTAACACAACATTAGCCTACATACCAATATCCATATATCCTGCACTGCTAATTCAAATACCAACATCACCAGCAACGTCAACATTTCTTGTCCTCCCTGTGACCAACAACAGCAGCAACACACCTCCAACTTCAGATTCGACTCAAACCAACTTCCTTTTTGTGCGCTGCATATCACCAGTTCCAGCTTCACCTCAAGCCATTCTGTCACAACACAGAATCCAGTACCACCATTAAGTCATTCATTAATCCACCACCAGGTCTAACTCCTCACCAGGTGCATTCATCAGCAGCAAGGATACCCTTTCCAGGGGTACCAATGTAGGCAGCATTGGCAATCAATTCATCTGAACATTAAAAAGGTAAAATCGTTAACCAACAAGAAAAGTGAAATTCACGATCAAATACCCCAGTGAGATCGAACAAAGGATTAATCTACATCTGGAAAGAAGTATAATATATAGAGAAACTCAAAAATAGTATTCAGTAAAAAAAGAACATGAATCCTACTTCTTCCACAAGTCTACACTATCCATGGATCAATGAAAATCGATATAAATTAGGTGAAAATTACATAATCATGTAGCTGTTATTACTGCTAAAAAAATTAAAGGCACAATTGATTACCTAATCAAAACACACAAATCAAATAAATTTATTAAAGGCAAAATTCATTACTTAATAATAAATCTACAGCATACCAAACTCTTTGTTAAATCATAAACTCAGTAGATACATGAATCATAAGCTTTACAGAATCAAATAAAAGATTTGTATATTCAATTCATCAACCAATAACAAATTAAGATTCAATGATCTACAAAAATAAATATAAACTTGACAAATCTCTCTAATTGATTTCAATCACATCTGCTAACTGAACTCATCGATTTCTTCCATCAACAGACACCCTTTGTCGATCCAGAGCCCATCTCAACAAAGTAAGGGTTTGTAAAATCTTACCTGGACATGACCTTCTGCTTTGCCTCCATCGAGAAGATGAGTTTTAGTGATCTTCAATAAACAAAATCAAAAACTAAAAGGGAACAACTGATTTCTATTGATTGAAGATCGAAAAGGGAAAATCAGTCGCAGTCGCCCCTTTTCTCTTCTCTGAACGAAAAGCGAACGAAAAGAAAATGAGAGATTTTTCTCTCTCTCTATCTCTTTAGGTTTAGATAAGGATCGTTTGGTAACTTTGCATTATGTTTTTGACCGGGTAAAACGGGTTTGACTAACCAATGTGAGCCCTTCCCGTTTTTTTAACTTTGGGGGCACTTTTGAAAATTTGTAAATAACGGGGGCATGAAAAAAATGACCCCAAAAAAACGGGGGTACTTTATAAATTTTCCCTATATTTATTTTTCTATTAAAAGTTATTATATATTTAGAGATAAATTATAAAATATTTGTGACTTTCTTCTACAATATATACCTATTATAGTAATTTTATACTAGTACAACCGTTGCCACGGTGGGAGGGCCGACCGAAGAATAATCTAAAGATGGAGTTTGTCTGCGACTACTTTCGCTCCGTTTCAGAAAAAGTAATACTTTCGTCTTGTTTCAGAAAAAGTGATACTATCGCCCCGTTTCAGAAAAAGTGATACTTTCACTCCGTTTCTGAAACGGAGCGAAAATATCACTTTTCCAGAAATGGAAAATTTGTCGATCCATAAACCAAAATATGGTTGCATGATGTGTTATGCATCCTTTGTGGTGGTCTGCATAATGGCTATATATTCAATTTTCGAGAATTGTGCCTAAAGTGAAAGTATCATTTTCTTGAAACGGAGGGAGTACATTGTTGTATTAGTTGCAATGGAAAATTAGTTGATGCTTAAACCAAAATATGACTACATAAAGTATTATTTTTTAGTGGTTTGCATAATGGATATACATTTAATTTTCTAAAATTGTGCCTAAAATGATAAATACCTCCGAATTTTTTCGTAAAAAGCTCTAAATTTGATATTATCGTTTGTACTCATTGTGTAGAGTTTCTTATAACCTTTCCAACGAGATAAAATTTGTAAAATTCCAAGGCACGGATTTTTAGATATGTTATATTAAATTTTGCTTTCCAATTATACCCCTGAAAAGATAGGATGCATAAGTTATAGTAATTTCACTAAAAGGGAGGGACATTTTTGGTTTTTCAGCCCTAACTATTTCCAATCTTTTTGTGTTAATTGATCACTTATATTTTACAAAAAATTGGCCATATAAGGTCCTCCCTCACTTTGCTCGGTCGGCCCAAAAATTTAAAAAGGGAAAAATGAACCCAAATATGTAATTTTCCAAATTTTAGGGAGGACAAGCCTCCGTGTCTTTCCGTCACTGTAATTAACAGATGTGGGAAAATCATTTTCAGTTGGCCCATCCTTTTACTCAAATTATATTTTGAGCCAAGGATAAGTTGGATATTTGCAGATGGTTTAGAAATCATGTTTCTTTTTTGGAGAAAATATTATAAGTTATGGATGGGCCTGCACACGGTGCGGTTTGGTGCGGTTATGGGCAAAACCGTTGACCTAACCGTGTATAGTGCGGTTATCACATTTGAAAGTGTAGCCGAACTGTTTAGTCTTCGACACTGTTCGGTTATTTTGCGGTTCGGTTCGGTTTTAACCATAAATAAAATATCAAAAATTCTGACAGATTTTGTACCTGCACCTGTACATCCATTCCATACTTAACAAATAACAACTAACAAGTAGATTCTTAATAAACTAATACAAGAGTCTAAATATAAAAAAAAAAACAGACTTGAAGTTCAAAAGCAAGGAGTCTAAAGATCAAACACACACAAAATCATTCCATACTTTCGATCTAACTTTTCCCTTCTTCTTTGGTTCACTTTCAGGTGCAGGGTCCTGTGTAGCATGCTGTGTTTCTTGTGTAGCATCAACTTGAGGTGTTACCGAAGGTGTCACTTTAGTAGACCCATCTGCAGGGGATTGAGAGGCTGGAGATGCACCTGACATCTTGTAGCTCGATAACGAAACTGAACTTGATCCAACCATTACCAGTTACAGCCCCTGCGAAATGTAAACAAGTTAGTTGAGTTGGAAATGGCTAGCAAGTTCTTAATACAAGCACACATATCTCTGCAAGAAACATCATTTCCAACATTTAGTTCTTAATACAAGCACACATATTTCTTAATACTGAGAAGTTAGGTTGTTACCACCTAGCAATTTAGATTAAAACTAATCATATCATGTGACATTGCCATCTAACTCAATTTAGATTAAAATCAAACAACAAAAGTTGGAAATGGCTAGCACCTAGCAAGTTCTTAATATAACAAAAGTTGAAAAAACAACTTGAATATGATTTTTATCACATCAAACATGATAAATCTCCACCAAAATCCAAACTACTCATTTGATTTCAGGCACATACCATTAATATCTCAATTACACAAGCAAAATCCAAACTGCTCTTTCAATTTCAAGCTCATACCATTCATAATGTCTCAATTTCACAAACAAAGCTGTTACATACAACAATTACTCATGGATCTAAACTAAACATGACCAAATCAAACCAAAAATTGAATAACATGAGCAAATCAAACAGAACTTTCATATATTATCCTCAACAATTACAATTACAATCATACAAAGAACAAAAACATGAAAGATTCAACACATAAAACAAACAATAAGGAACCCTAACAAAGAATAATTATTTGTATCAAAACCTTAACCAAACCAACTAGATATACTAAGAACAAGTCAAAACACAAGTATTGAACTCAAATCGAATGAAAAAATCTTACATGTTAATAATCGAAGAAAAAAAAGAAACACTAGTTACTTGTTTGAACAAAAAGAAGAACTCCAGCTGCTCAGCCTGCTCCTCAGGGTCTTCTACATAAAAACAAAAAAACACAAAATATAATTATAACCCTAACATAAGAAAAATAAACAGAAAAATAAGATTGACAACAAAAATTGATTGATAAACAGAAATCAAACCATCTCGAAGAAACCCTAACAAAAAATAATTAAAAAAAAAACCTAGAAATTGATAAAAAAACAAATCAATCGAAAAAGAAACGACAAGGAGAAGTAGAAGAGGAGAAATCTACTCACAAGATAGAGATGGTGGCGCTCTCCCCTTGATGGGGGTGGAGGAGAGGTGGTTCATATGCTACTGGTGTCTGGAGTGGTGGTGGAGGCGACTGAGAGAGTGGAGAGGAAATGAAGAAGAAGAGAATCTGCTTAGAGATTAGGGTTTTCTAAATATATATGGTATAGGTTTAACTTCTAGACGGCTAGGATTGATCAGGATAAATAAATATCTACGGTAGGTATTAATCGGTTAATCGGTTCGGTTAGGGTGCGGTTAATGGTGGAACCGTTGGCCGAATCGAAGATCTAACGGTTATCAAAATTAAAACCGTGACCGACCGTTTGATTATCGGTTCGGTGCGGTTGCGGTGCGGTTTGTGCAGTTACGGTTCGGTTTCTGTGCAGGCTTAGTTATGGAAAACTTGTGCACATTATATTGGCTGCTGTGAAAGGGGGTCCAGGAGCTAGGGATGTACATGATATAGTTCGGCTTGGTTATCTTCTAAACCAAATCTCGAAATTCGATTTTTTGGTTTTTGCAACCGAAATCAAACCATGTCTAGATTGGCTTGGTGCACAACCCTATCGCCCCCGTTCGGTTAAAAAACAACAAATTTCTAAAACAAAATAATTATAAAATTAATTAATAATTTCTAACCCTTAGATTTGTAATTCCAAATAATAAATACATAGCAAGAAGAAAAAGATCTATACATACAAAAATTCGATCTTCACATATTTAATTTAAGGAACTAAGCGAATGATTAATGCAGTCTTTGAAAATGCTAACTTCACATCATAAAATTAACTAATGATCATGAAGTAACTTCTAGTCTTAGTAAAATTAGTATGGAAACCCTGTTAAGAAAGAAGAGGAATTGTTTTTTCTTTTTTCAATTAAATTTCAATTCAGATTAACTCAATGTAATATTTTAGAAGGAACTCAAGTATGGATTTAGAAGGTTTAAAATTATATTAGCATGATCACGATTCAGCGGAACTACCACTACTTCAAGATCTTCAACAACAACACCATTTCTTAATGAAAAAGAAGAGAATAAATAAATAAATATGAAGACGATAATATAGACGGAAACTGAAGATTATTATATTCCTTTTGTTTTACCACTCTTGGAGATGGTGTAGTGGAAGATGAAGATGAAGAAGAAGAAGTTGCATTACAACCAACTCTAACCACTACTTATAGATCCCATTATGCTGAAAATCTTAAAAATTAAACAAAATCTTCAACTTATACACTTTTCACTGTTTTTCTCTTTGTTTTGTGTGATTCTCTTAATATTCTTGAGCTTTACTGTATTCTTTTTGCAGGAACAAGAGAAAATAAATGAGAATGGATACAAAGACGACGTTGGTAAAGAGATGAGAAAGAATTTAATGTATTTAGGTAGATTAAAATAATAAGATTTTTTTTCCTGATGGTATAAATTAGATTTTAGAATTTACAACTACAACTGATGTTAACGGTCTAACCGTTAGTATTTCAGTTTTGTTGTACATTAAACCAGAACCAAAACAACGACGCCCGTTTATATATTTTTGAACCAAAGACAAAACTACTGACTCATGGCTCGATTTAGTTTAAATTTTTTCGATTCGTTTTAGTATGGTTTTCCAGTTTAAGCGGAACCATGTAACCCTACAGAGGAAGTTTTCTTCTTATGCAGGGTGTGGGGTTACAAGTGCCCCAGTCGAAGCTGTATGCAACTGTTGACAACCTAATATAGATTGAATCTCGAATTCCAACATGACCATATAATATTTAAAATTGATAATAATAAAAATATCCAGTTCTGGTTGGATTGTCAATCGTAAATTAGCAAATTAAAAGATAAGTTCATATAATCTGTAAAGCTTGCCAAATAAGCGAGTTCTAATTACTAAGAAAATGACCAATGATGGAACAATGGTGCTACAAATTAAATTAAGGTCTTTGAACATGAAAGAGAAGCTGAACAAAATTTGATGTGTCGTGACTTGGGTTATCCTCTTTCACTGACATATGGTGAAGATGAGTTTAACATTACGAAAAATTTAGCTTTCGTAAGTACTAAGAATTACTGTTTGAAGAAAATTTCTTATGATCTTTTGAGAAGCATCTGTGGGTAAAAGGTATTCAACTTTAAAAGTCATATTTTTGTCGCTGACTGTTTCCACAAATCTCGACCCACTCAAACTATGCGTCATCATAGGGGCATGAACATTCAATCAGAGGCATTCCAACGTGCAATGTTCATTTAAAAACTTTTAAAGCACTAGATGCTTCATTAAACTTTTGCGTTTGAAGTTTGGGTATTTCATTGAAGCCTTTCGCGTATCTTGATGTACTTCTCCAAATGCTATTTAGCACTTGAATTTATGGGATAAAAAATGCTCTTCATGGCAGATATAAGGCTCTTTTATTTGATGATCTAACGTCTCAGAAACCGCTTGAGTGGGAAGCCATCCCGCAAAGCCATGCATGATAACATCTGTGATACCTTTAACCACATTAGTGTTGTCATAAATGGTCTTCATATTTAATTGGAAGAGGATATTCCTTAAGCCAAGCACTATGGTTGAGCATTTCGCTTCACTGTAACTTAATTTTAGCTAAGCAAAACGAGAACGAAGGTGCACCTCACTGTGGGGGAAGGGCATCACTTAGCTTAACTACACGAAAACTGAGTCTCCGTGCAAATAATGCAAAACGGAAACTGAGTTTTCGTGTACTGTTTTTTAAATATGATATTTCTAATACATAGGGGAACCTGGGAAATACCCAAAATTTGGTGTGCAAACTAAAAAAATTAGATACAAAAACTTAGTTTCCGTCCAAATCATACGGAAACTCAGTTTGCATAAAGTAGTTTTTTAACTGGAAATTCAATTTTTGTGTCTCATTGCTTAGCTTAAGAGTGGATCAGATCCGATCAACTTTTTTTTTGTAGTGAAACGAGATCGCCACAATAAAGCCAAGCGAAGGACCATCTTAGTTGAATTTTGCTACAATTAAACTATAGCGAAGCGAAATCATCAACCATAGTGCTCCGCCTTTTTTTTTTTTTTTTTTTTTTTTCTGAAGCATGCTCGGCCTTATGTTTGTAAGGCTCTTCATATTTTTTTCCCCATATGTTAGATTTTGATATGTAGATCAAAACTAACATGAATATCATTGATTGGACAAACAATAACAATATTAATCAATGATAAAATTACAAAATAAATAAATATAAATACCAAAATAGAATAGGAGACGAATGATATTACGTGGTTCGGTCGATTCGACCTACGTCCACGGAGAAACCTATAAGGGTGAATTATATTGATGATCATCAGAACATTCTGAGATAATTACATTTACATATTACACTCATATTTATAGAGTGAATTAAACCTAGAAAGATAATATCATATCTTAAATATCTTTGACTAGGTAATATCTAGAAATTAATTACATAATATTCTAGAATTAACTTCTGATTTAGTCTTCCCTTCGCGTGGCTTAATTACGGTCACTTGACTTGGTCTTCACTTGACTACTTGTATGTGCTATATACTCTAACACTCAGTGCGGTTGTCTGGCCCATGGTCTTTTTGCTTAATTCATTAGTAATCCTTCAAAATTCTTTTTGCAAAACTACTTGCCCCCTAAATAATAATTTTTATATACTCTAACACTCCCCCCAAGTTGGACACGTAGAGAAACGTAGTGTGCAACTTGAACAATTAACTATAAGGGTGATTTGCTTGGAGTAGAATGGTTGGTAGCCTCTTGGATTGGTCTTCACTTCCATGATGAAACATCAATAACCAAAAACATCACTTAACTTTGTAATAATAGTTGGAGCGGTACCAAATTAACTAAGCATGAAACCTGGTGAGACTTCACACTGCACACTTCACAGGCTAAAAACTGTTGAAAAACTTGACTGCGCCATGTAACTTGAATTATGGAACAAAACTATTGTATTAACCACGAGACTTGAACTTCGGCGAACCACATAACGGAAGCAGTAAAATGATTTTCAAAACCATTCGGGTATGACCAAGAAAATAGAAATCCATCGAGTGGCTGAGATGTCGACATCGATATGTCAGCTAATATTTACACCCATTTGTAATATGGACGGAAATGTTCCGACTGGAATCGGTACCACCGAAATCATGTGAGGATGACGGACATGAAGTTGACTGTTTAATCTTCATTATAGAATATTACTCAGTTGCTGCAAAGAATGAAAAAGACCATCTCTGCATAACTGTTTAATCGGTGTGGAAAACACCATCCATATAATGACAGAAATCAATAAAATCTGCCATGTGAGAAAAGAAAACACACTATTTATCGTGTGAATGATTAGTTGCACAAAGTGCAAAAACATAAAGGTTTGAACCAGAAACATTAATTAAGTTCCATTCGGTTCTGATAAGATCTTGATAAGATGCATAATAACAACATCTTTAAAGGTGATTGAGCACAAAAATAAAAAATAAAAAAAATAAAAAAAAATAATGAAGAATTCATTTGATGGATATCGTCAGTAAAATGACTGGGATCGTCTTTCCAAAAGATTGTTCCTTCCCAGAATCATAGAAACTAATGCAAACACGTGATCCATTGTGTTGACAGTGAATGATTCAACAATAGATATATTTAGTCGAGAAACCAAACTTGTTTAAATTAATCAGATAATTGATTGATCAAACGAAAATCATTGACAAGATTAGTTTTCCATAGTCAATGATATAGGAGAACAACGGGATTACGTTGAACAAAAAATGGTGAAGGACAACAAATCCAATATACGATTGAGATTGGTGAAAACCAACAAGTATATATACGACATCCCAAAACTTTGAAAGAAAGAAGCAATATGATACTATGTTAACTCAACATATTATCAATTGATCATTATTATGTCATCGGTTGTACCCAGAGGAAACTCACGATGTTGATAGAGAACATCACTGTAAAAATGCAATACATATTGAACATCAACAAGGACAAAGATACTGCAATATATATAGTGAATGAAAAATCCAGAAGGAAATCAAAAACGTTATGAGAAAACAACAAAGAGAGTTGTTGATTAATTCACACATTGAATTTGACCCCAATATATAATTGAGTCAAGATGATATACTTTGATGAACACTAAACATATAGTGAACACGAAAGAGAATATTCATTTAGAGAGTAAGTACAAATTATAGCAGTATCAAGGCTATAATTGCGGATGCGTAATATATTTCAGAGAAAAATATATTGGATGTACCAAATATATTTTGAACGTAAAATAGTTTTGGAAATAAAATCAATTTCGCATAAAAATGGAAATATTTTCTGGTTTTCCAGTGAGATAATTAAGGGATTACCGGTATCATTACATACGGTGTCAACAATTTTGATTGACGGAGAAATAATAAAAATTTGTTCCCGGAAAGGGAAAATGTGCAGATATTTTGGACATTTGATTGATTTGACTGTGAAGCAGTCAACTAGGATTACCCATATCTATCGGGTGTGTTTGAAAGGATTTGAAATCCACGAATGAAAAATCAAGAATTTAGTTCCTGAATATGATAAAGATAAGAACACATACAACTGTGTGACTAATGTGATCGACGGAAAAGTCCTTGCCGATATATTCAAACTTGGTTTAGATGAAACCTCAAATTGGAAGGAAACGGAAAATGACTAGATTGATTTTCATAGTCAATAGACCAGACCATTTTTGTTTAGAGAGTATAATAACATCCCAACCTTAGGGAGAAAATGGTAAAAGAAAAATGATATTATGTTGGTGGACATAACTCGGTCAATGATAGTTTTGGAAATGACCCATATCTCACCATTTTTGTTCACTGAAAACACAAGTGAACTCGTTGCTCTATTGATACCGAAACAGAAACAATTGACTCAATATTTCGAGAGAAAACAAGAACAACGATATAAAATAAATTGCGGAAGCGATTGGATCGAGAGCATTTCTGCTCTGATACCATGTTAGATTTTGATATGTAGATCAAAACTAACATGAATATCATTGATTGGACAAACAATAACAATATTAATCAATGATAAAATAACAAAATAAATAAATATAAATACCAAAATAGAATAAGAGACGAATGATATTACGTGGTACGGTCGATTCGACCTACGTCCACGGAGAAACCTATAAGGGTGAATTATATTGATGATCATCAGAACATTCTGAGATAATCACATTTACATATGACACTCATATTTATAGAGTGAATTAAACCTAGAAAGATAATATCATATCTTAAATATCTTTGACTAGGTAATATCTAGAAATTAATTACATAATATTCTAGAATTAACTTCTGATTTAGTCTTCCCTTTGCGTGGCTTAATTACACGGTCACTTGACTTGGTCTTCACTTCACCGTGCGGTTGTCTCGGTCCTTTTCTGCATTTTGACTACTTGTATGTGCTATATACTCTAATACCATAACATAACATTTTCTTCATTGAAAAAATAGAAGGAAAAAAAAGCCTGACGAGATTGGGTATACCCAAACTAATTGGGGTATACCCAATAAGACAAAATCTGGTCATTTTGAAGTAAAACCAAGCCACCCCTTAACCTTGTATTTTCTAAATGGCTAATATACCCTTATTTAATTAACACTAAAAAACTGATTAGGCTAATTAATTGAGTTTAGATAAAAATTTTGAAAATGAAAATTCAGTAGATTAAACCTTTAATCCGTCTTGCGAGTTCGATTAAGATCAAAAAATTTGGTTTTCAAAAATGTCAAAGGTCGGCAAGGTAGAGGTTTGAATAAGGTGCCGGCTATATATGGTCGGCATGGTATTTGTTTGAATAAAATGCCGATCAATTTTAGCCGGCAAGGTATTTAAATGAAGAACATGCCGACTTTTTTTTTTGACACATAGGAGATGGCTATTGAAAAATATTAGTCGGCAAGGTCTACAAAAAAAAACCCGCCGGCTGGTGAAAATACCCCGCCGGCGGTATAAGTCGGCAAGGTATTTAAATGAAGAACATGCCGACTTTATTTTTTTTGACACACAGGAGAGGGCTATTGAAAAATATTAGTCGGCAAGGTATACAAAAAACCCCGCCATTTGTTGAGAAAAATATCCCATAATTTGTATAAGTCGGCAAGGTCTTCAAAAAAATACCCCGCCTACATTTGTTGAAAAAATTTCTGATCGTCGCCATGGATGTTATGAAAAGTCGGCAAGATATGCATGTTACGACCTTGCCGACCACAAACACAGAAATCATAATTTTCGATTTCCAACCTAACATAACAATCAATCACACAACACAATGATGGGTTTGAGTTTAAACATCATTTATAGTCTTCTTTTCGCTGGTAGAGTCAACAATTTTTTTGAAAAATCAAAGTTGAAGATTTTTATATGGCTTTGGTTGATGGAAGATGAAGATGAAGATGAAGAGAAGAAGATGAAATGAAGAGAATAAAAACTGATTTAGGGTAATTAAGATTATTAATGGGTAAGGGTAGTTTTGTAACTTACCCATTAGGACTCCCCTAAAACTCACAAAAAGTGTCCCTTTAAAATTGGGTATACCCCAATTAGTTTGAGTATACCCCAATCTCGCCAGGAAAAAAAGAGTGCCATAGACTACGTTACTATTGTCAATCGTATATTCCTATTTTACAAAACAGATGCTTGGTGATCGTCTAAAAGTAAACGACCATGTAACAAAGAAAAGAGAGGTCTATACGGGGAAAGAGTCATAATTACAAATGCCACACGCAAATGTATTGCCGGATAGGTTGGGTAGAAACCACATTTTGTCAAAGACATATATATCTTGGTCCATGTCAGATTCCGCATTAAAGTAGTATATCAGATTGACAAAATTCTGATGGCCTAATGGACATCTATTGGATAACAGTTCCCATATTTTATATACCTAAGGAAAAACAAACAAAAAACTTTGATTGTTTATTTGATTCATTGGATATCCATTTCAATAGCTTTCATTGAAAAGCTACTAGTCGATCATGATAAGTCCTAAGAGAATTTTAAAATATAATATCTACAAAGTCGCCAACGCAGTATAATCAACTCGCGTGTCTTATTATTCTAGGATCCTCCTATATAAACACGATTATGCGCGTTCGCTTTAACAAATTAATATCATTAGTAATAATACTATTACTACTGTTGTTGTTTTACGTTTTTGATCTTAAAGTTCTTTAAAAATTTAAAAACCAAAGTTTTCATTTATCAGATAATGTTTTTGTTAAGTGGAATGGATAAACTTTATCTAAATCCTTTCTTTACCTAAAAGGGACAATTAGGTGTTTTGGTGTTAAAGTAATCAAGATTACTTTGCCTCTTAGGGTAAGTTCCCCATGTACAATTCTTGCCAAACAACTCCTCTCCCTAGTAAGAAAATTGATTTTTCATTCTACTAATTGTGTATAAACATTAGTATATGTTTAGGTGCTTAACCAATTAGGTGAAATTTTATTTACTTGTGAAATCAATACCTAACCTCCTCCCCACTCAGAGAAATTTGGTGTGATGATATTAACAAGTTGTCTAAGTTATGGATCAGGTCAACTTGAATAAGACCAATGACTGGATAACCAATAACAAGTTTGTTAATTTGGCCAAAGTAGCTAAGATGTTATTGTATTTATCTTAAACTACTTCTAGTAGTATTTGTCATTTTGTTTGATTCAAATTTGAATGTCTCACTTTCTTTCTTTTCCCCGCTCTCATTCTCTTTGCCACTTCCGGTTCTTTATGATGTTTTCTTACGCAATTTGATTGATATTCGATGAAGGAGGAGATTTAGTTGGCAATACTTACTCTGGTATAATTAAATGACATTATCTCTTGAGATGAAATGACAAAGGTTTCTGGACGGATTGGTAAAGAATTCGGTGTCGACAAGCTTCACTGGTATCATCACCCAATAATTTTCCACCGTATAACAGTGACATAACTTCACTAAACAACATCATGTTAATCTTTGTTGGTCTTGAGGTGAAATAGCCAAAATTAAATAACATTTTTTTAATAAATAACTCTACACCCAATAAATCCGTTTCTGGTTTTTGCTCTTTTACACTAAAACTTCTCTTTTTCACTATTTGATTTACTAAAACTATTTTTTTACCTATTATATCTCCTTTTTTTTTTTCCCTCTTTTTTAATCTTCTAACCTATACGAATACTCCAGCGGAAAGAAAATTTGAAGAGAAAAAAAAAATGGAAACTCAATTTCGGTGTGGTTTAACTAAGGGATGGCATGGCGCTATAGTGAGGTTGGGCTGAGACCCATTTCCCTTAGCTTCAAATAAGCTACAACTAAGGGAAATCCTTTACCCTTGTGCTTGGCCTTAGGAAAAGAAAACCTTTCAACGCTGAAAAAAAGAAAGAAACAAAGGTGTAACGTTTTTTCCGAAATGAATAAATTGAACATTTATAAAAATATTCCTAAAAATTAAAAAGATTCAGATGATCATCTTTTCCTCTATTGCCAGACTACACAAGCCTTCTTATTTGCCTCTCCTATGAATTTTAGAGTTAGCAGTGACCAAAACTTATCAATTAAAGATCAGATACAGGATTGGATGTCTGCAGGTGGCGATTATTCTTTGCTAAAGATGGGAGCTAGCTTATTGTGGACTATATAGAAGACTAGAAACAACATTATATTGAATAATGGCAAGATCAACTTTCAAGCTATGATTAAGGAGTCTCTAAACCGGTACGATATGGGATTGAAGCTTCTGGAGTGTCAGTTAAGGAGTCCCTACATAACAAACATGTTGGATTCTCAATCTTCTATCTTGATAAAGAGGGAGGATCCATGGACACTCTTAGATGGACAAGGTCGGACAAGATTTGCGCCATTTTCTCCGGCAAACTCAAACGACAATTAATTTAAGTCTAATATTTTAATGATATGTTCCTATTATAAGACTTTATATTCATACCAAAAATGAATGCAATTCGAGATAGCAAACCTGACCATCTACCGATCTTAATTTCTACCATTAATTTTGAACGGCTGATATTCAAAGGGGTAGATGGTGGTTTTATACATCTCGAATTGTGCTCATTTTTTGTAGGAATGTAGAGTCATATAAGAAGAATATACCATCAAAATATTAGACTTAAATTCATTATCGTTTGGGTTTTGCGGAGAAAATGACGCAAATCTTGTCCGACCTTGTCCATCTAAGAGTGTCCATGGATCCTCCCACCTTGATAAATCGTCCTATTCACAAATATAAAATTAATTTTGATGGAGTTGCAGGTCCAAATGGCTATGCCTATGTTGTTATTGTGACAGACCATAACACTGGATTTCAAGGATGTCAAACTAAAGCGAAAGTGCTACACTTCCCCCACTCCCTTCCCCCACTCCTTTCCCCCGTTACGTGTCATCGTTCTTAGCCCTTGATCCCTGGATTGAGATTAGCAAGGGGTCCCATTATTATTGGGTTTAACCAACAGATGCTTGACACATAGGCGGGGGAAAGGAGTGGGGGAAGGAAGTGGGGGACGTTTAGCATTTTCGAAACTAAAGAGTTGGGTGTCATAACTCTTATAGAAGCTGAAGCCTAGGATGTATTTATGAAAGGACAAATAGTCTCACATCGCTATAATCCGCTTAATTGACTTAAATATAATATGGAAGGGCCGCTCCACTCATTTCCAATTGGTTTTGAGTTGGATGCCCGCAGACTTTAACATGGTATCAGAGCTAAGCCCCAGACCCAGACCTGCGTACGTCGGGTGTAGGCCGAGTTACTGGCCAAAGTGTTTATTTGTCACTTACCCGGGGTGTAGGCCAGTGCCGATACTGACCGAGGTGTTACCCCCTGATTTAGTCACTCACTGTGTACACCTCATTCTGGATGGGTGGTAACTCGTACGTAGGTCCACGTGTGAGGCCCAGTGACTGGCCTTACACGTGAGGGGCGTGTGAAAGGACAAATAGTCCCACATCGCTATAATCCGCTTAATTGACTTAAATATAATATGGAACCCACATCGCTATAATCCGTTTAATTGACTTAAATATAATATGGAAGGGTCGCTCCACTCATTGCCAATTGGTTTTGAGTTGGATGCCCGCAGACTTTAACAATCTTACTATCATCAGAGGGTTCTTGAACATCATTCTGGAAGGTGACTCTCTTAGGTTCAAGAATTCTACTATCCTTGGCGCATAAAAGATATTATCTCCAGAATTCGTGACAACTTGAGCTACTTCAATGCCAACTCAATGGATAATTCTTTAGCAGCGTATGTTGTCTCTATTCACTCGTTAGATCAGTGGACTAGAACCCCTCCTCTTTGTATCACCTTTTAAATGAGCTCTGTCCGGGGGCAATTTTGTGTTTTTCTATTGTTTCTTGTTTTTCAGTTCTTCAAAAAAAAAAAAAAAAACTTGTTCATTTTTCCAACCGATTACACTCATAATTTTAGATAACATAACATTTTAACGAAGAGGGAAGGTCGCCAGTGTCACTGTAGTACAATGGTAAAGTCACTGGGAGCTGATACCAGTGAGCTGATTTCAAAACTCGCCAGCACCAAATTCTTTACCAATCACAAAAAGGAAATAGGGAAGTTCCATGGACACTCTTATATGCACACTATCATACATGACTTGCGTCATTTTCTCCACTCAAAAGACAGTGAATTTCAATCTAATATTTTGATGATACGTTTTTTTTATAAGACTCTTCGTTCCTACAAAAAAATGAGCATGATCCAAGATACCAAACCTCCCCATCTACACTTTTAATTTCCACCATTAACTTTTAACGACTGATTTTCAAAGGGATAAATGGTAGTGTTGTACGTCTCGAATTGTGCTTATTTTTAGTAGCAATGAAGAGTTATATGAGGAACATAAATTGTCGTTCGAGTTTTGTGGAGAAAATGACGCAAATATATATGATAATGTGTACTCTCTCCGTTTCTAAAAAAATAGGCTTGTTTGGTTTTCACAAAAATTAATAAAACCAATCATTATAGCCATTTTTTCATGTTTTTTCCTAATCTATCCTTTGGTCCCCACTCATTTGATATTAGAGAAAGGAGAGAAAGAAGTGGTCCCCTTTTTGTATTAAGAGAGAAAAGGGAGAGAGAGAAGTGGTCCCCTCTATGTGTATAATAGTAAAATCATAACATTTGACTTTCCATATATGGAAACAAGCCTATTTTTTGACATACCCAAATAAGGAAACAAGCCTATTTTTTAGAAACGGAGGGAGTATATAAGAGTGTCCACAGATCCTCCCTATACGAACCGTTTAATTTTTTTTTTTTTTTTGGAAGCTTCTCATTAATGAAAATTCGAGTTTGCAATGAGTTTAAGATCGAAAATAAGAGAATACAAAGTAACAAGAACATACCGTAAAAGTACAATACCGAGAAATTCGACAAGAGAAGGAGAAGGATTACCGGAGTCAGACAAATACAAGTATGAATAAGATTCGATTAAATCGGAGGAAGAATAGTTTTTCTCGGAATTAAAATCCAACCATTTAGTTTGTTTTTCTTCTTTAGAAAGATATGCTCCCAAAATAGGAGTGATTTGCTCAAATCTCTTGTAACTAGGATGAAGCTTCCCTCGTTAAAGAAATCACCGTTGAAGATTTCGTCGCCAGATAAGTTGATGGTGAAGATTTCGTTGCCGGAGACAACAAAAATGAAGATTTCGTAGTTGGAGAGCATCACTATTGATCTTAAAACCCAACCCAATAATCAAGAATCGCCATTAAAGCGAAGATAAATCTCAAAAGAGAAGATAAAACCACCATAATGATGTAGATAAATAGAAAACATGATAATTACTAAGCTAAAACTACCGACAAACATAAAAGGAAATAAATAACGAAGAAATCTGCTCTGAGCTGGTCCAAAATAGAAAATGATCGTTGGTGATGGTTTTGTTGAAAAGGAAGGAGCGAGAGGAAGAAAAAAAACAAGCTTGGTAAAGGGGCGGCATGAATTGGTAGAGGGGCGGCAAGTGTGATAGCAATGTCCCTCTTATTGGTTAGGGGGTGTCCTATAGGGGTGTAGATTGACTAGATTATCCTTTTCACCTTAAATTAACCAAAATCAAATCAATTTTTTTAAACTTAATGAATCAGAAAAAATCAAATTAGTTTTTTTTTCATCTTCTTCTTCATCTTCTCTTCTCCTCCATCAATCCTAACCTCCATTAAAACCGAAAATTTCATCGTCTTCGATTAATCGGCGATTTGAAAAATGTTTGGAAAAACCCAGTTAGGGTTTTGTTTATCGTGTTGGATTTAAGTTAATTTTGTATCAAAAATTAGGGTTTTGTATGAAAATTGAAATTGAAATTTACGGGTTTATGCGAGTTACGGTTGGTAACAACTCAATTACGAACCGTAATCGGAGATTTTGAAGAACATACGGTTGGTAATAGTTCAATTACCAACCGTATGTTCTTAGTTTTGAGAGTATGTTCGATTCACGGTTTTTATTTGCATCATATTTATCAACAGTAATTGAGTTACGGTTTGTTACTCAAACAACCATACCAACCGTAAATATTCCTGTGTCGTAAGAATTTATCAAATAATGATTTACGGTTCAAAAGTTAAGTTGACACACCAACCGTAGGGTAATTACGGTTGGTCTCGATTCATTAGTTACCAAGTGTAACTGGTTTTATGATTGGATCTTCCCCAAATTTAACCAGTTACGGTTGGTATTCGATAACTTACGAACCGTAACTAAGAGTTACGGTTGGTCACGAGCAAAATTGCAACCGTAAGTTCTTCTGAAAATTCAAAAGTTTTAATTTTGTTATGTAGTTTAGATAATTTTGAGTGAGAAAAAGCTAATTGGAACTAATTTATAAGTATATCGGGTCACTGGAATCACTCATTTTGGTTGAGTGAATCAAAATCTAGGGTTTCACAAATATCACTTAAGTTTTCTTTTTCTTCTCCTCTAATTTTTTTTTTTTTTTGATAACTCTAAAAATCTGATTTTAGAGTTAGAATAAGTAAAAATTAAGTATCAACACTAATCTTGATTATCATCACTAATCTTGATTATTAACAATAAGGGCTAATTAGTCATTTCCATATTTTTCATTGATAAGGGGCACTTGAATTTACTTGTAATGACCTTTTTTGTCTTATTCACTTGCCGCCCCTCTACCGATTCCTACCGCCCCTTTACCAAGCTTGAAAAAAAAACGATTAAAGATTTAAGATACATCAAGATCTATTTTATTTTGGATTAAAATGGCTACAAAAAAACACATTACCAGTATAAGGGCATTTCCGTAGTAACATGGATACACATATAAACACTTTTTTTGAGATATTTCTGAAAAGAAAAATTCTCAACATTATCCAAATCCAAAACCGGGTTCCAAAGCAAACTAGCATACACATTACATAGTCAATATTTAACACATTTACTAACATATTTCTTCTCTATCTCTATCCTTTTCTTTTGTTTAAAAAAAAAACATCCCATCACTATTAATTACACATAGGACATAACACATACTAGTATCACATAACTTAGCTTCTCCCTTTCTCTCTGCTCAAACCAAAACTTGTTTCTCTTCTGTAAAAATACTTCTTCTTCCTCTTCCCATTCTTTTTTCTCTCCTACCGTTTCGCATTACCCTCTTAATAATTCCCACCCACATAATCTTCTTATATAACCCATCTTTATTTACTAATTATCATCTTCTCTGATATTCTTTCTTCCTTGATCCCAGATTCTTCTTCTCCTCCTCTTCTCTGTTTACGTACAGACGATACATATATCTATCTATTCGTTCATTGTTTACATTTTTGAAATCTCGGGGCTGTCTTGCTTTCAACGAACAACAACCCATTCTTAATTGATTGATTGAAGAGATAATACGAGTTTGATACAGCCAGCTGGTAAGTTTATCTCATTTCTTCAAGTTTTTAATGATATTAAAGATTCAAACTTTAATGGAATTTTTATCTTTTTAAGTCTGTCTTTATGATTTCCGTTTAAGATAATTGATAATAAATTAAACTTAAAAAATAGATTTATTTATTTCTGTTTAAATGTTAGTAGTACGGAATAGAAGGATCTTATCATGAATAGAAATCGAAGATGCTGAAATTTGTTTCCTTTCTTGAAATTCTACCTAATTTCTTTTATTAGCTAAACAAGATAACAAGCAATCTTAACCAAAAATAAGGATTCCTCTTCAGGAATTTGTATGTTTTACATATGGAGTTGATTTGATCCTATTAAGAGAAATTTGAATGGAATAATGATTACTTGTTTGATTAGTACTCAGACTCTAGACAAATAGAAGAAAACAAACAAAGAGTTAGAATTTTGGAATGAAAATCTCGTTTTGAATCAAACAAAACTTCTATTAATGGATATGCTTTTTATATACTACTAGTAGCCTTTTTTTTTTTTAAGAAAAACTTTACTTATTGGAATCATTTCTTGTTTAAGTTTTTTATGTAAATTTAGATGATTTAAGAGTTTATTGGATAAGCACTTCACCTACCAATATGATATAGTGCTTCTGTTATAATCGAAGCTTGTATGTTGATTGTGATTGGTGTAGATGGTTAATTAGGATCGTTTGGTGGTGTTGGACTACTAAAAGAGATTAAATCATGTAGATTGCGAGGTTTTGCTGCATGGTGATTTAGATATGCATGAGCGTTGTTCTTCGATGAGAATTCAGGGTTTGTAATTAAACTTTTAGTCATTGAGTATTAAGATTGGTAGGTGATATGTGGAAGGAAAAAAAAGATTGGTTGGTGATATACTCGTTTTGTGTTAATTTTCGGAGGTCGTAAAAATTTTCTCAGATCTTCGTAAGTGTGATCATCCTTGAAGTTTTTCTTTCCTCTACTTTTGTTTACGTCCAATATACCTCTTTGAATAGCGATTATCACCAGTTTACAAACTGTTTAGTTATTAACACTGCAGATGGTTCATGTCTAAATATCTCCTGATGCATTACATAGTCACTTCTGATTCTAGTTTTGTGGTTGGTATTTTAGTAGTTCGGGTATATTTTGCAGAATCTTACTTCTTTGAAGCGACTGATCAAACAACTAGTGTCAGGGAACCGAGCATTGGAATATCTTCGATTCCAACTTGAGTGACTGCTTGATGAGACCAGATTACTGGCAGTTATGTTTTCAAGATCTTGTGCAAACTTTATAGACTTGGTTGCTGAAAACCTAGACGATATCCCTCCGACTCCTAAAACGCTTCCCAGAGTGATGACAGCTCCAGGAATTATAAATGAATTGGATGGTGATGGCAGCGCTGATGGGGATTCAGATGTTCATTTGAATGGGAATCGGCCTCGAAAAATTATAGTGGCGAATGCTCTACCGCTGCATGCCCACGTAGATGCCAAAAATGGTGGATGGTGCTTCAGTTTAGACGAGGATTCACTTCTGGTACAAATGAAAGATGGGTTTCCACCAGACACAGAGGTTATTTATGTTGGCTCTCTGAAGGTTGAGATATCCACGAATGAACAAGATGAAGTTGCTCAAAAGCTGATGAAGGATTTTAATTGTATGCCAACATTTTTACCTCTCGACCTTCAGAAGAAATTTTATCATGGGTTCTGTAAGCAGCAGTTATGGCCTCTTTTCCATTATTCTTTACCTCTTTCTCCAGATCATGGCGATCGTTTTGAGCGGTCGCTATGGAATGCATATGTCAAAGCAAATAACATATTTGCTGATAAGGTCATGGAAGTTATAAATTCGGACGATGACTATGTCTGGATTCATGATTATCACCTAATGATTCTTCCCACTTTCTTGAGGAGACGGTTATACCGCGCCAAGCTTGGGTTCTTCCTTCACAGCCCATTCCCCTCGTCGGAAATCTATAGAAGCCTGCCAGTTAGAGATGAAATTCTAAGGTCTTTACTTAATTCGGATCTAATTGGTTTTCATACGTTTGACTATGCGCGGCACTTCCTTGCTTGCTGCAGTAGGATGCTTGGGATCGATTATGAATGCAAGCGAGGGTATATTGGACTTGAGTACTTTGGTCGCACAGTAAACATCAAAATTTTGCCTGTAGGTGTCCATATGGGTCGCCTTCAATCTGTATTGAATCTCCCTTCTACATCCACGAAAGTCAGACAGATTCAAGAACAGTTCAAGGGGAAAAAATTGATTGTGGGAGTCGATGACATGGACATATTTAAAGGCATTAGTCTGAAGTTTCTAGCTGTGGAGCAGCTTTTGCAGCGGAATTCTGATTTACGAGGAAAAGTAGTTCTGGTTCAAATTGTAAACCCCGCGAGGAGTACAGGAAAAGATGTCCAAGAAGCAAAGAGAGAAACCTATTTAACTGCCAAAAGAATCAATGACACTTATGGGTTTCCAGGCTATGATCCCGTGGTTCTGATTGATCATGGTGTGCCTCTATATGAAAAGTTAGCGTATTATGCTGTGTCTGAATGTTGCATAGTAAATGCTGTGAGGGATGGGATGAACTTAGTCCCATACAAATATGTTGTGTGTAGACAGGGAACTCCTGAGTTGGATGCAGCTATGGGTATGAAGGAAGGTTCACCTCGTACAAGCATGCTTGTCGTTTCTGAGTTCATAGGCTGCTCGCCGTCTCTAAGTGGGGCTATCAGGGTTAACCCATGGGACATTGATGCTGTTGCTGATGCCTTAAATGTGGCAGTTACTATTCCTGATGCTGAAAAGCAAATGCGACATGAGAAGCATTATAAGTACGTTAGCTCACACGATGTGGCTTACTGGGCCCGCAGCTTTGTGCAGGACTTGGAGAGAGCTTGCCGAGATCACTACAGTAAAAGGTGTTGGGGCATCGGTTTTGGTCTAGGTTTTAAAGTTGTTTCCCTGTCACCAAATTTTAGGAAGTTATCCATCGACTTGGTTTCTTCAGCTTACAAGAGAACTAATAGAAGGGCAATATTTCTGGATTATGATGGTACCATTGTCCCCCAAGCTTCTATGATTAAATCTCCCAGCCCCGAAGTTATCTCTGTTCTAAACAACCTTTGCAGTGACCCGAAGAATACCGTCTTTATTGTTAGCGGCAGAGAAAAGAGTTCTCTAAGTGAATGGTTTGCCCCATGTGATATGCTGGGACTAGCAGCTGAGCATGGATACTTTATAAGGTGTCTATATGTTCTATAATATGCTTAGTTTTCGTAATTACATGACTTGGTGTGCTTGAAATTTGAATGATTTAGGAGAGATAAATTTGCTTTACTTGTTGCAGATGGAATAAGAGTTCAGAGTGGGTATCTAGTACATTACTTGCCGACGTTGATTGGAAAAGGATGGCAGAGCCTGTGATGCAATTGTATACAGAGAGGACAGATGGGTCCTTTATAGAATCCAAAGAAAGTGCCCTCGTCTGGAACCATCAAGATGCAGACCCTGATTTTGGTACCTGCCAGGCCAAGGAGCTGCTCGATCATTTAGAAAATGTTCTGGCAAATGAACCAGTAGAAGTCAAGAGGGGTCAGCATATTGTTGAAGTTAAACCACAGGTATTTAAATGCTCTCTTATCTCTTGTTTTGCATCATCCATACTTTTGCATTAGATTGGGAGCTGAGAAAGTTTGGTTAATATACCTGCAGGGAGTAAGTAAAGGTTTGGTTGTAGAAAAGCTTTTCTCAAGCATGGTCAGTAATGGGAATCCACCAGATTACATCATGTGCATTGGAGATGACAGATCTGATGAAGATATGTTCGAGAGTATAATGAGTGCATCCTGCAGTCCACTTCTACCAGCGGTTCCAGAAATTTTTGCATGCACAGTGGGACAAAAGCCAAGCAAGGCTAAATATTTTCTGGATGATAATGTCGATGTTGTGAAAATGCTTGATGGACTTGCCACTGCTTCTTCATGTCAAAGGCCTAGAAATAATGGTTCTAATATTCAATTTTCATTTGAAACTATTTCCTAGAACCATGAGGACGTTCCTGTTGTGACGATGACGAAAACGGCTACACGAAGTTTGCAGTGATAGCTAGGAGCAAAAGATTAGTTATTTGCTTTTGGGAATCTCTGCAAGTGTTTAGGAGGATCAAGAATTACAGTTCCAATTTGACGGAGCACCTAATCTTCTGATGCATTTTGAACTTTCCCTGCTGAAGTTGGTGAGAGGTTTTGTTTGTGATGTCCCTCTATTTTTTTTTAGTGTTTCATGGCTTCCCAGGAAAGTTGAAAAGGTGGAAGATGCAGCATCGTAAAAGACGGATTGGTTTCTGAATATAGATGGACACTTGAAGTTGAAGTATAGTTATTCAGCAGTTGGAGATATGGTAATACTTAAAACTGATATCTGTGCACCATTGATTTGTATAGTCGCACTGTTTTTAATACGCACAAAGATCGTTTTCAAGACAAAATCAGATCGTAGCATCTTTCCTTTTATAACTCGGGAACTTTACAACATACTTAATCCAACCGTGACAGTTTTCCTTTTACAATAGCGTACATCTTACAAGCAAATTATCTGTATCTTGGCATTTTATGAACAGTTAGTTGTATGAAAAATGTCTCTACTTTTATGTATTGTTACTGCATATTAGTCAAGGTTCAACGATTCTTTATCAATTTTTTGGTTCCTCGTAGCTGATCTTTGGTTCAATGATTCTTGTTCTTCCTCATCACTGATGGCATTTTGTACATCGAATTAATGTAGATCTAAATTCTGCCCAACCTTGCCATCTTACATGTTAGTTCACACAACACGACCAAACAGATTTGGTTAAAGCAATACCAAGAGCAACCGCAGCCACGAGTTACCAAACTGCCAAGCCAATTTTTTTTTCTTTTCTTTTTGGCAATTTAGTTTCTGGCGTGGTGGTGCACTGATTGCTAAAGGGTACATTATTTATAGATTTCTATTTATATGTCCTTACTTTTGAAGCCTAATAATTGTATCCTTATACAACAATAAATATATCCTTACTTTTTAATAACTTATCCTTTTAAAATTAGATTACCTTGATACCCTCACCCATATAATATTTTTCTTTATTCCAAAATGGAACAAATTTCTTCCTCTACCACTTCACCACCACCACTAGAACCACCACCACCAACATTCAACTACCATTCCACCACCACCGTTCAACGACCACCACTAATATTCCACCACCACTCCGTCACCACCACCATTACACCACCACCAGTCCACCACCACCACTAGTCCGTCGCCGCCACCGCCACCGTCGCCGCCGCCACTGGTTCAGATATTTTTGTATCAACAATAGTAGTTGATCCAAATAAAAATAGAACCAACAGTAGAAGTTGATCCAATTTTGGGGATCAACAATGGTAGTTGATCCAAAAAAAAACAAGGATCAACAAAGAGAAGTTTATATCAATTTAGGGGATCAACAATGGTAGTTGATCCCCTAAATTGGATCAACAATGAAAGTTGATCCATGTAAATGGAGTGAACTTGGCGTGAGCCGAACACGTATCATCTGACATGGAGTCAGTCATGCTACCATTGCACCACAAGTTCAACATTGGAAGAAATTTACATGATTTAAAATACAAGCATGATTTAAACTACAAGCATGATTATACTTATCCAAGGAAATATTATCAACAATAGGAGTTGAAAGGATCAACAACAATAGTTGATTCCATAAAAAATTGGGTCAACAACAGGAGTTGATCCCATAAATGGATCAACAATCGTAGTTGATCCCATAAAAATTGGGTCAACAATAGCAGTTGATCCCATAAATTGGACCAACAACAGTAGTTGATCCCGTAAAAACTGAAGTAAGTAGGTTTACTGTAAGGACAATTGCTATACCTGGAACACCATCAACAAATGCAACCAAAATCACACCCAATCTCCACTACAAAATCATCCACCACCATATCAACAACTACCACCACCACACAACCACAACAACCACCAACTACAACATCCAAAAAGTAAATAGTTCACTGTATACTGACATATAACCAAAAACCATACCAGTTTTAGAAAAATAGGAACTAATCATATACATACATCCTCCACCGTCGCTGCCACCAAAACCACCACCGCCGCCGCCATCATCATCATTACTTCTCTTCAGAATTCGATTGAAAATTAGATGAAACAAATAAACAATAATTCGAAGAAGTTTAACTCAAAAGTAATCAGAAATCAAAACCTAAAAATCAAATCTTGATTTATTTGGATCTGATTTTAAAACTCAATTGTAGAAGAAGAAGAAGAAGAAGAAGGTTTCATCCCTTGTTGCTGATACTTCTCGATTGAATTTTGAAGCAGTTGTCGGCGGCGAAGGTGGGAGTAGTTGCAGAGGTGGTGATGATGAAGATGACGACGGTGGTGGGTTTGGTTTGATGTTCAATTGAAGATCTATCCCTCTCAATCTTAAATATCTTATCTCTAAAATATTTTTCTCCGACTCTGAAATGGTGGTTGCATTGCTAGTTGTGGTTGCGATTTGATTTCTTCCACCACCATCATCACTATTCAGTCCGACAGAAAAGGAGGTGATGGCGGAGGTGATGAGGAGGAGAAGAGAGAAAGTTTCAGATCTGAAATATCTAGAGGATATTTGTGGGATTATTAATAAAATCAGAATCTTCTTAAAGATGGAAGGATATAAATATTGTTGACAGGGATATTTATGAAGGCCCACTAAAACAAGGGATATATATTCAATTTCCACATTGCTAAACCGAAACGAGGTTTAAAGCTACGTGTGAAAATCACACGATATCGATCGATACGTGTTTCATTGAGCGTGTGTGGCAAATAAATTTTATAAAGCCATGTGTGCGTAGCCGTGGGTAAAAACAGCGTGTGCCTAAGCATCTCTTTTATAACCTCGCCAAATTGGGGTATACCCAGATTAATTGGGGTATACCTAATGAGACAAAACCTGGGTCATTTGACTATACCCAAAAGAAAACAGATTCTTAAAAGCTGTAATTCAATTTATTCATATAATTTTTGTTACTACATTGATTGAAACATAAAATATAACTCCTTGTCGTTGGAATAACGAATGCACTTAGCATGTGCATCAGGCCTTTGAACCCCTAGGCGACCCTAGTGCACGAGTTATAGTCTCGTGAGGGTTTACATAGAGATCTACCCACAAAACCTACACAAAAACTTCTAAGCCATCAATCTTAGTCCGAGGAATCCGACGACGATACACCCTCCATCATCTCCGGGGCATACTCCGGAATTTTGGAAACCATGAAGTGATAGCTTGCATCAAATGCGAATGCTTCCCCCTTTTCCTCCAAGTAGCGCGCTTTCACGACTTCATGCTACAAAAACACACCACAAACTTACTTAGTTAGTGGTGTTTCATTGTGAGATCAAACCACATGGATTACGTAAAATAAACCACAAAAATACTTACAAATTGTTCAATGGAGTAGCTAAAGTGGCTAGCGTTCAAAATCTGTTTTTGGATAGCTAAAAAAGCAAGTATCGCATTTTCGAGGAGGTCTTGAAGGAAGAGTAACACTTTTCTTCTTTTCCATTGCCAACCTGAACAAGAACAATTTAAAAAAAAAAAAACAATAGTCGGCAGGGTAGACAAATATAATCACCCCGGCGAAAAAATAGTCGGCATGGTCGACAAATACAATACATGCCGGCTAAACTATAGTAGGCAGGCTCTTATTCAAATAACCTGTCGGCTTATAACAACTATGAACACAATATATACAAGGATTTTCCACATAATTAGTCGGCAGGGTCTGCAACCCATACAATTCTGGCTAAAATACAACCGACAGGGTGGTATTCAAATACCTTTCCGACTTTATGACTTTAGCATCAGGAGACACAAACTATTTTCAAAACACGCCGCCGACAGGGTAAAAAATTATAACCCACCGACTAAAAAAAACATATATCGACGTCAAGGTATTAAAGGCTAGTTTGGTATTGTTGTGAGTTTTAGAAAAGTGCTTTTCTGTTGTGCTGTGATGTGCGTTGCTGTGCTGTAGAAATAAATCGGCTTGACGTTTGGTAAACTATAATTTAAAAAGCATTGTGAAACTAACAAACTGTAAATTCTGTTTGGTAAACTAGTATTTTAAAGTTATGGTAATGTAGTTAATGACTAAAATAGACATATTTCAAAAATTAGTTTTGAATACACTTTAATTATAATAAATTATATTTTTAATTCTAATATATTTAATAAAATATATGTAATATTTTTTTTATTTTTTTTATTTTTTTTATTTTTGTAATTATTCTTATTATTTAATAAAGAATTTTATGATTTTGGTTTGCTTAAAAAATTATTATTATTTTAATTATTATTTATTATTTTTAAACGAAAAATAAAAAAATAGATAAATAAAATAAAAGTTAGAAATATAATGATAAGTATACAATATTCTAGGATAAAACTTGTCTTTGTAATAAACTAATAAGGTTAAAATTGAGAATCAATTAATTTAAATTATGTGGGTCCACAACTTCTGCTTTTCCAGCTTTTAAAAGCTAGTGCTGGTAACTTTTAAAAGCAGGCCTAAAATGAAAGTGCTTCTCTCCAAAAGCACTTTGGAAAAAATTTACCAAACACAATTTTTGGTAAAAATTTGTTACAAGTTGGTTACAAAGTGCTTTTGGTTGAAAAAAAGCAATCCCAAACGGGACTTAAGGTTGAATACCTTGCCGACCCTGTAAAAATCAGTTATAACTATTCAACAGCCGGCAAGATCTTCAACCTAAGAGATTGCCGACTAACCCTAAATATGAAAAGTCGGCAGAGTCTTGAATTGGAGACCCTTTCGGCTAAATAACTGCAAATTCACAAATTCGATTTTTGTGACCTAATTTGACATGCAAACATGAAATTGAAGTACTGGAGTGAGTTTAAGTAGGCCCTTACTTTCTCAATCGCGTCATTTCTTCGGTTTGAGCGGCGTTGATTTCTTCTTATTCAACGGGTTTTCTACTCACTTTGTTTTGAACCAAATTTTGCAAACCCAGGGTTATATTCATTGGGTTTTCTATTTGTTACGACTAGGCCTCGACGGCTCCAGGTTTGAAGATTAATCGGGATTTTCGAATCGACGATTATGGCGAATTAATCGACGAGTTTTGATGGTGGTGTGATGGAGAGCCGGTATGGTTTTGTGTAGGAGAAGAAGATGAGAAGAAGATGAAATGAAAAAAAAAAACTGATTAGGGTAATTTTAATAATTATAAAAGGATAAGGGTAGTTTTGTAACTTCACTCATTAGGACTCCCCCTTAGCCCTTAAAAAGAGTCCACTTAAAATCGGGTATACCCCAATTAGGCCATGTTTTATAATACCGACAATTATATTATTATTATTATTATTATAATATGGTATTATTATTGAAAATCGAAAAGTATTTACATAGGGTTGGCTTGGAGTCTAGCAACAATCTGCGCTCCCACGCCTTTTTGAATAACAATGCCTAGCCTATGAAAGAGAGACCCACCAATCTTATGGTTGGCATCATGACTAACAAAGCAATTTCTTAATCGTTTCAGAAAAGAGATAGTGTCGGCTCCGAGTTCATCTAATGTAGAGAAAGCCAAAATCCCAAAACCGTACCCACGAGTCACACAGTGGTATTATTATTATTATTATGAAAGGAGGCCACGAAGTCTTTTATTAAGAAAATAAAACGCAAGTACTTTACAAAGATTTGGCCGGGAGACGCGCTACCAGTTGCGCCCCGATACCTTTCTGAATAATGATACCCAATCTATGAAACAGGAAACTGCCCAAATTATTATTGACATCATGGCTGGCCATGCAGTTCTTCAATATTTTCAAGAGAGTAATAATATCATCACTCAATTCTCCCAAAGTTGTAAATGCTAGAACACCAAATCCGCATCCATGAGACGAACATAGGTCGGCATATTTATTGCGCTTACGGGTGATGGCGGCGGAGATGGCATTACCAGGTGTAAAGGCACGGTTACCTCCTTTTGAGAATGGCGAAACACCAGTGACGTCGAAACATATATCTCGTCCATTTTCCCAGTTGTATACCATGATGTCCGCCGGTTTAGGAGGGGTGTACCTATCCGATGTAGGGCCAAAGGACATTTCTTTTCTGGCAGCTACACCTGCCTTATAGCATAACTCAGCCAACAGATCTCGTACCATGTCATGCCGGTACTTCAAGCCAACCTCACTCGCACAATGAATGGCGTGGTCGCCAAAACGATCCATAATTCTCTTACAGCAAGAACAAGTGCTACCCTCGGCAAACAATGGTATACCTAAACGGTATTGGAGCACTGACCTGAACTGTCGAGAACCGATAGCTTGGTTAAGGCCTTGAGCACGATCCATTATTATTATTATTATTATTATTATTATTATTATTATTATTATTATTATTATAAAAAGAGAGCCACGGAGGCTTTTATTATTATTATAAGAACGGGCCCTAGCTCAGCTGGTCATCCCCATTCCCCAAAGTTTCATGCGTTCCAGGAGGTCCCAGGTTCAAGCCCCCAATGGCGTAATATTGCAGGAATTAACATGGAAGATAGAGTTAGTTTTCCCCCCTTGTGACACAATCTCAGCCCCCCCATCCGCTTCGGCTCATTTGGCTAAGTTACCCATGAGGCCCGCTGGTAGGCTATCACATCAACCTGTTCTATTAATGTATTAGTATGTCGTTGGAGCTTAGCTTGTTAGGCTTCCAACTAGTTTCATGTAATAATCGTTATCCAATAATTAATAAAATATTATTATTATGAAAGGGAGCCACTGAGGCATTTATTAAGAAGCGAAACTATACAGAAATTTACAGGGATTTGGCAGGGAGACGCGCAACAAGTTGCGCCCCAATGCCTTTTTGAATAATGATACCTAACCTGTGGAAAAGAAAACTTCCTAAGTTATTATTGACATCGTGACTTTCCATGCAGTGTTTCAACCTTTTCAGAAGAAATGTAATATCATCGCTTAATTCCCCCAGTGTCGTAAATGCCAGAACGCCGAAACCGTAACTATGAGATGAGCACAAGTCAGCATATTTGTTGCGTTTGCGAGTGATAGCCGCTGAGATGGCATGGCCAGGTGTGAAGGCTCGGTTTCCTCCCTTAGAAAAAGGTGAAACACCAGTGACGTCGAAACAGATGTCACGTCCGTTCTCCCAATTATAGATCATGAGGTCGGCTGGTTTAAGAGAGGTGTTCCCGACAGATGTAAGTCCTAGAGAAGCCTCTTTTCTTGCGGCTACGCCAGCTTAATAACACAGTTCAACAAAGAGGTCTCTTACCATGTCATGACGATACTTTAATCCAACTTCACTTGCGCAATGGATGGCATGATCCCCAAACCGATCCATTACACGGTTACAACATGTACAAGTACTATCTGCAGCAAATAGGGGTATACCCAAGCGGTACTGGAGTACTGACTGGAATTGCCGAGGTCCCAATGTCTGATTAAGGCCTTAGATAGGGATTGCCTTTAGATAATCTTGTGCATGAGGTTTCTTATTACACAGCCATAGTATAGAGTCACGCTCGGACATAACAAAGGTAGATGGTATGACCTTCATGATTGCATCATAATAACGAGTTACCAGTAAATGCATGGGCTGTGGGGCGACTTCGTTAATGTTGAAAGATGAAGGAGATAGACCACATATACGAATGTATTGATCCAGCGCTGCGTGAAAATGAGGGCTAAGGCCAGGCGTACCCTGGAGAATTTTATTCTGCAGATGTTGGGTTTGAAAGCAAGAAGCTATATAGCCATACTGAGTAGTGTCTCGCATGGTGTAGACGCCTAAGCCACCATCTTTGATTGGGAGTGTGGCCATGCGTTGCTGTAGTTGGCCAAAACCTGCTCCATCACTCGTAATCAGGTATTGCAAGAACTGTACAAGATGAACGTCGAACTGATGTTGGTCTGCCAGCATGCACTGTTGTCTTGTTACACGCATTGAGAAGTACAACTTCGAGACTCCAACACAGTTCCGAAGTAGCAGAAGTTCAGCTTGCGGGTCTCGAAGCTTTTTAACGCAATCCATCAGATGTAGTGTCTTGTCAATACGGGATTGAATGATGCCACTGCAGAAGTCGTCATTGAGACTTACCGGACCACCAAGCAAACAGACTCCAATCGATGGTTTACCTACGTCAGATGGAAATACGTCTGTACTTCTAGGGTCAGTCTGTGGCCAAAAAATTTCAGTTTTCTGTATATTCAACCATAGACCTTTGGAAGGACCATCATCTTGTAGAATCCGGAAAGCTCGTGCCACTTCGGTTGTTTCTCCAACCACTGTCCCATCATCCAAATACCAGGCATTAAGGTCCAGTTTGCATTGTGAAGCTATTTTGCATACCAAAGGATGAAGAACCAATGAAAATAGTAGAGGACCAAGAGGGTCTCCCTGTTGAACCCCTTGTGCGGAGGATAAAGTGAACTCGTTGTAATATAGCTTGGCAGGCCGCGCATAACAAAATTCCACCCATTTAGCAATGCTAGGGCATTTATCACGTACTTCATTGATCAAAGTTGTCCGGCTAACTACGTTGAAAGCGTTAGTGAAATCGACAAGCAACATAGTCATATTAGTGTGGTTACCTTTCATCTCCAACAACCGATTCACTGAGTGTAAGATACCTTCTCCCCCACACGGTGTTCCAACGCCAAATTGATGGTTGCCAAGGTAGGCAGTCATGTCTTTAAGCACTGCGGACGCTGCCAGCTTAGAGCATAAACGACGCCATATCGTACCCACTGCGATCAGCCGGGTTTGAGTAGTGGGGTTAATGGAGCGCTGGCGATGTACTCTCCAAGTGCAAGTGGGCATTATCCGTTCAGCCACAGATTAACTACTCCCGTGATAGACACCAAAAGCTCATCTGCCACTGCAGCAGCAGCGCCACTCGTTGCATCTAACAAGTGCTGAGCACGGAGACCGTCCTGTCCACATGATGTACCCTTCGGAAAGCTCTTTAAAGCTTTCACAATGGCCTGTACGTCTACAGATACTGCAGCAGCATTTGGGTTGCAGGATGGGATGGCAGGAGGGCGTGAGTGAGGATGTTTTTGGCGTAATTCATGTAGAGTTTTTGGGGTGGCAGGGGCAACACCACTGGATGACAGGATGCGTATTGCAGCGGTGTAATGTCCATTGTTCAATTTCTTTTGGACGGCTTCAACATTGGTATTAGCTTTCTTTGTTCGGTGTGGTTGCTTTCGGGTTTGCTGCTGTTGTTGATCCTGTCGAGCCAACTCCAACAAACGCTGGACAATATTTGCACAACCATTGGGCTATCCCCACTCGATTAAAGAATTGTTGATGGCAGCAATTTGCACCTTTTTCCGCGAACCGGATCTTGCTTCACTGGCATTGTTAGGAAAGTAAAGGTTAAGGGTACACACAGGAAGCAACAATAGTTGAAGCCACGAATGTAGTTCATCTGGTTGTTCTATCGCTTTGTCAAATGCAGATTTAAAGGCCCTGGAGAAACTCAACCTGCATGGTGGAGGAATGCTGGTAGTCATAGTAATGTGGTTCCGATAAACCAGATCAAGAGTTTCTAGAGAAAGGTCAAGTGAGTCATCAGGAATGGCAGTATTGTTGGACACTGGTGTTGTTTCTGCCTGTGTTTTGTTAATGCCATGGATTAAAAAGTTTGCAAATCTACCATTGAGAGGCCCTAATAGTACGCTACCACTATGAGGTCGACAGGGACGTTTCCAGGATTGTACTTTCATACAATCACCGCAAAGCCACATCTGCAAAAGATTAGGAAGGCGTTCCCAAGCTTGATAAACACTCAAGATAGTACCGATCCTTTCTTTACATACCAGTAACCTAGTCCGAGAATGCCAATGCTGATCTCTTATATGTCGCAGAATAGAAGTTTTGGCATAACCCCGTTCATTGTAGCCGTCGAGACAATCATCGAAATGTTTGAAAGGGCAGTGCGCCAATGTATCATCTTCATGAACATGTTGGCCATGATCCCCTTCAGTGTCATCTTCGTCAGTGTCTAATGGAAGATTCTGGGAAGATGATGATCGTCGAGACCTTGGCATTGCAGCACCAAGGAACTGCAATAACCGTTTTACGAGGATTAGGGCAAAAATCGACACTAGTTATATCAATCGATAGGAAAAAATGGTGGGAATCCAAGGTTGTAAAGTCTGAAAAGATCTGAAAGGGTTAGGTTGAAGAAAATTGTGATATAATAAAACAATATGCACCTCAGGTTTTCAATCGCCTGGGTTTTCGCCGTAGTCTCTCTCTCCTACGATTATTATTATTATTATTATTATTATGAATCGGAATCGAAGTTACAAGAAATGGTTGGTAACCTAGCGACCAGCTGGGCAACAATACCCTTTTGAATAACAATCCCTAACCTATGAAAAAGAGAATTGCCAATCTTAAAATTAGCATCATGTCTAGCCATACAATTTCTCATTCTCTTAAGGAAGGATATGATATCAGCACTGAGCTCACCAAAGGTAGAAAATGCTAGTACCCCAAAACCATAGCCGTGTGAAGTACACCTATCCAGATACTTATTGTTCTTGTGAGTGACAGAAGTAGAGATAGCGTATCCTGGTGCGAAGTTGCGAGTCCTGGCACTTGTGAAAGGAGAGACACCTGTGACATCCATACAAACATCTCTACCATCTTCCCAGTTGTAAACCATGATATCTGCCGGCCTGAGCTCCTTGTCGTCATTAGAAACAAGCCCCAAAGAGACTTCTTTCCTAGCTACAACACCTGCCTTATAACAAATATCAGCCAAGACATCTTTGACCATATCATGTCGAAATTTAAGCCCCACCTCACTAGCACAATGAATAGCATGGTCTCCAAAGACATCCATTAGTTTCCCGCAACAAGGACACTGACTGTTTTCTTCAAAGAGAGGAATGCCCAAGCGATATTGCAAAACAGAACTGAACTGTCTTGGTCCAACTACCTGATTAAGTCCAGGTATCGGAACCACTTTAAGGAAATCCATTGCATGATCTGCTCGATTGCATTGCCATATGTTAGACTCGCATACAGATAAAGAAAAGCAAGAAGGTACCTTTTCCTTGACAACACCGAAATAAATAACTACCAGAAACTTCATAAAATGGGGGGCAGCATTATTAATGTTGAAACCAGGTAAAGGAAGACCAAAAGCTTTGGTGAACCCCTGTAGCTCCTGTTGAAAACCGTGCAAAAAATATGTTGGTGCTGGAAAATCAAGGTTATTATTATTATTATTATTATTATGAAAGAGGGCCTCAAAGGGCTTTTTATTAGAAGAGAAAATCATATCTACAATTACAAAGAGCGTGCCGGGAGCCGAGCGACAATCTGAGATCCAACACCTTTTTGAATAGTAATACCTAGTCTATGAAACAAAGAGCCTCCTACTTTGTAATTTGCGTCGTGGCTGGCAAGACAATTCTTCAACCTTTTCAAAAGCGTGCAGGTGTCATCGCTTAATTCACCAAGAGTTGAGAAAGCCAAAACTCCAAACTCATAACCATGCGTTAAGCACTTGTCGAGATACTTGTTTCGCTTACGAGTGACAAGCGAGAGATGGCATGCCCAGTACGAAGGTGGTGGTTCTAGCTCTTGTGAAGGGTGAAACACCTGTGACATCAAAGAACACATCTCGACCATTCTCCCAATTATAGACCATTAGATCAGCGGGTCTCAAAGACTGGCCGATATCAGACAAGAAACCCAAAGGGGCTTCTTTGCGGGCTGCCACACCGGCCTTGTAACAAATGTCTGCCAAAACGTCACGAACTAAGTTGTGACGAAATTTTAAGCCGACTTCGGAAGTACAATGTATAGCATGGTCGCCGAATATGTCCATTGGTCGTTTACAACATGAGCGGTAGCTATCAGGTTCAAACATGGGTATGCCAAACCTGTATTGTAGTACGGCCCAGAATTGACGAGGCCCAATAGCTTGTTGAAGGCCCTGAATTGGTACAACCTTAAGAAAATCCATGGCGTGCACGGATTTGTTACATTGCCAAAGAATAGCTTCCCTTGCAGATATGGTAAATTTGGTGGGCATCTCGTTCTGAACAACAACAAAATATCTGGCCGCCAGAGATTTCATGAACTGTGGGGCGGCAGTTTTGATATTAAATTCAGAAAGGGATAAACCACATGCCTGAGTATAAATCTGCAATGCATCTTGGTAGTTTTGGCTTGCATCGTAGGATGTTGTATGTTGTAATATAGTGTCCTGCAGATGTTGGGTTTGTGCGCAAGATGCTAAGTAACAATACTTGGAAGTATCGGCCATCGTATAAACTCCCAACCCGCCATATTTGATAGGCAACGTTATCATTCGTTGTTGAGTCAAGCCAAACCCTGCTCCATCCCCAACGATTAGGCGTCTCAAGTATTGTAGCAGCACGGTGTCAAACTTTGGTATGGCCGTTTGAAGTGCTGAAGGGCTGGTCGTGCGTAATGTGAAGTACAGCTTAGACACGCCGGTGCAGTTACGTAAAAGAAGAAGCTCGCTCTGCGGGTCTTGCAACTTCTTAATGGAAGTCATAAGCTGTGCAGATTTCTCAACTCGATGCAACACAGTGTTGCTTCAGTACTCCAGGTCAGTGCTCACTGGTCCTCCAAGTAGCTTTACACCATCAGTGGGTTTGCTGATATTAACAGGGAAAACACCGGCTAAGTCCCTCCTTGGATCGATTGTTGGCCAGTAGATTTCTGTTTTACTGACATTCAGAAATAGACCCCTTGCAGAACCCTGTTCTTGAATTATTTTGAGAGCTTTAGCCACTTCTAGGGTATCCCCGGCTATGGTGCCATCGTCCAGGTACCACGCATGTAGGTAAAGTGTGCATTCCGAAGCAATCTTGTTTACCAATGGGTGTAGGATAAGAGAGAACATAAGAGGCCCTAAGGGGTCTCCCTGTTGCACGCCTTTTGCTGAGGACAAGACTGAGTCATTGTAATAAAGCCTGGCCGGTTTTGCGTAGCAAAACTCGACCCATTTCGATATGTTAGGGCACCGGGACCTGACTTCATTGATCATCACAGTTCGATCCACTAAATTGAAGACGTTAGTAAAGTCTATAAGCAACATGGCCATGTTGTCTTGGCTGCCTTTTAATTCGACAAGATGATTCGCAGAGTGTAGTATTCCTTCACTGCCGTAAGGTATACCCACCCCAAATTGGTGGTTCCCCAAGTATGATGCCATATCTTTGCCCACTGTTGTGGCTGCTAATTTTGAACATAGCCATCTTTATACTGTGCCCACTGCAATGGGTCTCAAATCTCCACCCGGTTTGAGCAAAGGATTCAGTGGTGCGCTCGCTACGTACTCACCAAGAGCCGCTGGGCAACGACCATCTAACCAAAGGTTAACTACACCTGCCATGGATTGCAAGAGGTCTTCTGAAACCGCTGCTGCTGCACCACAGAGTGCGTCTAACAGGTGCTGAACCCTGAGGCTATCTCGACCACATGCAGTGCCTTTTGGGAAGCTTCTCAAAGCCTGCAAAATTGATTTAGAATCCACAGATAAAACATCTGTTGGGATATCGTCCGGAGGGATAACTGGTGGCTGCGCCGGTGGATGTTTCTGCTGTAATTCGTAGAGAGTGTCAGGTGTAGGAGGGGCCACTCCATTGGAAGATAAAATACGAATCGCAGCTGTATAGTGACCATAACTCAGCTTTTTCCTACAGGCATCCAAGTTAGCGTACTTCTTCTTCCTCGTAGCAGACTGCTTACGCTGGTTGTTTGGTGTTGATAAGTCAAGCAGTTTCTGAACTAACAAGAAGCAACCATTTGGTTCTAGCCATGTCGCCAAGGCCTCATGGATTGCTGCTATTTGCAGCTTCTTCCTTGTACAAGATCGCTCCTCAGCACAGCTTTTGGGAATGTATAAATTCAGCGTACATACAGGCAGTAACAGGAGATGAAGCCAAGCAACCAAATCTGTGGGTTTTGCTAATACAATGTCTAAAGTTGCCTTCAAAGTACGTGAAAATTGTAGCCTACATGGAGCAGGAATACTAACTGTGGTAGTTATACGTCTCTGAAAAATGATATCTAGCAACTCTAGGGTTGGAATGCCTGTAACCACATCGGCAGTAGCATCGAATGTATCAGCCTGGTGGTTTTGAGGTCGTGGAGTATTATGAATTAAAAACTCAACCGTACTACCATTTAGTGGACCTGCAATGACTACCTGAGGGTGGCTTGAGTCGCTGCAAGATTTCTTCCATGCATGGATATGCAAACATGTGATGCAGAGCCATGATTTCATAATAGACAAGGTGTTTTCCCATGCCCTAAAGCACTCTGCATTGTTCCTTATCCTCTCCCTGCAAGTGTCTTTATCAGTTGCCGTAGGGAAGTGCATGTCTTTTAGATGTCTATGAATCGCACTTCTAGCATAACCATTACCGCCGACTCCTCCATGACAACCATCATAACCTTTAAAGGGACAAGGGACCTTGTATCTCTGTGATGTTGATGTTGATGCCGTCTGGGAAGAAGGGGGACGTAATGGGGAATCATAATGAACACTAGAGTTTGAAGATCGACGAGTTCTGGGCATGGTGTGCAAAAGCCAAAAAGTAACTGCCAATAACTGCCTGCAATATCTTTGAAGAACCGAGGAAGATGATGAAAGTCATGACAAAGTAGGTTTATCCAAGGTGATAGTAAAGGCACTAATAAAACCTGAGAAAAGAAAAACGAGATGTAATAGATGCCGGGAACGAAGGAGAAGGTTTGCAGACTTTCAATCGCCTGTAAATCGCCTCCAAGTCGCCGGACTTTCTTTGTTATTATTATTATTATTATCTAATTATTATTATTCATAAGATGAAAAACCAAGGTTACAAGTAATGGTGGGCAACCTAGCCACAATATGAGCGCCCACACCTTTTTGAATAGCCACTCCAACTCTATGAAATAAAAATCTACCTAAGCCACAATTGGCATCATTGTTCGCAAGACAATTTTTGAATCGCTTCAAAAATACTATAGTATCTTCACCTAACTCTCCCAAGGTGGTGAAGGCTAAAACACCAAAGCCATATCCATGAGACTCACAAGTAGCTAAGTACTTGTTGCATTTGCGGAGAATTGCTTTGGCAATAGCCTGCCCAGGAACGAAAGAACGAATGTCATTTGTGAAGGGAGATACCCCCGTAACATCAAAACAAGTATCTTTCCCGTTTTCCCAGTTGTAAACTAACAAGTCAGCTGGAAGCAAAGTGTGATTCCCTTCAGAGATTAAACCAAGTTGTGCTTCTTTTCTAGCTGAAACACTTGATCTGAAACATATGTCTACAAAGATGTCACGAACGACATCATGCCTAAATTTAATCCCAACCTCACTGGCACAATGTAAAGCATGGTCACCATATATATCCATCTCCCTGTTGCAGCAATTGCATCGACAATCTTTGGGGAAAATAGGAATGCCAAGACGATAACTAAGAATACAACGAAATTGTCTAAGACCAAGAGTTTGGTTTAAACCACTTATAGGAATAGCAAGCAAGTAATCTTGGGCATGTTTCAATCTGTTGCTCTGCCACAACATACAATCACGTGCAGACATATTGAAATTGGTAGGCAGTTGCTTCTTCAAAGATTCAAAGTATATTACTGCCAGTGAATGCATGAAATCAATGGAAGGGGGGCAGTACTATTGAAATGAAGCGAAAAAGAAGATAAACCACAAACCTGGGTGAACGTCTGCATGGATGATAGACACATTTTTGTGTCTGATTTAATCTCAATTGTATATTTTATTAGTGCTCGATTTTATATTTATTATGGCTTTTTGTGTCATTGTAGGTGTTTTTGGAGAAATACACTTGTGCGGAGAAATTGGCTCAAAAAGTGGAATTTGCGCACCCGGAGGACGCGTGCTATTCGGACCCCTCAAATGGATAAGGGGCACCCAGATGATAAGGGGTAACCTCACAGGGCAACTACTATTGGTACTCCACTGTCGGATAGGGGGAGGTCATCTCCTACATTTTGAATTTTCAAAATTGGCGGGAAATATCTTTGCAGCGAGAGTTTGATTTCTCAGTGTTTTGGAAGGAGATTCAATCGCTAATAAAGGTTGGGTTGGACTTGCTACAGCCTAACAGGGATGGTATGTGTGATTGGATCGACTGAGTTGGGCTGGATAAGCCGGAAGAAGAAGTCACAGGATTTAAAACAGGGAAGAACTATTATCGGAATTTTTCTTGGTTCTATACACGGTATTTACGTACAGATAAGGGAAGAATGGTTGTTGCTCGATTCCATAATATCCTTGAGGGATTCTGGTACGTTAGATGTAACTCAGAAGACGCGTACAGAGGAGGAAAAGGGAAACATTCCCGTAACTTGCTGAAAAAGGGAAGAGAAGATAAACCGGAGGTTTCACCGATTGTTCGGAGGTCTGTGGCTATATAAGAGCTTTTGGGAGTTCCAAAAGGGGTTACGGATACTTTGGGGGAAGCTTAGAACACTACAGAGATCAACATGAGGAGTTGCTGGAATTTGTTTCTGCTGCTGCAACAAGGAAGAACACGAAGAACAAGGGCCATCTAGGACAGTCGTTTTAGGGGTCTTAAAATCAACGACACAGCAACAATGTTTACAACAGTTTCAGAATGATTCCATTGTAATAGTTCCTTTATAACGCCGATACACTGTTGCAAATCGGCTGTGTTATTACTTTTCATCCTTTTAATCATCTTTTGAGCCATAAAAACATATTTTGAGATCATGATTAATATGAGGAGCTAAACCCCATTGCTGAGGCGACGGAGGAAGCCAATTTTCCATGATGTGTGTGGTAATTTCTATTTTAATTAATTTTTGCAATCTCTTTTAAGATTATTTGCCTTGATTAAAAATTGATTGAATGATTTTTCCTAAGCAATTGTGATTTCTCTTGATAGATTATGCTTAGACCTAGGTTTTTGATATTCTATGCTTTCGAAATACACTTGTTATTCTGAAAATCTACTTATGCAAAATATTAGAATCACTTTAAACGTAAAGAGTTGCATGAATATTGATTAGATTAAATCACATAAAAATTGGATATTGGTGGAATCCTGAGTCTCGGTGCTTTTAAAATCTTGATACAATTTATTCTGAGTTTTCTAGTTTTATTTGAGTCTAAAAATCCTTCACAAGTCTGAGAGGAACGACATCTTTCTTACCACTTTCTACAACAAACTTCAAAACAACATCAATTTTTGGCGCCGCCGACGCAGACTTGTTTTTAGGGTTTTAGATTTGTTTTTCTTTTTATTTTTTAGTTTTCTATTATTTTTGTTCTTTTTTACGTTTTTGGGTATTTATCTTTTGTCTACAGGTTCTGGATCATAAAGAAAATTGAGCCAAGGAGTCTGGTGATTTCTTAAAGACTTGGAGCGAAAGATTAAAGCGAAAAGAACAGAAAGAAGACGATTTTATTTTAGATATTTTGTTTTTAGGGTTTGTTTATTTTTAGGAAAAAAAAAAGAAAAAAATTGTATTAGGGTTTATTATTTTTGTAATTTTTTTTCTTCTTTTCTTTTTGGAATTTGGACTTTTGGACTTTGGACATTATTTTTATTTTTACACTACGTAAGGGTACCTTTAAATATAAACTGTTTGCAGAGAAGGAGGAAAATTACGATATTGTCTCTGCACCTTGGGTTCATACACTGACATAGGAGTCAGTGGCCCGAGTCGACTACAACCGATTCATCCCCCGTATGGAACGGGAGGTAAGATTCTGAACACTCGCGAATCCTTTGTCAGCGAGTTACTGGACTCCTTCGTTTGCATATATGCTGAGGACTTGAAAATGGCTGCTTTAATTTTCTAGTAAAGGGCAAGGCCTGGCCATACAAGATAAGGGTTCGGATTTCATCACCGTTCTCTTCTTGCCCGCCTTAGGAACACGTAACCTACGCGAACCTAAGCCTTAAAATTTTGACTAGAACAAGACCGATAGGGTAACGAGCTTAATAGGAAAGTCATTCGAAAAATATTGGTTACTCTTTTAAGCACACTTCGAAGTTCATGAAGGTTTCTGTGAGTTGAATGCGTGACTGCGCCGCATTGTAATTCCGGTGAGGCCTTGGGTATCAAAGCTCCACCAAGCTTCCCTCGCCTCTATTCAACTTACTTTGACTCGGATTGATTCCAGAGGGGTTTGCTTAAATTGTAACGAATTCCCTTTCGAAGGATTAGAAGCTGGTCTAGAAACAATCTAAGTGGAGCCATCATGCTTTTTGTTTGCTAGAAATCTCTAGGGTTGATTTGGTTGAGTCGGCCTTGATTTGTGATTGCATAGAATCCCCTTCCTAATTCTTTTGTATGCCTGAACGTAAAAGAGACGCCCTAGGTAGATTTGTTAAAGAGAAACCTAGTAGTTCTAAGCGTCTCGATTACCTCAATTTAGAAAGTCCGATTTTTGAAGAGTCCGTTTTGAACCTCAGTTTAAGGAGACAATCCCTAATATTCCGATAGTGCCATAAATGGCAACTTTGAAAGCCTTGTTGAACCCGACTAGGGCTACTCGTCCCTCGTGTATCAGGTTAGCTGAAACGGAAGCAACTTATGAACTTAAACCTGGGACCTTACAGCTGCTCCCAATCTTTTTAGGTAAAGAAAATTAAAACCCCTATTTTCATGTTAGGGACTTTGAGGAAATTTGTAGTACCCTAAAGATTAGAAACCTTGATGATGATGCTTTGAAACTCAGGTTATTCCCTTTTTCCTTGAAAGATAAAGCCAAATCGTGGCTATATAGTTTGGATTCTGGTTCAATAGAAACATATGAACAACTTACATCTGCCTTTTTGAACAAGTTTTTCCCTAGGCACAAAACATCGTCTATTAGGACGCAAATCTGCACGTTTTCTCAACAAGAGGGAGAATCTTTGTATACGTATTTGGAAAGGTTCAATGATTTATTAGCCCAATGTCCTCATCATGGTCTCGAAAAGGTTAGGTTAGTTCAGATCCTTTATGAGGGTTTAGATTATTCCACTACAACCACAGTAGAATCTATGTGTACAGGTGGGTTTGAAAACCAAACAGTTGATGAGGCGATGACATATTTGCATGAAATCGCCGAAAAGACCCAGCAACGGGGAAAATAGTAGGGAACCCAAGAAAACAATTCTTCTAGGAAGAGGAAACGTTAATAGGGTAGAAGGAGGCTATGAATCAGATGCCAAAATTGCTGCTATAGCGAAAAGGTTAGAAGCTTTAGAAGTGGGTCACACTAGTGGTAGATTGGAGCCTTTTTGGGAAGGACAGAATAATGAAGAGCAAGCCAATGCTCTGTATAATAACACTAGATTCGACAACCGTCAGAAATTTGACCCATATTCAGAAACCTATAATCCTGGTTGGAAAAACCATCCGAACCTTTCGTGGTCTAAGGGCCAGAGTCAAGGTCAGCTTAGTAATTCGAATGTTCCCCCAGGTTTTGGTTATAATAAGAACTCTTCAGGTCAAGCTCAGTTTCAGAACCCTTCAGAGAATAAAATGACTAGCCTAGAGGAATCTCTTAGTATATTAAGAAAGAGCCAGGATGTGTTAGCACAGAGCCAGGAAATGTTAATAAAAAGCCAAGTTAGTTTTGAACATGAAACCAAGCAGAACTTTCAAACTAATGCTCAGACTCTTGCTAAGTTGGAACTTCAAATAGGTCAAATAGCTAAGACTTTAAGTGAAAGAGATAACGGAAGGTTCCCTAGTCAAACTAATCCCAACCCTAGAGGAGTTCACGAAGTAGGTGAAAAACCATCACATCAGTTGAATTCAGTTAGAACCCTTAGGAGTGGCAGAGTAGTAGACAATCAGGTAACCATGCCCGATAGTGAGCATACTGTAGTTCACCCCTCGGGACCATCCATAGCCGAGGGACCGATAAAATCTCGATGATGCCAATTCGGTTCCGAGAGGCCCTATTTTATGCCTAGAGCCCCATTTCCACAACTATTAGTACCAACAAAGAGTGAATCCAACTTTAATGACATAATGGAGGTTTTTAAGAAAGTTACCATAAACCTTCCGTTACTAGAAGCAATTATGCAACTTCCTAGCTTTATGCCAAATTCCTTAAGGATATGTGTACGCGAAAGCGCAAGCTTAGTGTCCCTAAAAAAGCCTTTTAGCTAGTCATGTAAGTTCGATCATTAGAACAACACAACTCCTAAATATAAAGACCCGGGTGCCCCTACCATTGCTTGCACGATAGGAAAACATCGGGTAGATAAAGCTTTACTTGACTTAGGAGCTAGTGTGAACTTACTTGCCGTACCATGTGTACTTACATCTAGGACTTGGTGAATTGAAACCTACCAAGATAACACTGCAGTTAGCTGATAGGTCTGTTAAAATTCCTCGTGGTGTGATAGAGGATGTTCTTATTGAGGTCGACAAGTTTATTTATCCTGTGGATTTCGTGGTCTTAGATACCCAACTTTGTCACGACCCGAGAGAACCGAGATACTGTGATTTTAGGTCGCCCATTTTTAGCTACGTCTAATGCGATCATAAACTGTCGAAATGGTATTATGAATCTATCTTTTGGTAATATGACTATTGAGTTGAATATTTTTAATGTCAATAAGCTGCATTTCGAGCTAGATGACACGTGCATTGAAGAGGTGAACATGATAGGAACCTTAGTTCAGAGTCATTACCAAACATCATATTGGAAGATCCATTAGAGAGTTGCCTAGCCCATTTTAGCATGGATTTTGACGATGATAGCAACATTGAACAAGTAAATGCTCTGTTGGATTCTATTCCTATGTTAGACACCGATAAATGGAAAGCTAGGTTCGAACCATTACTAGCTACCGAATCTACCTTAAGCCCTTGTTTCGAAGAGCCTATAGATCCTCCTAAGTTGGACCCTAATTATGCATTTTTAGGCCCATCTGAGATTTTGCCTATAGCTTCCGATTTGGATAGTGATCATGAGAGTAGGCCAGTGACCGTACTTCAAGACAATAAGGAAACTTTAGGGTTGCCCATAGAGGATATGAAACATATAAGTCCTACAGTTTGTGTGCCTCGGATGCATTTAGAGGATGAACCACTGATTATAAATTAGAAAAAGCAATTGACCTTTTTCAGGAACCTAATGGTCTAGAAATTAGGAATATTGTGACTAGTCTATCTAGAGACACCGAAAATTCTAAGTTTGGGGGTAGTAATCGTCAAGTATCCCTATATGAAGTCCCTAACTTGGGACTCGAGCCTAGTGTGTCCGAGGTATTACCTGAGTCTCTTCCGACTCCACAACCCGATCCTCCTGATACTATCCAGGAGGAAATCCAGCTATTTGAGACTCGTTATTTGGGTAAATCCGTTTATCAAGACACTCATATGAAGCCCAAGTGGGCACCACAGAAAAATCCAGTTGTCTTGCAGGAAACCTTGGATGAGGATGTGCTCTGTTTGTTCATTTTTCTGATTTGGTGCAGTTGTCTCATAATTGTGGCAGTTTTAATTGATTTTGATGATCCACAGTTGTTTCGACTATTGATATACGATTTGAAAGGGTAATTAGCCATTTTATGGGTACGTAATGTCTGGCTGAAGACGTTAAACTTAGCACTTCTTGGGAGGTAACCCAATATTCATGCGACACGGTAATATCTTTCCTTAACTCTTTTGCTTTAAATGGTAACAGTTTCTCCTTGTTCATGCTTTTAATTTTATCTTTAGAACATTGAGGACAATGTTAGATTTAAGTTTGGGGGTATGGGAGAAACTTTTAGTTGCATTGATAAACTCGAGCCTAGAAATTTATGCTTATTAAGGATGGCACTAACCAATCTAAGTGGATGGAAGCATTTTGGTTGTAGGAGTTGAGGAACCAATCGATTAGATGGAAACATCTAAAGAGTCTATTCATAAAAGCACGAGCTCGGTGTTAGAATTAAAGAAAAAACATGGTAGTTTCGCCATATCTCGTTGAATCCTTTTCACTTCTATTTTTATTTTGTTTTCTTTAAAATATGTTTCTCTAAGTGATTAGGTGGGGCTCACGATTCAAGTTGTTACCACTGCTAGGGTGAAATAGAGTGATTGAGATACCGGAAAAAAAAAAAAAAGTGAAAAAGAAAAAGAAAAAAGAAAAAAGGAATTATTAAAAAAAAAAAAAAAAAAAAAAAAAAAAAAAAAAAAAAAAGAAAAAAAAAAAAAAAAAAAAAAAAAAAAAGAAGAAAAGAAATGAGACCAGACCATTAGACCAACCGGAATAAATTCAATAAAGTCGACCACTGGAACCCTTGTATATGCCAGTTGTGTTGACTTAGAGTTAGGATTATCGACCACTGGTTCCCTTGTATATGCCAGTGTGTTGATATTAGTCGAACTAGTATCTCAGTCCATTAGGATAGGTTCGTTTTGGCAGTGGCCTTCAGACAGATATGAGAAACACCATTCACCTTAGTCAACATCAAAACCATCTATGTTTTTCTATATCCATCTCTTAATCTATCCATGTGATTGGTTGACTCCGGTTATGATGTCTAGAAACTATCTGAGTAGAGCTTTGTGACTTATATATGAATTTTTAGTATGCTTGAGTACAAACTCGTGTACAACAATTGGAATTTCGCATCAGGGTACTTCCTCCTGTAATCAATAAGTATGCCAACCAAGGAGATTCTTTAGTGCCTTCCAAGGTTTTACGTAGATAGTTAGGGTCTGGAGTATAAAGGTTTTGTGGGTACACCTCTGGTAAACCCTCCCGAGACTATAACTCGGCCACTAGGGCCACCTAGGGGTTTAAAGGCTTGTTGCATACGCTAAATGCAATCGACGATGCTTGCGACAGTGAGTTAGGATTTTATTTTCTAGATTTGATTTTCTTGAGGACGAGCAAATAATAAGTTTGGGGGTATTTGATAGACACATTTTTGTGTCTGATTTAATCTCAATTGTATATTTTATTAGTGCTCGATTTTATATTTATTATGGCTTTTTGTGTCATTGTAGGTGTTTTTGGAGAAATACACTTGTGCGGAGAAATTGGCTCAAAAAGTGGAATTTGCGCACCCGGAGGACGCGTGCTATTCGGAACCCTCAAATGGATAAGGGGCACCCAGATGATAAGGGGTAACCTCACAAGGAAACTACTATTGGTACTCCACTGTCGGATAGGGGGAGGTCATCTCCTACATTTTGAATTTTCAAAATTGGCGGGAAATATCTTTGCAGCGAGAGTTTGATTTTTCAGTGTTTTGGAAGGAGATTCAATCGCTAATAAAGGTTCATTGGACACCTTTCTGACCTAACATGGATGGTATGTGTGATTGGATCGACTGAGTTGGGCTGGATAAGCCGGAAGAAGAAGTCACAGGATTTAAAACAGGGAAGAACTATTATCGGAATTTTTCTTGGTTCTATACACGGTATTTACGTACAGATAAGGGAAGAATGGTTGCTGCTCGATTCCATAATATCCTTGAGGGATTCAGTACGCTAGATGTAACTCGAAGACGCGTACGAGAGGAGGAAAAGGGAAACATTCCCGTAACTTCTTTGAAAAAGGGAAGAGAAGATAAACCGGAGGTTTCACCGATTGTTCGGAGGTCTGTGGCTATATAAGAGCTTTTGGGAGTTCCAAAAGGGGTTACGGATATTTTGTGGGAAGCTTAGAACACTACAGAGAGATCAACAGGAGGAGTTGCTGGAATTTGTTTCTGCTGCTGCAACAAGGAAGAACACGAAGAACAAGGGCCATCTAGGACAGTCGTTTTAGGGGTCTTAAAATCAACGACACTGACAACGAGTGTTTACAACGGTTTACATAATGAGTTCCATTGTAACAGTTTCTTTATAACGCCGATACACTTGTTGCAAATCGGGCCGTGTTATTACTTTTCATCCTTTTAATCATCTTTTGAGCCATAAAAACATATTTTGAGATCATGATTAATATGAGGAGCTAAACCCCATTGCTGAGGCGACGGAGGAAGCCAATTTTCCATGATGTGTGTGGTAATTTCTATTTTAATTAATTTTTGCAATCTCTTTTAAGATTATTTGCCTTGATTAAAAATTGACTGAATGATTTTTCCTAAGCAATTGTGATTTCTCTTGATAGATTATGCTTAGACCTAGGTTTTTGATATTCTATGCTTTCGAAATACACTTGTTATTCTGAAAATCTACTTATGCCAAATATTAGAATCACTTTAAACGTAAAGAGTTGCATGAATATTGATTAGATTAAATCACATAAAAATTGGATATTGGTGGAATCCTGAGTCTCAGTGCTTTTAAAATCTTGATACAATTTATTCTGAGTTTTCTAGTTTTATTTGAGTCTAAAAATCCTTCACAAGTCTGAGAGGAACGACATCTTTCTTACCACTTTCTACAACAAACTTCAAAACAACATCAATGGCCTGCTGACTAACAACACTTGGTTCTGCTGAAGTTATGTTACACAAAATGGTGCGTTGAACAGACTGCGTCTGCAATTGAGAAGCTAAGTAACAGTATTTAGCTGTATCTGACATAGTGTAGATCCCAAGTCCTCCATCCCTGATTGGAAGAGTTGCAAGCCTATATTGTAACGGTCCGAACCCTGCACCATCAGTTGTCACTAAATGTCGCAAGTATTGATAGAGATGAGCATCAAAATGATTTTTGGCCTGTTCTAAGGCCAAAGGGCAAGTTGTACGCATGGTGAAGTAAAATTTGGAAACACCAGAACAATTGCGCAACAACAACAATTCACATTGGGGGTCATTAAGCTTCTTGACAACATTCATGAGCTGAATTGTCTTATTCACCCTGTGCAAAACCATATCTTTATAAAACTGTAAATCCAAACTTAGGACCACCTAACAATTTGACACCGAAGATGGTCGTTGATGTTGGAAGGAAAAACACCAGGATCAAAACTTCTTGGATCCGCAGCTGGCCAAAAAAGTTCAGTTTTTTGAACATTAAGATGAAGACCACGGTTTAACCCTTCAGATTGGATGATATGCAAAGCCTTTGAAACTTCCATAGTGTCTCCGATGATCGTCCCATCATCTAAATACCAAGCTTGTAATTCAAGGCAACATTGGGATGCAATCTTCTTCACAATGGGATGGAGAGTAAGTGCAAAAAGCAAGGGTCCAAGGGGATCCCCTTGTTGCACACCTTGAGCTGAAGAAAGAATAACATCATTATAGTACAACCTGGCTGGTCTTGCGTAACAGAATTCCACCCAATAAGAAATTGAAGGACATTGCGCTCTGACTTCACTAATTAATGATGTCCTGTCAACCATGTTGAAGGCGTTGGAGAAGTCAACAAGGAGCATGGAAATATCACACAAATGACCTTTTAATTCCATAAGTATGTTAATAGAATGAAGAATACTTTCTCCCCCACATGGCACACCTACACCAAATTGAAAATCACCCAGATATGAAGTTAATTCTTTCCCTACTCTTGTTGCAGCAAGTTTGGACACTAACCTTCTCCCAATGGTACCCACTGCGATGGGTCGAAGACCGCCACCAGGTTTATGCAGCGGGGTAAGGGGAGCACTGGCAATATATTCACCAAGAGCAGATGGACAGCAGCCAGCTAGCCAAAGATTTACCACCTTAGTAATCGAAGATAATAGCTCAACTGCTACAGCATTGGCAGCACCTCTCATTGCATCAAGAAGGTGCTGAGCCCGCAAGCCATCTCTCCCACATGAAGTGCCCTTGGGGAAACTTTTTAACGCCTTAAAACAGCCCCTGAGTCCACTGATAATGCATCACAGTTAATGGCCTCAACTGGAATGGAAGGTGGGGGAGCAGTAGGGTGTTTTGCCTCAATTCTGAAAGAGTAGACTCATTGCAGGGAGCAATACCATCAGACGAAAGCACTCTGATAGCTGCAGTATAGTGACCAAAAGATATTTTCCTTCTACAAGCATCTATATTGGTACTAACCTGTGATTTCTTCTTTAATGGCTTGCTCAAACTTCTACGTATAGGCTGTTCTAACAGTTTTTGAATCAAAGTGAGACACCCGTTAGGTTCTCTCCAATCCATCAAAGCCTGATTAATAGATGCAACTTGTAGCCTTTTCCTGGTACCTGATCGTTCTTCAGAAGAGCTTTTAGGACGGTACAGGTTAAGAGTGCAGATAGGGAGAAGTAAAAGTTTGATCCAAGAAGAAATTTCCCTAGGGTTAAGGATAATAGTACCTAAACATGACTTTAGAGTTCTTGAAAAATGCAACCTGCAAGGTGGAGGAATACTCACAATTGTGGTGAATTGCCTTTGAAAAACATCATTGAGCAAATTTAAGTAGATAGATGCAGTACTCTCTACGCAGGTGGACGAGATTTCAGTGACAACAACAAGGGGTTTGACAATGTCATATACCAGAAAGTTGACATGCCCACCATTGTAAGGTCCTGGAATGACAATATTATTGTGTTTGCATGATTTTTTCCAAGCATGTAAAACCAAGCAATGACTACACAACCAACAATGCGATTGCTGCAAAACCTTTTCCCACGCAGTGTAAAAACCCATATCTTTACTTAGTCTATCTCTGCACTGTTGTTTAGCAGCTTCCGAAGAAAAATGTCTATCACTGAGATGTCGCTGAAAGGAGCTACGAACATACCCTCTGCCATCAACCCCATCAGTACACTTATCAAAAATCTTGAATGGGAAATGAATGCGATCACCATGAACATGGGACGATACCGGTACAGGGCTGTTGTAGATAGGTGTAGACGAAATTGGAGATGCAATAGGGATAGAGGTAGAAGAAGAAGAAGAAGAAGAACATGATCTAGTTCTAGACATAACTACAAACCACTGTGATTAGGGATCAAATAATGGGACAATAAGAATTCAAAACAGGCAAAACAACCTCAATTGAAAACTTAGAATACCATTCCTTAAATCACTAATCAGGAAAAACAACAGCTTGAAATAGCCTGATACACACTTCTTCAAATCAGAAGAAAACCCCCTATGTCTACAAAGCACCACATAGAAGAAGAAAAAACCCCTCCAACTACACTAAAGTTGCTTAATACAAACACTTACAAAAGCCCCACTTCAAAGTCTTCTGATACAAATTCTGCACCACTGAACAATCACAGCCTCAAAACAAAAACAGAACAGAACATATGATGGAATTGCTCACTTGCAACACCGAGGATTAAAAATTAGTTAGAACAAACTTCTCCCTTGCAGTCAAACCACAAGAAACACCCCTAATTCAATCCTCAAATACACACAGCAGTACTAAATTTACAGTTCCAACACAACTGGACAACCACAGAACAAGCACAGGCTCAATACAAACAATCAGATAACAAATGTAGAATACACACCTTGCACCACTGAGGATTAAGAGCTAATTGATCAACCCCCTTTGCAATCAAACTACTCAAGAAAACTAAATCCTGGTATTCACAAAAACACTTGACAAAGCCCAGAAAAACTGCTTCTCAGAGATGAAGGATGAAGAGGACAGCCACAAAAACCCTAACCCAATACTACAATCGACGAAACCCCGATGCCCCAAAATCCCAAAAACGAAACACTACTGCAGGAAAAACAAGAACTCAAATCCCTAATTCAAAAAGAATTATAGAACTGAGGAAGGAGAACTAGTTGATTCTCTAGTAGCCAAAACCACGAAACCCAACACAAATTCACCTTCAAAACCACCAATTATCAATCTGAACAACGAAACCCCTCTTTCACAGAAACAACACTTTCAATCAAAACAAAACCTAATCAATACAATTCCTTGATTCAACTAATTCACACACTACAAGTGAAATTCGAATCGACCAAAACCCTAATTGAATCTACAAAAAAGAAGTAATCGTCAAACTGTTGGATTCAATCGAGAAAGAAAGAAAAACGAGGAAAAAATCGATATTCACACACTACAAATGAAATTCGAATCGACCAAAACCCTAATTGAATCTACAAAAAAGAATTAATCGTCAAACTGTTGAAAAAGATGTCGCAGTTATTATTATTATTATTATTTTAATATTATTATTATTATTATTACCATTATTATCATAATAAAGATGACTATATATCGTCGTCAACGTCTACAGTGGAGGTGGGAAACCGGGCGACAAGCTGGGTGCCAACACCTTTTTGAATAACAATGCCCTAGCCTATGAAAGAGAGAACCGCCAATCTTAGAGTTGACATCATGACTAGCAAGGCAGTTCCTCAATCGTTTCAGAAATGCTATAGTATCTTCACCTAACTCTCCCAAGGTAGTGAAAGCCAGTACTCCAAATCTGTATCTATTGGCAGTGCATTTATCAAGATATTCAATGCACTTGCATGATATTGCAGCGGCAATAGCATGCCCAGGTGTAAAGTTGCGAGTTCTGGCACTTGTAAAAGGTGACACTCCTGTGACATCAAAGCAAACGTCTTTCCCGTTCTCCCAATTGTAGACCATAATGTCTGTTGGCTTTAAATCCTTATTGGAGTTGGAGGAGATACCTAAAGATGCTTCCTTCCTAGCAGGTACACTGGCTTTGTAACATATATCGGCCAAGACATCTCTAGCTAGATCATGCCGAAATTTGGATCCCACGTCCTTAGCACAATGCAAAGCATGATCGCCAAAAATGTTCATCGGTTTATTGCAGCTAGTACAGTGAGTATCGGTATCGAATAAGGGTATACCAAGGCGGTATTGGAGGACTGCACGGAAATGTCTAGGCCCAACAGCCTGGTTAAGCCCGTTGATTGGGATGGCTATGAGAAAATCCATTGCATGCGGCAATCTGTTGCTTTGCTAAAGAAATAAATCACGCTCAGATAGGAAGTAGTCTGTGGGTATCTTGTCCTTCAAAACACCAAAGTATTTAACCGCCAGTGTCTTCATGAACTTAGGGGCGGCGTCGTCGATGTTAAAATTGGATTGAGATATTCCACAGGCCTGTGTGTATGAATCCAAAGCAGACAGGTAGCTACTACTCGATTCCAGGGCTGAAGAGCTGGATAAAATAGAATTATGTAGGAACTGAGTTTGAGCACGGGAGGAAATGTAACAGTACTTGCTTGTGTCCGACATGGTGAGTATACCGAGCCCTCCTTCTTTGATTGGCAGGGTAGCAATGCTTTGTTGCACCACGCCAAAACCTGCACCGTCTCCAACCACTAACTTGCGTAAGTATTGCATAAGGTGTTTTTCAAACTCTACAGCAGCTGATTGTATGGCCTGTGGATTAGTAGGCGCAAATAAAAGTATAACTTTGAGACACCACTACAACTTCGTAAAAGCAGTAGCTCGCACTGTGGGTCTTCCAGTTTTTGAATACAATTGATAAGCTGCACGGTTTTGTCTACTCTAGCATGCACCAGATTACTGCAATATTGCATGTCGAGGATAACAGGTCCTCCCAGCAGCTTCACCCCAACAGATTGCTTCCCTATGCGTGTCGGGAAAATGCCAGGCTGTTCTCTTCTAGGATCAGGTGTTGGCCAGAAGATTTCTGTTTTGGAATTATTATTATTATTATATAAATAGATGAATCCACGGAAGATTCATTACACGACGGTAGTAGGCAGCCGAGCTACGATCTGGGCGCCTACACCTTTTTGAATAATAATACCCAGCCTATGAAATAAAGAGTTACCAAATTTAAAATTAGCATCATTGTTAACTAGGCAGTTTCTTAATCTCTTGAGAAGTAACACCAAGTCTTCTCCCAATTCTCCTAAGGTAGAAAAGGCTAAAGGCTTGAATCCATAGCCCAAGGCAGCACAAGCGTCGACATATTTATTACATTTGCGGGAAACAGCTGCATTGATTGCATGGCCCGGGATAAAACTGCGGGTTCTGGCAGTGGTGAATGGCGAGACTCCAGTGACATCAAAGCATATATCTTTGCCATCTTCCCAGTTGTGGACGAAAATGTCTGCCGGTTTAAGATATTTTGCATCCGTAGACCGCATTCCTAGTGAGACTTCTTTCCGTGCCGGTATCCCTGCCTTGTGGAAGATATCTATGATGCCGTCCCTCGCCATATCATGTCTGAACTTCAAACCCACCTCACTGGCACAATGGACTGCATGGTCTGCGTAGATATCCATAGGTTTGCCACATACGGAGCATGTACTGTCAGCTTCAAAAAAAAGGGAATGTTTGGTAATCGGGCAATAAATTGTGCACCGACACCTTTCTGGATAGCCAAACCTACCCTATGAAAAAGTAAACTTCCTACTTTGTTATTTACATCATAATTGGCTAAGCAATTTTTCAATCTCTTCAAAAAAACAATAAAATCATCTCCAAGCTCTCCTAAAGTGGTAAAGGCTAAGGCATAGAAGCTGTATCCATGAGTAGTGCACTTGTCTAAATATTTGTTGCGCTTACGACTAAGTGCCATAGAGATAGCATGCCCTGGTGTAAAATTGTGAATTCCTCCACCAGAAAAAGGCGAAACCCCAGTGACGTCGAAACATGTGTCTCGACCATTGTCCCAATTGTAAACGAGGATATCGGCAGGCTTAAGGGCACTGTCATCTGCTGATAGGAAGCCTAAAGGAGACTCCTTCCTAGCTGCAACACCTATTCGGTAACAAATGTCCATAACAACATCTCTTACAAAATCATGACGAAACTTAATGCCAACCTCGCTCGCACAATGAATAGCATGATCTCCGTAAGCATCCATCTCTCGACCACAGCATGAGCAAACATGAACCTCGGGGAATAAAGGAATACCTAACCGGTATTGGGCAACTGCGCGGAATTGTCTTGGACCAAGTGTTTGATTAATTCCAGGGATGGGAACGGTCTTCAAGAAGTCCATTGCATGCACAATCGATTACTCGCCACAATCTTTGTGTCTCTAGCTGTCATTGCAAACTTAGATGGTAATTCTCTCTTAACAACGTCGAAAAATTGTCCGCCAATGCTTTCATAGGATGGGGGCGATAGGGGCGATATTGAAGGAAGAGAGGCCACAAGCTTGCATATATTTTTGAGGGCAAGTTGGTAGTTGTGACTCGGTATTGATGTGTCAACAGAACTCAACATGGTGGACTGCAGGTGTTGTGTCTGAATATGAGATGCCAAATAACAGTAATGACTTGTATCAGCCACTGTATAAACACCAAAACCACCACAGCTAATAGGCAAGGTAACCATTCTTTGTTGAAGAGGCCCAAAGCCAGCTCCGTCTCCTGTGATCAGATGTCGAAGATATTGTAGCAAGTGTTGATCGTAATGATCTATGGCTGGTTGCAGAACTTGGGGAGAGGTAGTGCGAAGTGCGAAATATAATCTTGACACCCCTGTACAATTGCGCAAGAGCAATAGTTCACTATGTGGATCCTGCAATTTCTTAACGGAGTTCATGAGGTGAATGGTTTTGTCAACTCTGAGCATTACCATATCACTGTTGTACTGATTGTCAAGACTGACAGGACCACCAATCACTTTTACACCCTTCACATGCCTGCCTATGGTGAATGGAAAAACCCCCTCTGCATGGCTTCTAGGATCTGTAGAAGGCCAGAAGATCTCTGTCTTTTGGATGTTTAAGTACAGGCCTCTTGATCCACCTTCCTTGCGTATAATATCAAGGGCTTTGGCGACCTCCAGCGTGTCTCCAATGATAGTCCCATCGTCAAGATACCAGGCATGCATATCTAACTTACATTGATAAGCAATATTGCAGGCGAGAGGATGCAGAACTAATGCAAACAAAAGGGGGCCAAGGGGGTCACCTTGTTGCACCCCTTGAGTCGATGACAGAACATGTTCATTATAGTATAATTTAGCGGGTTGAGCATAAAAAAACTCAACCCACTTGGAAATACTAGGACATCGAGCCCTGACTTCCCTAATTAGAGTTGTCCTATCAACCAAATTGAATGCATTTGAAAAATCCACAAGCATTATTGTAAGATTGGTTTGTTTACCTTTTAATTCCAGCATTCTGTTAGCTGCATGTAGTATACTCTCCGCCCCACAGGGAATCCCCACACCAAACTGATAGTTCCCCAAGTATTTAGCCATTTCCTTTCCAACTGACATTGCGACGATTTTAGAACACGGCCCTCCTCCAGTTGTACCAACAACGATGGGCCGAAGACCTCCATCGGGCTTGAGCGGTGGCGTAAGCGGAGCGCTGGCGATATATCGCCCAAGAGCAAGCAGGGCATCTACCAGATAACCATAAATTTACAACACCCGCCATTGAGATGAGCAAATCTTCAGAAACTGCACCAGCTTGACCACTTAAGACATCCAATAAGTGTTGAGCCTTAAGGCCATCTCGACCGCAGGCTGTCCCTTTGGGGAAACTTCTAATTGCGTCTAGTCGCTTTACTATTTTGAAAACAGCTCGTAGTAATAACATCGGAGGGTATAATAGGCTGGGGTGCAGGAGGATGTTTTTCTTGCAAACTATGTAAAGTGTCAGAGTTAAAAGGTGCTACACCATTGGATGATAAGATTCGAATGACAGCGTTGTATTGTCCATAGCTTAACTTTTTCCTGCACGCTTCTACATTGGATTTATGCTTCCTTGTACATGCATGCTTTCTACCTTGTTGATTCTCCTTTTGCACCTGAAGAATCTGATGAACCAAAGTAACGCATCCGTTTGGTTCTCTCCATTTTGCCAGCGCATTATTAATTGAGGTTGTTTGTAGTCTCTTCCTGTTACCAGACCTCTCTTCTGTGGAGCTTTTCGGAAAGTAGAGATTTAGAGTACACACAGGCAAGAGAAGCAACTGCAACCAAACAGATAAATCATTAGGACATGCTAGAACCTTATCTAAAGCTGCTTTTAGGGTTCTAGAAAAATTGAGCCGGCACTGTGGAGGAATACTAGTGACTGTTGGTATATGCTGCTGATAAACCAGATTAAGCATCTCCACGGACAATGCTAGAGAGTCTTCCTCATGCTCTGAGATAATTGGCTGAGAAGAATCTTCTTGCCCTGGTAAGTTATAAACATGAGGTATGGTTTGTCGACACCATAGAACAGAAAATTTGCACCACGGCCATTGGAAGGTCCTTGTAAAGTGCCACCTTCATGGTCTCGACATGGCCTTTTCCATGAGAACCATTGTAAACAAGGGAAGCATAACCACATTCGTACGTGCTTCAACAATTTTTCCCATGCCTTGTAAACTCGAAGTTCGTTGCGAATTCTGTCCCTACAAATAGATGTGCCATTAACAATAGACAAGTGCTTGTCTTGTATATGCTTGAAAATAGAGCTTTTCGCATATCCTCTACCATTCACACCATCTTGGCAGTCTTCAAAATGTTTGTACGGACAATGACAGGTTGTATCATCACACGACATTTTGTCATCACACACAGTTTGCTGTGAACAATTCACAGGGAGGTCTGCATTATGAACCATGGTATCATCAGATTCTAAAACAACAGATGGTGATATTCTGGACTGCGTGGTTGAAGAAGATGATCTAGACCGTGTGCATGGCATGGATTCCCAGTAAAACTTGTTCTCAGGGCACAGGGAGAAGGGGGAAATTAGAGCTGAATGGATGGGAATATAATATTTCAGAAAGAAAACTCAAATTACCATACAACCAAACCACTAATTGAAACACAATCTTCTTCACAGAGCATAAATAATGAGGGAATGGAGAAACACACAATCCCTACACCTCTGCTGTCTCAAATTGAATCGATAAACAAATAAGGTAAAAAAGCAAATACCCTACAGCTTCTTCCCTGAACTTTGGCAGGTGTTCATAGAAAAGAAAAAAAAACAACAAACCAAAACCAAAATTCCAACAGCTGAAAAACCCCAGGAAGCAAACACGGAAAACCCTAGCAAAATCTCCAAAAAGCTGTGACAAACTACGAGAAGCACCCTCAAATCCCTTAATCTTCCTCGGAACGACGAAACTCTCAGCTATCATTCACAAACCCAGTAACAATTTCCGGCAAATTCACACACAAAAGCTCAATTGAGAAAGAACCGAAAGAAACAATCAATTTCTTATAGCAAACTTGAAGTAACTACTAGAAAAAGTCCCAAAGAAGTACACCCAAAATGAATTCAATTTCTGCTAAACTGAATCGAAATACAAAGCCTCATCTTCTGTTAATCAAAAATACAAAGCCTAAACACAAAAGAAAAACAGCCAAATTGAATTCAAATACATCTAAACAGGAAAGGAGATTGAAGAAACAAGTACAAAACCCCTAAAACAAGTCTTCAAACACAAAATTACCCAACCCCACTGAAGACAAAACAAAAGAATGACAAAGAAATCTCGAAAACGATTCAAACTGCTGCTTCCCAGAAAAGGAGATAGGAAAACAAAAGAACCAAACAAAGCTTCAATCAAAAATCCCCGAAAAACGATTTCAAAAGCTTCTTCTCAGAGATGAAGATTCAAGAAACCAACCCCAGTTCTTCAAACGACAAAAACCCCCTGCTTCAAATACCAAAAACGAATCCAATTGTTGGAAAAAAGGAGAACTCAATTCTCAAATTGAAACTACAAACAAGGAAACAAAACGGTTTTTGTAATCAAAGAAAACCCCCTTATTATTATTATTATTAGGGACTCCAGCATATCCATGGGTAGTGCATATCTCCGAATATTTGTTGCGTTTGCGACTTACGGCCCGCTCGAGATAGCGTGCCCCCGGTGTAAAGTCGTAACCTGGCCTAAAAAATGGAGAGACCCCAGTGACATCGAAACATGTATCACCCCATTCTCCCAATTGTGCACAGTATGTCAACGGGTTTTAGAGCTACGCCACCGGCCAAAAGGCCCAAAGATGCTTCCTTCCGAGCCGCTACACCCGCTCCATAGCAAATATCCATAATTACATCACGCACTAGGTCATGCCTGAATTTGAGGCCGACCTCACTTGCACAGTGGAGTGCATGATCGCCGAAGACATCCATAACTCGGTTACAACAAGCACATGTACTATCTTCCGGGAAAAGTGGTATGCCAAACCTGTATTGGGTGATGGCCCTGAACTGCCGAGGTCCGATGGTTTGGTTAAGCCCAGCAATGGGGATAGCCTTCAAGTAGTCCAACGCATGCTCTCTTCTATTGCACTGCCATAAGATAGCATCCCTTGCGGATAAGTTAAACCTGTTAGGAATTTCCTTTTTGACCACATCGAAATACATGTCCGCCATTTTCTTCATAGGCTGTGGGGCGGTAGTATTGATGTCGAAAGTGGTAGATATGCCACAGGTTTGTACGAAACAGTTGAGGGCGTTTTGGAAGTTGGAACTTGGCACGGAAAGGTCAAAGTTACACAAGATAGATTGCTGTAGACGTTGGGTCTGTATAAACGACGCTAAGTAGCAATACTGGCTAGTGTCAAGCATGGTGTACACACCCAATCCTCCGTCTCGAATGGGCAGGGTCACTAGGCGCTGTTGTAGCAGGCCGAATCCAGCGCCATCTCCCACAATCAGGTGCCTTAGGAAATGCATCAGATGTTGATCATAGTGAGTTGCTGCCGACTGCAAGACTCCGGGACTAGTTGTGCGCAAGGAGAAGTATAGTTTGGATACTCCGGCGCAATTGCGTAAGAGCAGGAGCTCGCACTGCGGGTCTTGGAGTGTCTTAACACAATCCATAAGCTTAATGGTTTTGTCAACACGCTGCATGATCATATCACTACAAAAATGAGTATCCATACTAACTGGACCCCCTAGCAACTTCACGCCCAACGCTGGTTTACTGATGCTTGGAGGAAAAACACCCTCGTCAGAGCATCTAGGGTCCAAAGAAGGCCAAAAAATCTGTTTTCCTGACGTTTAAATGCAGCCCTCGTGCCGGACCTTCATGCTGAATAATCTTGAGAGCTTTGGCGACCTCTAAAGTATCCCCAGAAGCAATGGTTAGTCATCGAGGTACCAAGCGTGCATGTCTAAGGTGCATTGGCTAGCAATGTGACCAAGGAGGGGGTGGAGGGCTAGTGCAAAGAGGAGGGGACCCAAGGGATCTCCTTGCTGCACCCCTTGAGCTGAAGCAAGAACAGATTCCTCAAAGTAAAGTCTTGCCGGCCTAGCATAGCAAAACTCGATACCCCTTTTTTGGATATTATTATTATTATTATTATTATTATTATTATGAAAAGATGCCTCAAGGGGCTATTATTGAAAAACAAATGAAAGGAGTCAAAGATTACAATTGTATAATAATAATAATAATAATTATTATTATTATTATTATTATTATGAAAAGAAGGAAGGAGTTACAAGGAAGGAGTTGGTAGCCTAGCAACGATCTGAGCACCGACTCCTTTTTGAATAGTAATACCTATTCCGTGGAATATAGAACCCCCTACTTTGCAATTAACATCCTGACTGGCGAAACAGTTCTTCAGTTATTATTATTATTATTATTATTATTTATTTTTTTATAAAAACTTATTATTATTATAAAGAAAAATCAATATTACAAGGAATGGTCGGCAGCCTAGCAACAAGCTGGGCGCCAACACTTTTTTGAATAACAATTCCTAGCCTATGAAAAAGAGAATTTCCCATCTTGAAATTGGCATCATGTCTAGCCATGCAATTCTTCAGTCTTTTGAGAAAGGAAATTGTATCCGCACCGAGCTCACCAAAGGTAGTAAAGGCTAGCACACCGAAACCATAGCCACGTGAAGAGCAGGTATCCAAGTATTTCTTGTTCTTGCGAGTGATAGCAGCAGCAATGGCCTGGCCAGGTACACGAGTCTGAGCACTTGTAAAAGGCGATACACCCGTAACATCCATACATACATCCTTACCGTCCTCCCAATTGTAAACCATAATATCCGCAGTTTTGAGATCATTACCGTCCTTCGAGAAACCCTAAGAGACTTCCTTCCTAGCAGTGACGCCCGCTTTATAACAAATGTCAGCAAAGGCATCTTTAACTGAGTCATGACGAAATTTCTGTCCAACCTCACTGGCGTAGTGAATAGCATGGTCGCCGAAGACATCCATGGGTCGTTTGCAGCAAGAGCATAAGTTGTTCTCCTCAAAGAAAGGTATCCCTATCCGGTACTGCAAGACAGAACTGAATTGTTTAGGAGCAACAGTTTGGTTAAGCCCAGATATAGGAATGGCTTTAAGAAAGTCCATAGCATGTTCAACTCGGTTGCACTGCCATAAAGTGTAGTCACGCTACTGTTAAGGGAAGACTAGAAGGTATCTTCTTTTGACAACATCAAAGTAAATACCGCGTAAACTTCATGTAATGGGGGGGGCGAGTTACTAATGTTGAAACTCGAAGGGGAAAGATCACAAACTTCAGTGAAAACCCGTAGAGCGTGTTGATAACCGAGGCAGGGAACTGTAATGTCCATTAATCCCAAGATAGTTTGCTACAGCTGTTGAGTTTGAGCCTGAGAAGCAAGGTAACAGTACATACCTGTGTCAGCCATTGTAAGCACACCCAGACCACCGTCTTTAATGGGAAGTGTGGCCAGTCTTTGTTGGACCAAACCGAAGCCAGCACCGTCACTAACCACCAAAAGACGCAAATAATCCAAGAGATGTTTATCAAACAGAGGAACAGCCGGCTGAATAGCTTTAGGACTTGTAGTACGGAGGGTAAAATACAGCCTGGTAACCCAGTGCAGTTACGCAAAAGGAGTAACTCACTTTGAGGATCCTCCAGTTCTTGGATTTTGCCCATTATTATTATTATTATTATTATTATTATTATTATTATTTTATTTTTTTTATTATATTATAGATCATTATTATTACATGAAACTAGTTGGAAGCCTAACAAGCTAAGCTCCAACGACATACTACTACATTAATTGAACAGGTTGATGTGCTAGTCTACCAGCGGGCCTCATGGGAAACCTTGCCAAGGGGAGCCGAAACGGCGGGAGGGGGCGAGATTGTGTCACAAGGGGGCAAATTAACACTACCTTCCATGTTAATTCCTGCAATATTACGCCATTGGGGACTCGAACCTGGGACCTCCTGGAGCGCATTAAACTTTGGGGAACGGGGATGACCAGCTGAGCTAGGGGCCCGTTCTTATTATTATTATTATTATTATTATTTTATTTTTTTTATTTTTTATTTTTTTTTATTATTAAAGGATGCCACTGAGGCTATTATTATATAATGATAAGATTACATGTCTGTGTCCATGACAACATCGGTGGTAGGCTATTATTATTATTATTATTATTATTATTTTTTTTATTTTTTTTTATTATAGAAGTCACCTCTGAGGGCGTTTATTTAGATAAATAAGTATCTGATTATACAGAGTTTGTTGGTAGTCTAGCCACCAACTGGGCACCAACGCCCTTTTGAATTGCAATTCCTATCCTATGAAACAAAAAGCGGCCATTGTCACAGTTTGCATTGTTGTTGGCGAGGCAGTTCTTCAGTCGTTTCAAGAAAGTAACCGTGTCTTCGCCTAGTTCGCCTAAAGTGGTGAATGCGAGGATGCCTAAACCGTAGCCATGAGTATCACAAGTGGCAAGGTATTTATGACGCTTGCGAAGAACAGCTCTTTCAATAGCTTGGCCTGGTTTGAAGTAGCGGATGTCTCCAGTGAACGGAGAAACGCCAGTGATATCTAGGCAGGTGTCCTTTCCATTCTCCCAGTTGTAGACGAGCAAATCAGCTGGCAGCAAGGTGGTATTGTTGCCTTCCTTGCTGAAACTCCAGCCCGAAAGCATATATCTATGAAGACATCACGAACAAGGTCATGACGGAATTTATTGCCGACCTCGCTAGCGCAGTGAAGAGCATGGTCACCATAGATGTCCATGTCGCGGTTGCAACTGTTGCACTTACTTCCTTCGATGAAGAGGGGATCCCAAGTCGGTGGCGAGAACACACCGAAACTGCCGCGGATTCGAGCGCTTGGTGTAGGCAGTCGATCGGTATCGCAAATAAGTAATCCCTGGCGTGTTTGGTGGTTGCTCTGCCAAAGGGTGTTGTCTAAATCGACAACGGGAAGGTGATGGGTATTTGTTTCTTCACAGCCTCGAAAAAGGTTACGGCCAAGCTATGCATTGATTTGCATGGGAGAGGGCACAACATTAAAACCGAGTGGTGAAGATTCAAGCCCACATACACGAGTGTAGGTGTGCAAAGCCTGCTTGAGTTACGGGATGGGAGCTGTCGGAGCAATCTTGTGTAAGATGATGTCTTTGAATCGCTTGCAGGTTTGAGATTGCGAAGCAAGGTAGCCGTATTTGAAGTGTCCGACATTGTGTAGATTCCTAATCCACCATCTCACGATAGGCGAGTCATGGCCGAAAGCGCAATGGACCAAATCCGCGCCATCTGCCGTAACTAGAAGCCGCAGGTATTGATATAAGTGGGTGTCAAACCGAGATGTAGCCTGTTCCAGTGCCTCTGGGCGAGTAGTCCGCATCGTAAAATATAGTTTAGACACCCCACAGCAGTTGCGCAGTAGCAGCAGCTCACATTGGGGATCCTTTAGCTTTTTGACAGCATTCATGAGCTGTATAGTCTTCTCTACTCTATGTAGAACCATGTCTTTACAAAATTGCAAGTCCAGGCTACTTAGGACCGCCTAGGAGTTTGACTCGACGATGGCCTACCAATATTGATGGGGAAGACATCGGGCTCGTAGCTCCTTGGATCTTCAACGAGGCCAAAAGACTTTGATCTTTTGCACATTGAATGGAGTCCTCGTGTAGTTCCTTCCGTCCGAATAATTTGCAAAGCTACGGAGACCTCTAAGGTATCGCCAATAAGCGTTCCACTTATTATATTATTGGATAAGGATTATTACATGAAACTAGTTGGAAGCCTAACAAGCTAAGCTCCAATGACATACTACTACATTAATTGAACAAAGTTCTTTGTGCTAACCTACCAAACGAGCCTCATGGGTAACCTAGCCAAGGGAGCCGAAACGGCGGGAGGTGGGGCTGAGATTGTGTCACAAGGGAGGCAAGCTAACACTACCTTCCATGTTAATTCCTGCAATATTGCGCCATTGGGGACTCGAACCTGGGACCTCCTGGAGCGCATTAAACTTTTGGGGAACGGGGATGACCAGCTGAGCTAGGGCCCGTTCTTATAAAAGAACCTGGGACCTCATGTTATTATTATTATTATTATTATTATTATTATTATTATAAAAGATTGCCTCCAGGGGCTTTTATTAAACAAAATCAAAGTCATTTTGTACATGAATGGGCGGGAGTCGGGAAACAATTTGTGCACCAACGCCCTTTTGGATAGCCAAACCTACCCTATGGAAAAGAAAACTCCCTACTTTGTTGTTAACATCATAGTTGGTTAGACAATTCTTCAATCTCCTTAACAAAATAACGAGGTCTTCTCCAAGCTCACCCAAAGTTGAGAAAGCCAAGGCGCAAAACTGATATCCCTGCGACATGCACTTGTCTAAATACTTGTTGCGCTTACGAACAACTGCCGCAAAAATAGCATGGCTAGGTGTGAAGTTATGAATCCCTCCGCCTAAAAATGGTGAAACTCCGGTGACGTCGAAGAAAGTATCTTATCCGTTGATCCAATTATATGTGAGGATGTCGGCAGGCCTGAGGGCGTTATCATTGTCAGATAAAAATCCCAAAGGGACTTCTTTCCCAGCTGCAACACCACATCTATAACAAATATCCATAAGGACATCCCGTACCACATTGTGCCTGAATTTAATACCAACTTCGCTTGCACAATGGAGTGCGTGGTCTCCGAAGACGTCCATAGCACGACCACAACATGAACAGGTGCTATCTACAGGAAATAATGGTATGCCTAACCGATACTGAGCAATTGCACGAAACTGCCGCGACCCAAGTGATTGGTTAAGGCCAGGAATGAGGATATCTTTCAAATAATCCATAGCATGGTCAAGTTTATTACTCTGCCACAAAGCTGCATCTCGCGCTGACAAGTTGAACTTAGCTGGAATCTCCCTCTTAACAACATCGAAAAACCGTCTTTGCCAAAACTTTCATAGGATGTGGGGCAGTGGAATTGACGATGAAAGAAGAAAGACCACAGACCTGTAAGAACTTGTCGAGAGCATATTGATAGGCATGGCTCGGTGCTGACACATCAATGGAGATCAAAATAGTATTCTGCAAGCGCTGAGTTTGAGTAAGCGATGCCAAATAACAAAACTGGCTTGTGTCCGCCATTGTATATACACCAAACCCTCCGTCTTTAAGAGGCAGTGTGACAAGTCTTTGTTGAAGGGGACCAAATCCAGCCCCATCACCTGTGATCAAATTTTGGAGATGTAGCATCAAGTGTTGATCATAATAGGTTGTGGCAGCCTGCAAGGCTTCGGGGCTTGTTGTCCGCAAAGTGAAATACAATCTCGAAACACCGGTGCAGTTTCGTAGAAGTAGGAGCTCACTCTGTGGGTCTTTCAACTGCCTCACAGAATTCATTAAGTGGATTGTTTTCTCAGCTCTAAACATAACTAAGTCACTGCAAAATTGGTTATCAAGGCTGACAGACCCTCCAAGCAACTTGACACCCTTTGAAGCCCTGCCGATAGTCGTTGGGAAAACATCTGCCAGAAAACTCCTCGGATCTGAAGTTGGCCAGAAAAGTTCCGTTTTCTTGATGTTTAAGTGCAATCCTCTTTCCACTCCTCCTTGCTGGATGATTTTAAGAGCTTTTGACACCTCCAGCGTATCTCCAATGATGGTCCCATCATCGAGATACCATGCATGCATATCAAGAGAACATTCAACAGCAATCTTACGGACTAGGGGATGAAGAACTAATGCAAAAAGAAGCGGTCCAAGGGGATCACCCTGTTGAACGCCATGTGCGGATGATAAAATTTTATCATTATAGTATAGTCTAGCCGGCCGAGCATAGCAGAACTTGACCCACCGAGAGCTACTGGGATATTTAGTTCTTACCTCACTAATCAAGGTTGTTCTGTCCACCAGATTAAATGCATTCGAGAAATCCACAAGCATCATAGTAGTATTGCCATGTGCACCTTTTAGTTCCATTAGCCTGTTTGCTGCATGGAGAATACTTTCACCACCACAAGGGATTCCGACACCAAATTGGTGATCACCCAAGTATCTAGCCATTTCTCTACCCACTGAGGTTGCTGCGATTTTTGAGCAAAGACGCCTCCAAATTGTCCCAACTGCTACGGGGTACGTTGTACCTATAGAGTCTGCCATTATAATGGGACTAATACACAGTGGTGTTATATGATCCCAGATGGTTGTCGATAGGTTTGCTATTGCACTGTCGTCCGCTGTTTTGTTTGCCATTTCATCTGCCGCCTGATTCCCTTCCCTGTAATTGTGCTTTATGGTGTAATGTGGAATTTGGGCCATTCTAAATTTCATTTCCGCTATCATATTGATTAAGTACCAAGATGGTACGGTTGTTGAGGTAAAAAATCTCAGAAGGTTTTCCGAATCCGTTTAGAATTGCACCTTTAGTCATTCGGGATCTGTAAGCGTTCTTGACGCGATAAACACAACCCAAGTTTCGGCGGTGAGGGCGGTTGTTATCCCCAAAGGTTGTGTAATTGCTAAGATTATGGCAGCTTCTTTGTTTCTGCATATAATACCCGCTCCTGCAAGACTCTGATGGCCTCTAGCCGCTCTATTCGTGTTGATTTTGATCCAGTCTTCGTGAGGTTTTCTCCATCCCTCTAAAATGGTGGTTGAGTTTGGGATCCTGTGCGCAGGGTTTGTAGGTAATTCCATTCTAGGTAGCACTGGTAGGAGGTTGTGTTGAGCCCATGTATATTCCTGCTGAAGTTTGATAGCCATTTGCATTATGCTTGTTGGGTTTGTTTGCTTTTGGTTATATACTACATCATTTCTGGCTAACCAAAGGGAACCAAAAAGAAAACAAAATGTTGTAGTGGCTTCATTTCAAGTTTTTGTTTGAATGAGCTGGGCTATAGTTGTTTGACGGTTTACTGATGTAGGTGTGCTTTAAAGGGTACTTTGTGAAGTGGACATTCGGGAAGTAGGAGGTTCCACAAATCTGTAGCTATCGAACAATGTAGTAGGATGTGTTTTGCTATTTCAGGATCTGAATTGCATTGGGAACATATGTTTGAGTTAGTAAGGTGGATCCGATTGAGGATTTGGAGGGTTGGTAGCCCCTTAAGTGATTTCCACAAGAAAAGCTGTACTTTTGGGGGACAGGGTAATGTCCATAGGAAGTTAGATGGTGGTAGTGGGTGGTGTTGCAGTAGATCCGAAGTGTATTTTCCTGATTTTATGAAAGGCCATATTATTTTATTTGGCTGCTTCTCGCGTGGGAGGTGAAGGTTGACGATTCTCTGCACCGTGGGTGGGGAAGGATATTCATTTTTTCATGATACCAAGACCTGGTTGAAGGGTCGATGGTATCAGCGACTGATTGTATGGGGTAGCAAAGTGAAGGGTCAATGTTATTTTCAAATTGTGGGATCCAATTTGCTTGAATCAGGGTATTTGAGCCATTTCCTATTTGGTGGAAGATGTGTTTTTTCAAAGTGGGTATGAGGGAAGCCAGTTGTCTATATTGGGGGCTTATGGAGGGGGGGGGGGATATTTTTCGAGGATGGGTTGATGTTTGAGGTATTTTTTCGTTGTCAAGCAAAGCCACTACAGAGTTTTGTTTCTCATGGATGTTCCAGATTCTCTTCATAAGGAGGGCCTTGTTATTCTCTTTGCTGCTGCGAATTCCCAATCCTCCATTGGATTTAGGCTTAATGAGCTTGTCAAAGCCTATTGGGTGAAGCTTCCTGACGGTTGAGTCGTGTCCCCAAAAGAAATTTCTAGTTATGCGAGCCATTTTTTCGGTGGATATGCGCCAGTTGTTGATACATGAAAAATAATACCCCTTAGCGGTACTAGGATGCCCCCAAAGGGGGAGTAAATCCAACATGAAACATGGGGACTTGGGGACTAAGGCCCAAGTCCAATGAGAAAGTGTCCATGAGCCAAGAGGGACAAGGAAGGGATTAATGAAGGAGAATAAGGAGGATATATTAGAGAAGGAGTGGCATTAATGATAATTAAGGAGGTTTAGGACATGTGGCATGATGTCATAAAAGGAAGGGCTTTTGGAAAGTCTATATAAGGAAGGACAAGGTCATTAGGTGTGACTAGGACGGGTAGAACCAAAATAATATTCCACCCTCAACATTTGGCGACCACACCCGGAGGCTCGTGCCTAGCTCATCATGACACACCCAGGAGGTACTAGCTCAGACGCATTAGAAAATCAGTTGAGCAACCCACCGCTCAACCCGGAAGGCGAGAGAGTAGGGATAGTATCGGATCCGATTACACAGGGGAAGAAGCCAGACGCTTCACAAGAGAAGGGCAAGTAGCAGGAAGTTGGGAGCATACCACCCACGCACCCTTCCATGCAGGCAATGCAGAAGGAACTAGATGATCACATCCGGAGGGAACAAGAGCTGAAGAAGTTGTTAAAAGTGGCCAGCGCCGAGCAGAACTCAAAAGGAGCAGAGGAAAACACTGGAGAAGAAGAAGAAGAACCCATAGCCATGACGCAGGAGGCGATGGCTAAATACCGAGTAGTGAAGCAGGACAGTTATGAATTTATGGCTAGCCCATATTCCTCCGAAGTCACGGATTATCAGTACCCAGAGGATTATACTTCGCCGAAGTTCAAGACATACAATGGTCAAGGAAATGCGTGTGAGCATCTTAGCCGATTTCTATCCGCCATGAACGACCGCGCATCCGATGGGAAGCTGTGCCTGAGGGAATTCCCAAAATCACTAACTGACACGGAGTTCACTTGGTACGACAACTTAAAACCTGGAATTATCAGTTCATGGTCGGCCATGTCTACCCTTTTCCTTAGAAAATTTTATTCAGCAAAGAGGAAGGTCACAACCATAGATTTAAGCACGTGTGGCCAGCACATAGAGAAGAGATAGGAAAATACATCACCAGGTTCCACTACTTCGCGCTAGACTGCCATGAGGACATCAAAGAGGAGGCGTTGGTAGAGATTTGTGTACGAGGGATGACGCCGTCCTTCAAGAAGATCTTAGTCAACTTTCGATTCCCTACTTTCGTCGAGCTAGAAGAAGCAGCGGCGAGGATCTCCAATTGTGTGCAGGAGTCTAGCTCGGGTTATACCTGGCACAATACAGTTAATGCCATATCGACCGCTCCACGGAATATCCGCGCAAACAATAACCAAGAAGGTTGGAATGCACATGCGAACCAACCATACAAGTGTCAGCCGCAGACATTCCCGCCTCCCCTACCATTCAGTAAGGAGAAGATCGTGGGACTGTTGGAATAATGGGTGACGAATAAAGAGACACAACTACCCCCAACAAGAGAGGACCTCAACACTATTGATAAGAACGATGCTAGGTACTGTCATTACCATCGAAGGATACATCATCCCACGGTCGATTGCTACAACCTCCGAAGAATTTTCCAGAGGAAGATGGAGATAGGCGAAATTGAGATGAGCAATCCTGAAGGCAGTAAGGCGGCTCAACAACAAGTCATGATGCTCTCCAACGACCCAAGTGGAGACACGTGGAAACCATGGGAAGACAATGAAGAGGAAGCATGTGAAGTCGAGATGGAGACCTCTACATTCACAAATACAGATGGCATGGCTAGCAAATTTGCGCAAACGGTGTTGGATCAACAATTCTTCGACTCTCTCGGCCTCATCAAAACTAAAATTAAGGAGGCATCCAGGGCTATAGCAGCCATCGCAGTAGGAGAACCCTACGACCCCCTGCCCAAGGAGGCGTTCGTATTTACAAATGAGGATATTTGCTACCCGGGAGAACATATCAGACCTTTGTACTTAACCGTACACATCAATAAGCAACCTTTAAATAGGGCCTTCATAGATGGGGGCGCGTCTTTGAAATTGATTTCCATGCACACGTTGGATGTCTTGGGAGTACAACGGTCTGCAATCAGGACGCGTATTACTATGGTAAAAGGATTCGGCGGACATACCCAAACGGCTATAGGAATCGTTAATTTAGTCATGAAGGTCGGCCCTCTTCGAGCGCTTACAACTTTCTACGTCCTGGAAGATGAAACCATGTTCCATGTACTGCTGGGGCGGGGATGGCTTCTCAATCTGAAAAAGTGGGGGTACAACAACCTCACCCAATATTTCGCTTAGCAATCTGTATGGACTAACTCCAATATACTTTCAAGAGAATCAACTAGACAGTCAGACTCAATCTTAAGAAAAGTATATCAAAGAATTATATCTCAATCTCTTAATTCAATCCGCAATCAAACAAATAATAATTTGCAAGCCCGATTGAATATAAGAGAAATAAACTTGAACGGTACCAAAGACCAATGTTCAAGTATCAATCAATTTCAATCAACAACCAAAGGTTGGATTTACCAATTGATCGATTCAACGCACAACCTGTGATATTTCAATTATATAACAAAATATAATGCGGAAAAGAAATAACACAGACACCAAAAGTTTTGTTAACGAGGAAATCGCAGATGCAGAAAAAACCCGGGACCTAGTCCAGATTGAACACACACTGTATTAAGCCGCTACAGACACTAGCCTACTACAAACTAACTTCGGTCTGGACTGTAGTTGAACCCCAATAAATCTCACACTGATCCAAGGTATAGTTGCGCTCCTTACGTCTCTTTGATCCCATAAGGATACTACGCACTTGATTCCCTTAGCTGATCTTACCCACAACTAAGAGTTGCTACGACCCAAAGTCGAAGACTTTAATAAACAAACCTGTCTCACATAGAAAAGTCTATAGGAATAGATAAATCTGTCTCCCACATAAATACCTACGAGTTTTGTTCTGTCTTTTGATAAATCAAGGTGAACATGAACCAATCGATATACCAGACTTATATTCCCGAAGAATAGCCTAGAAATATCAATCACCTCACAATAATCTTAATCGACTAGCGAAACATGATATTGTGGAATCACAAATGATGCGACGAAGATGTTTGTGACTACTATTCTATCTTGCCTATCGGAGAAATTAATCTCAAGCCAATCTTATGATTGTACTCAATCACGATAGAAACAGCAAGATCAGATCACGCAACTACAGAGAAAATAGTTTGGTCTGGCTTCACAATCCCAATGAAGTCTTTAAGTCGTTAACTTACAGGGTCTCGATAGAAACCTAAGGTTAAAGGAGAATCGACTCTAGCTTATATGACTAGTATCACACAGGAGGTGTGGGGATTAGGTTTCCCAGTTGCTAGAGTTCTCCTTTATATAGTCTCCAAATCAGGGTTTGCAATCTAAGTTACCTTGGTAACAAAGCATTCAATATTCACCGTTAGATGAAAACCTGATTAGATTCAAGCCAATATCTTTCAACCGTTATCGAACTTAGCTTGTTATACACACATAATGTAACTTCATTTAGGTTTGAGTAACCGTACCTAAACGTGTACAAGTCGTTGGTTCAACAATAGTTAACCAATGGTTAGCCATATTAGCACTTTCATATCAACCTTATTCATCTTCACCATAACTAGTTCAAATGACTCAAAAGAACTAGTTAGAAAGTTGTTCAATTGCTTAGATCTCATAGAAGTATACAAGACACAATCGAAGCAAAAACAGTTTTGATTCACTCGAATCGATTCATGAACATTATAGCCACGGTTTGCAAAGATTGCATTCCTTAATTTATAAATGTCTTAGTTCACGAATAAACTATTTTTAGAAAATAACCCACTTAAGTACGCATACCTGTATGCATACTTAAGTACCTAGACTGAGCTTGTTTTCAATTCACAAACTCTAGCAGAAATTCATGGGATGTGAACTTCCGACAGTACGCGTACAAGTACGTGGACTTAGTTCCGGTCAAGTACGCATACTTTGGTTCAAGGATTTTTGACTTACCCAAGTATGAGTTCACATACAATGTTTATATCCAAACATGGTTATATAATCTAAACTCTCATTTCAATCATTGAAACTTTCTTAGAGGACGTTATATAGTTGTTATTCACAAACTATTTTTTGTCAAAGCGATTTTCAAGTTATTGAAATAATCAACATGACTTTCGTCACTAGTAAAGATGAACTTGGCCAAAGCGAAAGCTTACCAGCACATATTTCGAGAAATAAATAAGTGAGATAAACTCGGCTCGAAATAGCACATGTGTATAATCGAAGTCTATATAACAATACGACATTTGTCTCAAGATAGGAGATAGAGTAGATAGACTTTTGAGTGATAGATAAGTTCAAGTCTCCACATACCTTTTTGTCGATGAAGTTCCACCAGTTTCTTGAGTAGTTCTTCGTCTTTGCATTATGAACGTCGTGGAGTCTAGATCTCAACTACACTTACTATCCTAGTCCGAGACTTAGCTGTAAGTAGACTAGAAATCAAGACTTATAGTTTTGGCAACTAAACTTGACAAACAATCTTGGGATAGCAACGCTTGCGAGTTCGACCGAGCAGTGCTCTAAAAATCTCCCCCTTTGTCAATTTTAGTGACAAAACTATCAATACATATGGAATACAAAATAAATAAACTTTGCAGCTTCTCATCCACATGCTTGATCTCCTTGGTTCTTCAACATTACTCGAAATCTTCGTCACTTCTAAGTACTCCAATGATTCCAAAGATATTCAATGCAGCATCATCGTTGTTGAAGATCCGTAGCCATAACAATGAGAAAAAAATAGCTCTCAATCATTGTTATACAGTGTCATAGTATTATTACACATCATCAAAGTTCAATTGTATCGCAACTTCGACAACAATACTATGGTGATATGTATCACTCCCCCTTAGTCATCTCACATGAAAACTCCCCCTTACATAATGATCCGAAAACCATATGTATTTGTAGTGTGAACTACACAATAATTCTCCCCCTTTTTGTCAATAAAATTGGCAAAGGTACAAAAACTAGTGGGATCCTAATGAAATTTCCAAAGAGACACTTCATGACCAAAAGAAAGTACATATCAACTTTTTAGATGCAATCATATAGTCGAAACTAAATGCATTCATCAAGGAGTTTATAAAGATACATGATAACCCCTATAATATTCCACAGCCGCACTCCCCACAAAGATTTGGCAATTAATCACAAGTTCAATTAAGAACTCTCCCCCATAAAATGTCATTCCCGAAAGAACAACAAGAGCGACCTTTCTTTCACAAGAAAAGAAGGATTTATTTGGTCATCACACTAAAACTTGATAGAAAATCAACTACTGAAACAAATGTAGAATTGAAGCAAACACTTACCGGAATTCCAAACTCAATTGACAGATTGAGATAAGCACAGGGGCAAGAGTTTTAGAAATGACTAATGAACCAAAACAACACCAATAGACTACCGTAAGTGTTGAAATGTAGCAGTATCTAATGGTTTGGTAAGAATATCAGCCAATTATTGTTCGGAGGGCACAAATTCCATATTTATGATACCATTTTCATATAGATCTTGAATAAAATGGTACCTTATATCAATGTGCTTTGTTCTTGAGTGCTCAACGGGATTCTCAGTGATTCGAATCGCGCTAGAGTTATCATAAAAGATCTTCATTATTCCAGTATCAATTCCATAATCAGCCATCATTTGTTTCATCTAGAGAAGTTGAGTACAACATGAGCCTGCAGCAATATATTCTGCCTCACATGTGGACATGGATTGTGAATTTTGTTTCTTGCAATGCCATGCCACAAGATTCAGTCCTACATAGTAGAAACCCCCTGATGTACTCTTTCTGTCTTCCACACATCATGCACAATCAGCGTCTGAATAAGCAGAAAAATCAGTGTTAGTATCAAAAGTGTAAGATATACCATACCCGACCGTGTGATTCACATATCGTATGATCCTTTTTGCAGCTGCAAGATGAGATTCCTTTGGATTAGCCTGAAATCTAGCACAACAACCCACAGTAAACGCAATATCAGGTCTAGTAGCTGTAAGATATAAAAGTCTACCAATAATAGATCGATACAGTTTTTGATCCACATTTACTCATTTCTCATATCTATGTAGTTTACCATTGGTGGGCATAGGTGTCAGTTTTGGAGTTGACTTATCCAGACCGAACCTTGAGACAAGATCCTTAGCATATTTTTCTTGAGATAAGTAAATTCCATCCTTATGTTGCAGAATTTGTAATCCTAAAAAGATTTTTAATTCACCAACATTGCTCATTTCAAATTCTTTTCCAAGAGAAACTTGAAAATCTTTTGCAAGTTTTTCAGAAGTTGAACCATAAATGATATCATCTACATAGACTTGAGCAATGACAACATCTTTCCCACTCCATTTATAAATAATGTTTTATCAGCTCCGCCCCTCAAAAAACCTTTCCTAAGAAGAGAAGTAGTTATTTTTTCGAACCAGGCACGAGGTGCTTGTTTTAACCCATATAATGCCTTTTTAAGCTTAAGGACATGATCTGGGAAATCAGGGTTTTCAAAACCCTTAGGTTGAGCTACATAGACCTCTTCCTTTAAATTTTCGTTTAGGAACGCGAATTTTATGTCCATTTGAAACTTGAGAATTTACTCATGTATTGATCAAAACCCCAAAAATCCATGGATTGGAGTTGAAGTTATAATGCAAAAAAATTCATTCATGTTCACCATAGCACTAAGCACTTCTTCTTATTTGTTCAATATCTGAATATTATAAGTAATAGTTAAAAGACCCTAATTTTAGAAAACAAATTAAGAAAGGTTTTTAACCTTAATAAAACAAGCATGAGCTAATAACAACCGAATGGACTCAAGACGTGCCACAAGAGCAAAGGTTTCGTCAAAGTCGATACCTTCAATCTGTGAATATCCTTGAGAGACAAATCTGGCTTTATTTCTGACAATTGTGCCAAATTCATCAGAGTTATTCTTGAATATCTATTTGGTACCAACAATATTGATGTTGGAGGGACAAGGTAAGAGTTCCCATATGTCTTGTCTTTGAAATTGATTTAACTCTTCATGCATTGCATCCACCCAAAAGGGATAGCTAAGAGCTTCGTCAATATTTCTCGGTTTTACTTGTGAAAGATAACAACCAAAATTGCAAATATTTTGAAGTTGTCCTCTTGTCTTAGCAGTATAATCTCTACCTCCAATAATACTGTTGGGATCATGATTCCTTTGAACCCAGAGGTGTCGAGGAGGGACACGTTCTTGTTCAACAGGAGCAGCCTGATCAGTGCTCTTCTCCTCGTCACTAGAAATATCGGGATCGATGTGATCGGGATGACTTCAACCGATTCGGGATTTCTTTGACTTTCTCAATTGTCTCAGTTGGAGGCAATTCAGCAGAAGGATTATCATGATGAAAATTACTAATATCATTAATGATAACATTAGCAGACTCCATCATAACTTGGGTTCGAGATTAAACACTCGAAACCAAGACTATCAGAGGCATAGCCAAGAAAGATACCTTCATCACTTTTAGTATCAAATTTCCCTCTCTGTTCTCGATCTTTTAGAATATAGCACTTACTTCCGAACACTTTGAGATAGTGTAAGTTGGGTTTTCTACCGTACCACAACTCATAAGGAGTGTTTAGGGTTTTAGACCGTAGGTAGACACGGTTGATCAAATAACATGTTGTGAAGACAGCTTCTCCCCAAAACCTTAAAGATAGGTTTTTGTTATGGAGCATTACTCTGGCCATTTCCTGAATGTTCCTATTCTTTCTTTCTGCAACTCCATTAGCTTGAGGAGTAATGGGTGGTGAATATTGTTGAATAATCCCTAGTTCGTCATAAAATTCAAACACCTTAGTGTCCTTGAATTCAGTTCCACGGTCGCTTCTAATTTTCTTTAGTTTGCGACATTTTTCGTTCTTGATTCTATTCACAATAATCTTAAATTCGTCAGGGTTTCATTCTTACGAGATAGAAATGCTACCCAAGTGAATCTGGTATAATCATCTACCATAACTAAAGCGTACTTCTTACCCGCAACCGTGGGTTGTTGAATAGGTGCGAAGAGGTCCATATGAAATAAATCAAGTGTAGCTTTAGTTAGAATATCTCGAGATGATTTATGGTGAACTTTCGTTTGTTTACCCTTTTGACATGCACCACATACACCCATCAATCTTTGCATTGATTTTGGAACGCCTCTAACAAGTTCTTTATTAATGATCTTAGTTAGAAGACGATAATTGATGTGACCAAAACGCTCATGCCAAAGAAGTGTAGATTCCACCTTAGTCAAATTGCAACAGTTACTGAACTGAGTATCCAGAAGATAACAGTTGTTTTTACCACGAGTTCCCTGAAAAATTACTTTCCCAGCTTTGTCTACAATGTCACATCCATTCGCATTGAAGACAACTTTATGGCCTTTGTCACAGATTTGACTAATAGAAAGAAGGTTTGCAGTCATACCTTTAACGTATACTACATCATGGATTTCAGGAACGCCGGGAAGTTTGATCGTCCTCTTCTTGCTTATGTAGCAGCAACTCCCATCTCCAAATATTACCGGACCTCCTTCATAGTCGCTTGAAGTTACAAACCATGAGAGATCACCAGTCATATGTCGGCTACATCCACTGTCAAGAAACCATTGAAAGGGCGATGTTGATTTTAAAGCAAAAGCTCTCATGCTAACACTACTATCATGTTTAGGATTTCTTGTTAGTTTTGTACATCCTTTCAGAGAAGTAAACAGTTGTTCGGCTTTCTTATGAAGATTACTTGCAACTTTTAAACTTTTCCGGAAGGACATACATGTAAGTTGAAAGTGATTGTAGGAGTCACAAAACATACATGGACCAACATCTTTAACCTCGTTTGAGTAGTTCCGAGTCCTATCAGGTTTCACAAAGCCTAAACCTCGTTTATCATATGACTTACGACCATTCTTGAGTGAAGAATGAACAGAGTTATTCAAATCCATTGAAGGAATTTTGATAGATTTCAAATCCTTATACATTGCAATTTCTGCAACAAGATCAGAGTTGATCAAGATTTGTTCATCCAACTTTTTATGGAGAATAACAAGTCTTTCAGAACTTTCTCTACGATTAGGATTTAATCCCGGTGAAGCGTTTATAGAGACTTTACCGTCCATATAGTCAGATCGCTACAAACACAGACTTATAAGGTCTTTAAACGTGTTTGCCTGCTCTGATACCGATTAAAAAAGTAGGGGTACAACAACCTCAACCAATATTTCGCTTAGCAATCTGTATGAACTAATTCCAATATACTTTCAAGAGAATCAACTAGACAGTCAGACTCAATCTTAAGAAAAGTATATCAAAGATTATATCTCAATCTCTTAATTCAATCCGCAATCAAACAAATAATAATTTGCGAGACCGATTGAATATAAGAGAAATAAACTTGAACGGTACCAAAGACCAATGTTCAAGGATCAATCATTTCAATCAACAACCAAAGGTTGGATTTACCAATTGATCGATTCAACGCACAACCTGTGATATTTCAATTATATAACAAAATATAATGCGGAAAAGAAATAACACAGACACCAGAAGTTTTGTTAACGATAAAATCGCAAATGCAGAAAAACCCCGGGACCTAGTCCAGATTGAACACACACTGTATTAAGCCGCTACAGACACTACCCTACTATAAAATAACTTCGGTCTGGACTGTAGTTGAACCCCAATATATCTCACATTGATCCAAGGTACAGTTGCACTCCTTACGTCTCTGATCCCAGCAGGATACTACGCACTTGATTCCCTTAGCTAATCTCACCCACAACTAAGAGTTGCTACGGCCCAAAGTCGAAGACTTTAATAAACAAATCTGTCTCACACAGAAAAGTCTATAGGAATAAATAAATCTGTCTCCAATAGAAATACCTACGAGTTTTGTTCCGTCTATTGATAAATCAAGGTGAACAGGAACCAATCATATACCAGACTTATATTCCCGAAGAACAGCCTAGAAATAGCAATCACCTCACAATAATCTTAATCGACTAGCGAAAAAAAATATTGTGGAATCACAAATGATGAGACGAAGATGTTTGTGACTACTATTTTATCTTGCCTATCGGAGAAATTATCTCAACTCAATCTTACGATTGTACTCAATCATGATAGAAACAACAAGATCAGATCACGCAACTACAAAGAAAATAGTTGGGTCTGGCTTCACAATCCCAATGAAGTCTTTAAGTCGTTAACCTACAGGGTCTCGATAGAAACCTAAGGTTAAAGGAGAATCTACTCTAGCTTATACAACTAGTATCACACAGGAGGTGTGGGTATTAGGTTTCCCAGTTGCTAGAGTTCTCCTTTATATAGTCTCCAAATCAAGGTTTGCAATCTAAGTTACCTTGGTAACAAAGCATTCCATATTCACCGTTAGATGAAAACCTGATTAGATTCAAGTTAATATCTTTCAACCGTAAGATCGAACTTAGCTTGTTATACACACATGAAATATAACTTCGTTTAGGTTTGAGTAACCGTACCTAAACGTGTACAAGTAGTTGGTTCAACAGTAGTTAACCAATGGTTAGCCATATGAGCACTTTCATATCAACCTTATTCATTTTCACCATAACTAGCTCAAATGACTCAAAAGAACTAGTTAGAGAGTTGTTCAATTGCTTAGATCTCATAGAAGTATACAAGACACAATCGAAGCAAAAACAGTTTTTATTCACTCGAATCGATTCATGAACATTATAGACACGGTTTGCAAAGACTGCATTCCTTAATCTATAAATGTCTTAGTTCACGAATAAACTGTTTTTAGAAAATAACCCTTCTATGTACGCATACCTGTACGCATACTTAAGTACACGAACTGTGCTTGTTTTCAGTTCACAAACTCCAGCAGAAATTCACGGGATGCGAACTTCCGACAGTATGCGTACAGGTACGCGGACTTAGCTCCGGTCATCCTAAACCAGTAAAGTACGCATACTTTGGTTCAAGGATTTTGGACTTACACAAGTATGAGTTCACATACAATGTTTATATCCAAACATGGTTATATAATCTAAACTCTCATTTCAATCATTGACACTTTCTTAGAGGACGTTATATAGTTGTTATTCACAAACTATTTTTCGTCAAAGCGATTTTTAAGTTATTGAAATAATCAACATGACTTTCGTCACTAGTAAAGATGAACTTGGCCAAAGCGAAAGCTTACCAACACATATTTCGAGAAATAAATAAGCAAGATAAACTCGGCTCGAAATAGCACATGTGTATAATCGAAGTCTATATAGCAATACGACTTTTATCTCAAGATAGGAGATAGAGTAAATAGACTTTTGAGTTATAGATAAGTTCAAGTCTCCACATACATTTTTGTCGATGAAGTTCCACCAGTTCCTTGAGTAGTTCTTCGTCTTTGCATGATGAACGACGTAGAGTCTAGAGCTCAACTACACTTACTATCCTAGTCTGAGACTTAGCTATAAGTAGACTAGAAATCAAGACTTATAGTTTTGGAAACTAAACTTGACAAACAAGCTTGAGATAGCAACGCTTGCGAGTTCGACCGAGCAGTGCTCTAACACAATCATAAGGTAGTAGCTTCAACATACCATCAGTGCGTTAAAACTAACATTGGAGGCAAGCAGTATCGGATCCCCGCCACGAGCAACCTAGTCGACCCAGAGGAAGCATACATGGCGGACGCGATCTTCTATGACGTGCCCAAGGAGTTGGATGAGGTACCCGAGGCACAACTTACCCCACTTCCTAAGTGGGGGGAAGAAGAGAAATTAGAGCCAGCTAAGTCCGTATTCAGCCCGTCCAGGATGGTATTCCCCGCAGAGAAAAAGAGGAAACTAGAAGGGTAGCCCAGATTCCAGCGTTTCTCGAAACTGGATTGGGGGGGGGGCACGTATACCGATTATAGAAACTAGATGAGGGGACGCCCACGGATACACAAGACCGTGTCATAGCGTCGGTAAGTGAAAAAGCGGAGGTTCCTTCAGAAAATACCAATCAAAGTTTAGTCGAATTACCTTATAGCGCGATCAACGATGATGAGTTTCGAGACCAACTTATGGAGGCAACGCCCATAACGGTGGAAGAGCGGATACCCGGGGACCTCACTATGGACGGCATAGAGGAGGTCAATATTGGAACGCAGGAAGATAAGCGCCGCATTATGATCAGCAGGAGCCTGGATAAAGAAGAGAGAGAAGTGTTGATCCTGCTACTCAAAGAATACAAGGACGTCTTCGCCTTCGACTATGATGAGATGCCAGGATTGGACATCATCCTCGTAGCTCACAACCTCAGAGTATCACCTGAATTCAATACGGTGAAACAAAGGAGCTGTGACTTCCACAGAGCCACGGCTCTCGTAATAAAGGAAGAGGTAGAACGGCTGCTAAAAGCTAAGTTCATCAAACCCATTCAGCACCCGACATGGTTAGCTAACATCGTGCCCGTAATAAAGAAGAATGGAAAGATCAGATGTTGCATGGATTACAGAGACCTGAATCGGGCGTGCCCAAAAGACGACTTCCTACTGCCTAATATCGACATGACGCTAGACGCAACGGGGGGTAAGAAACGTTTCTCCTTCATAGACTGCTTCAGCGGGTACAATCAGATAAGGATGGCTGCGTCAGATGCGAAGAAGACTGCTTTCCAAACGCCATATGGGAATTTTTATTACGTAGTGATGCCCTTCGGTCTGAAGAATGCAGGCGCCGCGTATCAGCGCACGATGACGTCCATATTCCACGATTTGCTACATCAAACGGTAAAGGTGTATGTTGATGACATCGTGGTTAAGTCACAAGCCGCTGAAAGCCACATCTCCCATTTGAAGACAGTCTTCGAGAGGTGTAGGAAATTCAAGCTCAAAATGAACCCCCTCAAGTGCGCCTTCGGAGTAACGTCATAAAAGTTCCTAGGCTTTGTGGTAACCAACAAAGGGATTCAAGTGGATTCTGGCAAGGTCGAGGCAATCACAACCATGGCGCCCCCGAAAAATACAAAGGAGTTGTAAGCGTTCATCGGAAGGATATCGTATATACGACGTTTCGTACCCGGACTGGCGCAATTGATGTCATTGTTCTTACATCTGCTGAGAAAAGGTGTTGCTTTTGTGTGTGTGTGTGTGGGGGGGGGGAGTTCCCCTCTACCTCTACACGGCATTTACCAGTCAAGCAATAGGAGCTGTACTCGCGCAATATATGTGGGGGAACGAATTATCGCCTATCTATTATGTTAGTCGGGTTTTACGAGAAGTGGAGCTGAGATACCCCCGCATGGAACAAGCGTGTCTGGCTCTCATCTATGCAACACAGAAACTGTGCCCATATCTCTTGGCGCACGAAACCATCATGATAGCCGCGGAAAACCCCATAGTATACTTGGCATCCAAGACTGTCCTGACGGGAAGAACTGCTCGTTGGTTGCTACAGTTGTCCGAATTTGAACTCAAATATCAGCGACCGAATGGAGTGCGTGGGCAGGCAATAACTGATTTAATATCAATGTTCCCAGGAGAAGGAGACGATGAAGCACACGAATACATACCCGGTGAAGTAGCAGCCGCGGACATCGATAAACCGTGTACCATGTTCTTTGACGGGTCATCTTACGGCACTACTGGAGGAGCCGGAGTAGTATTCGAAGCCCCCCAAGGCAATCTACTGTCGTATTCGTTCAAGTTGGATTTCCCATGCAGCAATAATGTTGCAGAGTATGAAGCACTGATTCTGTGACTCAGAATGGCGAAAGAACTTAAACTAGGAAGTATAGAAGTGAAAGGTGACTCGAAGATGGTAACGAACCAAGTGAACGACGACTTCCACGTCAAGGAACCACACCTAGCACCCTATCGAGCAGAGGCTAAGAGATTGATCCACCAAACAGGGTCAACCCTAGATCATATGGGCAGGAGTGGGAATCGGCATGCAATTGCTTTTGCAACCCTAGCTAGCAAGATGCAATTAAACGGTGAAGAAGAAGACACAATAACAGTAAAAAGAAAAGAGCTACCTAGCACCTGGAAAGAAGACCTTGCCTTCGAAGAAGCAAATGACTGGAGGAAAGTGTATGTCGAAGACCTAACCCAAATAGAAGAGGACCGAGTAATGCCCACCCAAGCCTTAAAGCAATTTGTGATAATCTAGGGGGCCTGTATACCGAGCCTACGGGGGATCCCTCGCATGATGTGTAAATAAAAGAGAGGCAGAAAAAATACTCCAGCAACTGCACGCGGAGACATGCGGGCAGACCGGTGATGTCCATCTCTACAGAAGGCTTCAAAGGTTGGGAATATACTGGCCGAGCATGTCAGCACAGGCAACGACCCTCCAAGACAGCTGCGCCAACTGCCAAGATCCGCCTCAGCCCGTAGAGGTCTGTACGGCCGAGGGAGTAGACTGGAGGCAACCTTATATCGACTTCATCCAACATGGTAAGATGCCCAACGAGAGACAGGCGACCCTAAGAATTCAAAAGAAGGCAGCGCGTTTCTTCATGAACGAGAACAAACTTTACCGGAGGAGCTATAACAATGCGATCCTATGATGCTTGTCTGACCAAGAAGCAATTGAAGTGAAGACCCAGTCACACAATGCCGAGCACAAAGGGATGCGGAAATTGTTCCTACAAATTTATGAAGGAGGATTTTACTGGCCAACTATGGAAAGCGATACTGCCGAGCATGTCAGAAAGGGCTTAAAATGCCAGATGCACGGAACCTTGATTCGAGCGCCTCACACTCAGCTACACAGCATAGTAACACCATGGCCATTTCATAGCTTGGGATTAGACCTCATAGGACCGATCAACCCAACGTCTTCGTAGCGCCACAAATACATAATAACCGCCACGGAGTACGTATCAAAATGGGTCGAGGCGATACCCCTAAAAGATTACGCTAGAGCAACCGTGGCCGCATTTATCAAAGAACATATCATTTACAGGTTCGGCGCTCCTATGATCATTAGAGCAGACAATGCCAAGTCGTTTGTGAAAAAGGACGTAATAGGCCTACTTCGCCAATACAACACGAGGCTGCATACGTCGACCCCCTACTATCCTCAGGGGAACGGACAGGCAAAAAACGATTAACAAAACGCTTCTCCGTATCCTGAGCAGAACGGTGCATGATCACCACAGGGAATGGCACGAACAGCTACCACTCGCGCTCTGGGCGTACAGGATTTCAAAGCGCAGCTCCACTGGAGCATCGCCTTATTCACTAGTCTACGGCGAAGACACAATTTTACCAGCATAAATAGCGGTCCCATCGGCAAGGGTAGCAATGGCTAGTCATACCACACCGGATGAAGTGAGTCGTTTTGCACACCTAGATACAATAGAATAAAGAAGAACCCGGGCAGAACGGTTCGCGGAGGCTTACAGGAAGCGCACGACTAACTATTACAACCAGAGTGTGAAGGAGAGGACTTTCAAGGTAGACGACTTGGTCCTCAAAATTGCCCCTCATGTGCAAAGGAATGTCATCGCGGGTAAATTCGCCGCGAACTGGGATGGTCCGTTCAAAATAAGAAAGGTAGCAGAAAATGGATACTACAAACTCAGGCGAATGAACGGCACCAAGGTCAAATCACCCATCAACGGCAAGTGGCTAAAGAGATTCTATGCATAAATCGCTCGATGTACTAGCACTTACTGCAAATAATAAAGGTTAAGTTATTAATAGTGTGAAAATTTACAAAAGGCTACGGGAGTGCCAAAGGCGCCCGATCGGCTGACAAATCTACAAAAGGCTACGGGAGTGCCAAAGGCGCCCGGTCGGCTGACAAATCTACAAAGGGCTACGGGAGTGCCAAAGGCGCCCGGTCGGCTGACAAATCTACAAAAGGCTACGGGAGTGCCAAAGGCACCCGGTCGGCTAACAAATCTACGAAAGGATACGGGAGTGCCAAAGGTACCCGTAAGGCTGACAAATCTACAAAAGGCTACGGGAATGCCAAAGGCGCCCGGTCGACTGACAAATTTACAAAAGGCTACGGGAGTGCCAAAGGTTCCCGGTCGGTTGACAAATCTACGAAAGGCTACGAGAGTGCCAAAGATACCCGGTCGGCTGACAAATCTACGAAAGGCTACGGGAGTGCCAAAGATGCCCGGTTGGCTGACAAATCTACAAAAAGAAGGGGGGAGTAGGCGCGTTTTAGCCACGCCAAACCCATCCCACCCAACTTCTGCATAAAAGAAGGGGGTAGGCGCGTTTTACCCACGCCCTACCCATCCCACCCAACTCCTACAAAAAGAAGGGGGGAGTAGGCGCGTTTTACCCAAGCCTACCCATCACAACCAACTCCTACAAAAAGAAGGGGGGGTATGCGCGTTTTACCCATGCCCTACCCATCCCACCCAATTCCTACCCAAAAAAAAAAGAGAAAGGGGGAGTAGGCACGTTTTACCCACGCCCTACCCATCCCACCCAACTCCTACAAAAAGAAGGGGGTAGGCGCGTTTTACCCACGCCCTACCCATCCCACCCAACTCCTACAAAAAGAAGGGGGAGTAGGCGTGTTTTACCCATGCCCTACCCATCCCACCCAATTCCTACAAAAAAAAGAAAGGGGAGTAGGCGCGTTTTACCCATGCCCTACTCATCCCACCCAACTCCTACAAAAAGAAGGGGGGAGTAGGCGTGTTTTACCCATGCCCTACCCATCCCACCCAATTCCTACAAAAAAAAAGGGGGGAGTAGGCGCGTTTTACCCACGCCCTACCCATCCCACCCAACTCCTACAAAAATAGGGGGAGTAGGCGCGTTTTACCCACGCCACCCAACTTCTGCAAACAAGAAGGGGGGAGTAGGCGTGTTTTACCCATGCCCTACCCATCCCACCCACCTCCTACAAAAAAGAAAGAAAGGGGGAGTAGGCGCGTTTTACCCACGCCATACCCATCCCACCCAACCTCTGCAAAAAAAGAAGGGGGAGTAGACGCGTTTTACCCATGATCTACCCATCGCACCCAACTCCTACCAAAAAGGGGGGAATATGTGCGTTTTACCCCGCCTTATCTCATCCAACCCAACTTTTTCAAAAAAGAATGCACCCCGCCTTATCTCATCCCACCCAACTTCTGCAAAAAAGAAGGGGGAGTAGGTGCGCTTTAGGTGCGAGCCTCTCTTACACCCCTTTTTCTTCTCCCCTCTCAAAAAAAAGGGGGGAGGGGAGTACAAGGGATACTCCCTCGCTCTGAATCATATAAACAATATACCAAGCCCCAAAATTCATAAAAAAGAGAAACACAAAAAAAAAAAACATCACACATGTACAAGGGAGAAAAAGAACACAACCAAAAAAAAAAAAACAACAACAAAACAAAAGAAAGGCTCCTCAAAATAGAAGTACGAAAACAACAGCGGAACATGAACAAAGGCGGTAAAGCAGAATCAACCCATCGTACAACATAGCTGGCTATTAACGCGCGACAATGGGAAATGTCCGCATCTAAAGTCTCCACCATTAAGCGCCCTTCGTCGCACTGAACGTTGGCTCGGGACAATCCCAATCAGCTTCGTCCACCAATTTATGGATATTCTGCATGATTTTGTCTTCAGCTACCATCCCACGCGCGAGTGCAAGAGTGTCTTCATGCTCATCATACTCTTTACGCGACTTGTCTTGACGAATCAGCCTGAGAGTCCACAACATACCTACCTCCTCTCTCAACATTAATAAGCGCGCGAGTTCATCCCCGGGGTAAGACGGATTTATGAGCGCAGAAACGGATGCTAAATATAAAGTATACCCAGGGAGTCGCAGGGTCACTTGACCAGAAATATGCAGGCGACAATCAGCTATGGCACTGATAGACACATTTTTGTGTCTGAATTGTCCTCATTGTCTCTATTGTTGGTCTCGATTTTTGTGCTAATTTTGGTGTTTTTATGTGTGTGTAGGTGTTCTTGGAGAAATACACTTGTGTGGAAAAAGTTGCTCAAAAAGTGTTATTTGGACCCCCGGGAGAAAAGTGATAAAGGCACCCTCATTTTGGATAAGGGCACCCCAGGAACCCAAGCTGATAAAGGCACCCATGTTTTGGATTAGGGGCACTTCACCTCTTTCGTTTGAAAATGAAAAAATGGCGGGAAAATGAGTCTGTGTCTGCAGAATTTGTTGGAGATGAACTGGACGAGATTCTCTGCGATTTGTTCGTGAGTTATGGTTGGTATTAACGTGTTTCATTAAAACAGGGATACTATATGGGATAAAATCGATAAGGGAGGAAGATTTCACGTGATTTTGACGTGACAGGGGAGCATATTCCCGGAAGAAGATATTCACGGGATTTCTGTGGATTGCGTGTGTTTTTAGCCTGTTGACGCATTCTTTCATATGTTGGAGGCATGTTTGGAGCATGTAGATACTGGCTTACAGCGTCAGAAGACAAGATAGGGAAGAAAATATTCCCGAGGATATATTCTTTAAAACCGAGTAATGGAGGATGATTGCAGTTAATGAGGGGAGATTCTTGTCGCTGTGGAGTATAAAAAGTGATCTGGGGACTCAGATAAAGGATATAGAGAGTTTGGGGCGAGTTTGGACCATCACAGAGAAGAAAAAAAATCAAGTTGCAGAGAGAAGCTTCTGCTGCTGCTACACCTGAAGAACACGAAGAACAGACGGCCAGAAACCGTCGTTCTTCAACAGTGTAAACGACTCGCGTTTGTGGGTCGTAGTTGGAGGCAGACTTAAATGAATAGTAACAGCGACAGGAAGGTGTTATCGCTCTCTGTAACAATTAGGTTTGTAACACTTATATCTGTTACAAATCCGGTTTTTATTTGATATCTCTCCTTTTCATCATTTGTAAGCACCTTTGAGCAATAAAATCATATTTTGAGCGTGTTTCCAACATGATGAGCTAAACCCCATCTCTGGGACGACGGAGGAAGCAACTTTTCATGATTGTGGAAAATGAATTAATTCTTTATATGACTTTTTGCATAAATTTAATTGTTTTATGATTTCTATTAATTATTTGTTATTTTGTCTGATGTCGCATGCTTAGTTTAAATTACTTTTGATGCGTCATGCTTACGACTTACATATAATGTTTTATGAAATCTATTTTTGGCAAGGAATTAGAGTCACAACTTCTTTTGTTTGAGCTATATTGTCTAGAGTTAATGACTGAACCACAACAATATGAAAAGTAGTGAAATCCTGCGTCTCAGTGTCTCTTCATCCTGTGACAATATTTGTATATATTTTTCTTTTATTTTCTTTTATTAAAACTTAAAATCAATCCCATCAAGTCCGAGTGAACGACAACCCTTCTTACTACAACATCATTGAAAATAACCATCAAACGCTCTATAGTTGTCATCATTGTCGAGGACTCCATAAGCAACGAGTTAGTTGCGTATCGAGCGATAACAACATCATCTTAGGCACGCTGAACTGCTAATGTCACGTGCCCAGAGGGCTCGGCCCTCTGAGCAGCTTGGTATGCTTCATGTTGCTCAGTGAATTTGGCGCGCATAGAGTTCCTATTCGCTAATCTTTGTTCCTGAAGCGCCTCAATCTCAGCCTTCACCAATGATGAACGTGCCAATTCTTGCTCCTTGAGCATCGAAACCAGTGCGGGGACTGGTGACAAAGTCAACAAATATCCGTGGAGGAAATGAACCATCTAAGCGAGATATTTGACAGAGGAGGATGAAAGTTGGAACAAAAAGCTTGAAACCGATGGCCAGATTAGAAACATAAACCATCTATATATATGAAGCAAAATGATACAGTAACTGCCCCATTTCCGATGCATGCTACGACACATGGTGATCAAAAGTGTAAGGTGATTTGACTACTGGGTCATTTGAAAATTGACCCAATAGTCAGGGGACTAATGTTGATACATGAAAAATAATACCCCTTAGCGGTACTAGGACGCCCCCAAAGGGGGAGTAAATCCAACATGAAACACGGGGACTTGGGGACTAAGGCCCAAGTCCAATGAGAAAGTGTCCATGAGCCAAGAGGGACAAGGAAGGGATTAATGGAGAAGAAGGAGGCAATATTAGATAAGGAGTGGCATTAATGGTAATTAAGGAGGTTTAGGACATGTGGCATGATGTCATAAAAGGAAGTGCTTTTGGAAAGTCTATATAAGGAAGGACAAGGTATAATAGAAAGCAAGTTCTCTCCTAGTAAGTGTTGTCATTAGGTGTGACTAGGATGGGTAGAACCAAAATAATATTCCACCCTCAACACCGGTAGCATCTGTGTTTGCATAAGATGGTTGGTTGTAGGTATAAGGGAAGCTTTTATGAGCACCAATCTTCCTACCTGTGTTAAGCATTTTGTCATCCATCATTTTGCATTGCGAGCAAGGGCGCTGAAAGATGGGGTCAAAAATATGTTGGGATATTCTCCCATGTTTAAATTGCACTCCTAGGTGGGTCAGTGGGGTTGAAGTTGTTGGCATGTCGAAAATTTGTTGTAGATCGTCCACCTGTCGTTGGTCAAGATTGTTGTGCATGTTGATTTTCGAAAAATTTGTTGCTTGATATCGTGCCACTCGTTGGTCAAGATTTGGGTGGTGAACTATCGTTGATTTTGAAGTGTTGATATGTTGAATATAAGAAAAGAGGTTCTATAAGCGTGATTTGTGAGTAGCTTGATATGCTTTGTGCCCTTGAGTTTCTTTATCTCTGTTTGCTTTAATGATGGCATTTAATAGTTAGATCAAGAGGTAGTCAATGTGAAACTATATACGATGAATGAATTTGCGTTACATGGGATACCAGGGTATAATCACGATAAGAATAATGTATTTCGCTGGGTGCTCATTTGAATAAGGGAGATTTTTGATGGGATGAAATAGCATGAGACCTTCATGTCGATTAATATATTATCATGGATAGATCTTTGGGGCACAAAGGCACTTTTTTGAAATAATTTTGTATGAGACATTCTATATTGTAATAGAGGTTTTTCCCAAATTTGTTGACGAGTTGTTTTCCGGAAAACTTGGAAGAACTTGTTAGATTTAAGAAGAGAACATTGTTTGGGAGTTATCCTATGGGTGATGTCTTGAAACAACTTTTCATTGATTGACGTACTGGGTGCCGTATATTGATCGTGGAAGTGATAAGATTAAGAAATATAATTTGTGTTGCGATCTCCTCTTTGTAGCCATTGTATTTGAATCTTTCACTACACGAAAAAAGAGGGGATCACCTTGCCTTATTCCTCTAGAAAATCAAAAAACAAAACTAAAATGAAAACAAAATTAAAATCATCCGAAATTAGGGTGATGGACCAAAAAATTTAAGCTTAATCGAGTTATCACAGAAGGATTGAGTTTGATTAAGATTTCTGAATCTATCGATTCTCCGGGGTTATCTTTAGCTAATTAAGGTATTTCTTTTATTGTTTTCTCAATCGACATTTTTTTAAACATTCGGGGTTTATTAATTTTAGAAATTGTATTCTGAGTATGTTGATACATTTGTGACATTTTAGGTTTAGTTGATAAACTTAGGTTACTAAGACACATTATTTTACTTGCGTAGGATGTCAAATTTTGTGGATAAATCTTGGATCCGACAATTATCCGAATACGGAGAAGTGGTTAGAAAATTCATTTATTTTGCAATGGCAAATGGATCCTTCGTGTAAGAAGTGTTAAAATTTCGACATGGATTCTTGGTTAGGACCCACGCCCATGAGAATGGTTTCAAGACTCCCTTTAGCGGATGGTGCAATCAGGGGATTGTTTGTTTGAATTTGAATGATTTTACTGACTCTTCCTTTAGTATTCATCGTGACCATGATAGAACACAAATTGGAAAATCACCCTTAGAAGATCCCGATGTCGAGAAGCGTTATAATAGGTACAAATCGTTAACGGCAGATAAGTTGTACCCTTTATGTGAAGACAATCTCACAATCCTCTCTGTTATGGTAGAACTGCATAATGTGAAGAAAACTTATAAAATTTCGGGTAACCGTGTCAACAATTTGTTGGATTTGTTAAGAGAGTGGCTTCCAAAACCTAACAAGTTTCCCAAAAACTATGATGATATGAGGTCAATGCTTAAGGATCTGGGGATGAAAGCGAAGGCTATTCATGCTTGTGAGAATCATTGTATTCTATATTACGAGGAGAATGAGGATTTAATAGGGTGTCCGGTATGCAAAACTCCGAGGTTTAAGTTGAAAGCTACCAAAGATGGTCATGTGGTGACAAATGAACCTTGCAAAGTGCTGAGATACTTTCCTGTAGACGAAAAACTAAAGAAAATGTATTCTCTACCTTGGATATCAGACGTAATGTTGTGGCACGATCGAGCACAAGTTTCATCTGAATATATGCGTCATCCAATCGATTCATCTCAGTGGGCACTAATGAAAATGAAGTTTCCGTTGTTTGCCGCCGAAGGAAGAAATGTTTGGCTTGGAATATCAATAGATGGGTTTAATCCTCCTGGTGTATAGAATTTGAGTCGGAGTTGTTGGCATGTGATCCTTGTGGTTTATAATCTTCCGCCTTCTATGTGTATGAAGTCTGAATTCCAAATGATAACTCTGTTGATACCTGGGCATAAGTCACCGGGTCAAGATATTGATGTTTTTTTGCGGCCGCTGGTCAACACGCTAAAAAAACTTTGGCATCCAGAGGTACAAGCTTTTGATTCTTTGAAAAAGGAGTATTTTACTTCGAAAGCAACTACAAGAAAACTGGTCATCAGCGACGAGCTTTAATGTCGCCAGAAGTCACTGTATCGTCGCTAATTAGTTTTGCCCACGAAATTTTGTTGTCGCTTGAATTGTCGGAAATAGTGCGTCGCAGAAAGGTTACAACGACACAAATTTTTGTTTCATCATCAAATGTTTTCCAGCGACAAGAAATATTATTATGGCTGAAAATCAAAATTTACCGACCAAACAAATATTGTCGGAAGTTAAAATAATATTAGCGACAACATATTCTTGTCGCATAGATATTTTGTTTAGGCGACTAATCTACTTTTGTCGGAAAACATCTTGATTTGGCGACAAGTGTCTTTACCGCCATTAGTAAGTAAGCATGTAGCCGAAGATAATTTTTATTCAGCAACTAATATTGTTATCAGTAGAAAAGAGTACATATAAAGCGAAGATTAAATGTAATTGGAACAGTGATAAGTGGTCTAGCTCTTGGGGGGAGAAGTTTCGGGAGAGCTCTTTTCTCTTTCCTCTAAATCGGCGATCAACTCGGTACTGGATCAGTGCAGGAGGGTTGCTTGGAATTTGAGCGGTTTTGCCTTTTTTCGAAGCAATCAGATTATTTTTGCTGCCATGGACATACTTTTGAATTACTCAGTGCACGCGTTGATCACTTTAATACTGGTCCAAAACAAAATGGCATCTACTTCGATAGTAGACAGACTGAGAGCGTTGAAAGAACCAAATATCTCTTCCGAAGATTTACTTCAAGGAGCAATACAATTCAAATATAGCTTTTTGGGAAAGGTTTATTCAGATAGGACTTTCTCAATTAGTGACTTAGATAAAGAGCAGAGGAATCTTTGGCCAAAAAGCAAAGATATCTACATTAAAAAAGAAGAAGATGAATCTTATCTTGTAAAGTTCCAGACTTAAGAGGAGTATGATGTAGTTTTAAAGTTCAGACCATGGTTTCTGGATGGAGATTTGTTTGTGTTGGTTCCATGGAATCCTCAAATACCGAAAAGCTTAGTGGATCTGATAAAACAGTTATTCTGGTTAAGACTTTACAACATGCAGCCGGGTTTTGCTAGTGAAAAAATAGTTCATGAGATAGCAGGAGCAATGAGAGAGGTAAAAGAACTTGATCCGCCGGATTGCATGGTCTCTAAAGGAAAAGTTCAAAGAGTTTCAGTGATAGTTGATGTAATGAATCCACTTCGTAGAGGTTTCTGGATGAAAAATGCAGCTGGGTAAGATGTGTGGATTAGGTTGTTTTATGAAAAACAGCCTTTCAATCTCTGCGAGTTCTGCTACACTATAGATCATAAGGAGGTGGAATGTGCCACAATAGCTGCTTATCTTCGACATCAACAAAGAGGATATCTTTCATCAACCTCAATATATGATCTATTGTCATGGACAAACCCAGATACAAGGAAGCGCAAAGAAGCAAGACAACATGCAATAGAGGCTGACCATAGTGTTACAGAAGGAAATAATGAGGATAATAGCAAAAGAAAGGATAAGCAAGTTGTTGTTGCTGATCATCATTGCATGCATGAAATCCAGCAGAATCCGGCAAATTTTATTGTTGAACTGTCGAAGGAAGCAGTTAGTCTAAAGGAACATGATAAAGACAACATAATCAGGGATATTCCTTTGTCTTCTCCTCCTTCTGATTCTGCGCCTGGTGGTGATACTCAAGGTATGATTTATGTGCATGCAAACAAAAATCTGAATGATAATGTAGTGGTCCAGAGACATGGGAAAAGAACAAGATTTGAGGAGAGTGGTCCTAGCAATTCCAATAATATGTATATCGGTGCTCATAAAAACTTAGAAGATATAAATTTTCTAGGAAATATGTCTGAAGAATGCGTGCAAAACCAACTAAGAGAGTTTAATATGTCTATGGGTCAGAAAAGTGGATATGGGTCAAATATGGAGCTTCTTAGATCTTACATTGCTCTAGGAGATTTCGATCTCATTTTTGATGATTTTAATGTGGCTAACTTAGACCCGGACATAGATAATCTTGATCAAGTTTACAAGGAACCACTTATGGAACTCATTAATGAAGTGGAAGATAATCTTTCGGGTTTCAATCCCAATGATTGCAACCTAGATGGGTCATAGGATGAACATGTGAGTTTAGATGATCATTCACCATCTACTAACTCTCGTACTTCCTTCCATGGAACAGTGTCTGAGCAAAACCAATCCAAGAGACGCAAAGCATCATCTTCTAGCTTTGATGCCCAGGTACCGGTCTATCTCTTTCATATTCCTTGCATTAATATTGTTTTTACTTTTCCCAAGTTAGATTGTTACTTACAGTCCAGCATCACAAAATTTACATATATCAAGTTGTATCATGTTCTGCATACTAGTTACTCACAAGGAATAATGAAGATTCTATCGTGGAATGTCCAAGGACTGGCTTCCAAAGATACTAGGGACTTTTTGGCCCACATTATACAACAAGATTACCCAGATATTGTTTTCTTAATGGAAACCAAGGTGTCTGAATCTAGAGCTAGAATTTTAATGCAACACTATTGTTACCCAAATCTTTTCTTTGTGAGTTCGATTGGTCTCTCTGGTGGTTTAGTACTAATGTGGAAAAATGGGTTTCCTTGTGACATAGCATGTAGTAAAGATAATATGATCCATCTGTTAGTAACTTCTAATGCCTCTAAGAAAGAATGGCTTCTTTCTTGCATTTATGGATCAACTCATTATGAGCTGAAACAAAAGCAATGTGAGTTCATTAGAGAATTGAGTGACAATGTTTACCAACCTTGGGTGGTCATAGGGGATCTAAATATCCATCTAAATAACCAACACGCATCTACTAGTAAATCTTCTCTAGATAATTGGGTATGCAACTTAATAGATAGTGCTGGTTTAATGGATATGGGATACATAGGCTCAAAGCATACATGGTCAAACAGAGTCAATGGGAAGGGACATAGAAGAGCAAGAATAGACTTAGCTCTACAGAATTCGAGTTGGGTCAGAGACTATCCAAACTCTAAAGTCCTCCACCTTCCATTTTTGAGGTCTGATCATTGTCCTTTGTTATTGGTCACTGAAAATATGGCGCAACCACAAAAAAATAACTGGAAGTTTTTTAGATGTTGGTTACAGGATTCAACGTGTTCTGCACTAATATCTAATACATGGAAATCTGTACCATCAAATGTTGATATTAATTTGAAGTTAGTGACAACGAGAAGAAAATTATCAAAATGGAATAAACAACATTTTGGTAGTATACACTCTCATGTTCAACAGCTTCTTCAACATCTTTCTCAGTTACAAGCTCAGCCGTTTAGTGACAATATTTCAAAAGAGATAGGTGTAACTATTCAGGAACTTGATTACTGGAAAAAGATTGAGGCTGATTTTTGCAATCAAAAATCTGGTGACCATTGGATTCAGGATATGGATAATAATACAGCTTATTTCCATACTAGAACAAATCAAAGGAGGTCGAGAAATCATATATCGGCTTTGAAAGATACTAATGGTCAGTGGCTTCATTCTATGGAAGATCTTGAAAAACTCCTTAATTCTCATTTTGAATACATTGCCACTACTACCAATCCAGTTTTTCAGCATGATTCATTTGAATTAATAAAGCCAATAGTTACAAATGAGGAGAATCAAGCTTTAATCTCTATTCCTTCTGCAGAAGTGATTTATGAAGCTTTAAATACTATTCCTAGCTGGAATGCCCCAGGGCCAGATGGATTCCCTGCTGGCTTCTTTCAAACTCAGTGGTCAAAAGTTGGTAATGATATGGTTAACTTAGTTCAAGACTTTTTCCATACTAAGCAACTTCCACCTCATATCAACCAAACTACTACATGTTTGATCCCTAAAACTCAACATCCTTCAACCCCTAGTGATTACAGACCCATATGGCTTTGTAATATTACTTATAAAATAATCTCTAAACTTTTAGTCATCATAATGAATCCACTCATGGAGAAAATCATTTCCCCTACACAAACAGCCTTTGTCCCAAAAACATACATCAATGACAATATTGTGGTGGCACATGAATTGATTCATTCGAAGAAAAAATCTAAAAAGAAACAGGTTTTAGTAGCTCTTAAGCTGGATATATCTAAGTCATTCGACAGAATCGAGTGGTCTTTTGTTGACAAAATGTTGTACTCTTTGGGTTTCTGCGAGGAGTGGAGAATAATTATTCAATAGTGTATATCAACTACTTCTGTCTCAGTTCGTCTCAATGGTAATATGTGTAAAACGTATCAACCTACAAGGGGGCTTAGACAGGGTGACCCACTGTCTCCATATTTATTCATCATCTCCATGGAATATTTCACAAGATCTTTAATGCATGCTGAAGCAACTGGTTTAATAAAAGGAATTCAAGTAAGCAATAAATCCATAACTATCAATCATCTGTTGTTTGCAGATGATTGTATGTTGTTTTTCCAAGCAACAGAAAAGAGTATCAACCACATAAAAGACATTTTGCATAATTTGGTCTTCGTCGGTGAAATTATTAATTTCAACAAATCATCAGCATTTATTGCAGGTGACATTTCTCATAATCAAAAAGAGTCTATTCAAAATAGTCTTGAAGTTAAGCAGTTAGTAACTTCTGATAAATATTTAGGACTTCCAATACTTTTGGGAAAGTCAAAAACTAACTCTTTTTCTTATGTTAAAGATTCTTATGAACACAGACTTCAAGGCTGGTGTTCTGAAACTCTTAACTTGGCGGCTAGAACTACTTTAATAAAGTCAGTTCTCAATGCAATGCCAACACATTTTATGAGCAATTTCAAACTTCCCAAGACCATCATCACTAAATTAGAGTTGATTCAGAGGAAATTCTGGTGGGGCCGTAAGAAAAACAAGGGTTTCAATCCTGTTTCTTGGAATTCTCTATGCATCCCTAAAGAAGAAGGAGGTCTAGCTTTTAGAAATCTTGAATTGTATAACAAGGCACTAATGATCAAATTAGCATGGAGACTGTGTACAGAGGAGGATAAGCCTTGGACTCAGATTATGAAAGCAAAGTATTCCCCGCACTGTCATTTCCTTCATCTTCAGGGAACACATAATAACAGCTCTTGGATCTGGAAAGGATTAGAACTATGGCTACATTACGTAAGACAATTTCATAGATGGGATATAAGGTATGGTACAAAAATTTTGGTTTGGTACGATAAATGGGTAAGAGGACTAAACACGCCACCTCTTCCTAAAGAAAACTACCCTGAATCAATTAGAATTGTTAATGTCTCTGATTTAATGCTCCAGAATCCAAGAAGATGGAATACAAACTTGGTACAACGAGTGTTCCCAAAAGAAACTGCAGACCTCATTCTTAAAATGCCTTTAGTTCAATGTGGTACAGACAAGCTGTTTTGGGAATTAAATAAAACATGAGAATTTACTATCAAGTCTACTTACAATGAACTAGTTAGACAATCAAGAAATTCTAATGGGCATAGTCACAGTAATATTCCTAGCACAGTCTGGAAATATCTGTGGAAAATGAAAGTACCAAATAAGGTTAAACTGTTCATTTGGAAATGTATTAGAGACATTGTTCCTACAAAGGAAAAATTACACAAGATTAGACAGGATATAAATCCATTATGTTCAAGATGCTTGCAAGCGGAGGAAACTCTAGAACATCTATTAATAGACTGTGATTACTCAAGATCAGTGTGGTTAAGTATGAATATGAACATTTCTTATTTGCAACAACATCACACTCAGGTTAAAGACTGGTTAGTTTCTTGGTTTTCCGAAGTAGATGATGATTCTTCTGTTTGGGCTTCAACAGCTATGATAACTGCTTGGTTCATTTGGAAAAAACAGATGCTTGAAGGAGTTTGAAAATAAAAATCAAAATATTCACTCCACAGTTTACTCTATAAAACACATGATCAACCAATGTTCAGTTGAGAAGAGTCATAATAAAGAATTGCATGTCGCTCACTGGTCACCCCCACAAGCTGATGTACTCAAAATTAATATGGATGCATAGTTTGATACAGATAACTCTTACATAGGCATTGGTTTAATCATTCGTATTTCTGCAGGAAACTGTGAAGGCATCAGAGGGAGGTTCATCCATGGAGGAATAGATCCAGAGTAGGCGAAATGTCTAGCCTTCAAAGAAGCTATCAACTGGGCCAGTCAAAAGAATCTCAATAAGGTTATATTCGAAGGTGATTGTGTAAATATAATCAACTCCGTGAAGCATGCCAAATCTTCTGTCCATTGGATGAACGAAGGCAGTGTATATGAATTAAAGCAACTTCTATCTTGTTTTTCTTGGTTTGAAGTAAAGTATGTTAAAAGACAAGCAAACAAAGTGGCACATGTAGTAGCCAACAAAGCTAGAACTGGCAAAACATCTTTTGATTATCTCTGTAACATTCCTGAAATTTTCATGCATGAAATTAGGAGTGATAATAGTAATGCCAGTTTAAGTAACTTGTAATTCTGCTTATTAATACAAGATGTTTGCATCAAAAAAAAATGTAATCTGGAAAAATTCCATTAAACTAAGCTCATATTACCTTAAACCAGTGTTCATACAAATATGCCAAGTAAAGGTAACAGAGAAAAAAGATAAGCTCTAATTACAAAGTTCTGTAATACTTACCTAATCTATCTACATTGGAAAAAGAAATAAAAAGACAGAAGAAAAAAACAAGAAATTCACAGTGAATAGACATTCACCATTACAAACTATCACTTGCTGGCTGTAAACTGAAGCCAAAACAACCATCCATGAAGCTGAAACGGCTTAAGGCATCGCAATAAATATTTCCATCTAGAATAAAGATTTGTACTAAGAAAGTCACTTACTTTGGTCATCATCCTCTTCCAATGTCTCGTCCTTTGTATTCATATTAAGCATCTCTTTTGCAAGCCAGTCAACAGATTTGAGGAGTTGCTGAAGGTGGTAGTTCTCCTGAAATTTCCTGTACCACATTGACTCAAACTTGTAGACCCCTTCTTCTAACTGTGGTGTTAAATAGCAAAGGATCAAGAATCTAATAGTTTTTACCCATTTGATGCATGTTAACCTTTTATTCTTCCTTCCATCGAATCCAGGTGCCTACTACTCCTGGGGAATAATAGGCTATGTCCAACATTAACCTCATGCAGACAAGAAATTTTAGGCATTCGAAAAACTTTACTTGATCATAATTAGTAGTATTTGTATGGGGTTGTGAATTGTTTTCACTTAGTAATATGGAACAAGCTCTGTGCAGAATATACGATGACGTGCTAGCGCAATCAAAGATGTATTAACAGCTATAGAAAGCTCCATTGGTAGCTCAGGGGAAATCACTGAAGTAATAATCAATGTGCAACTTAAGAAAAGCTTGTATCTGCTCCTTGTCGGATCTTCTAACCCCTATTGAAATTAGACTAGTGTTAAACGAGAGTGGGAAAGAGGAAAAATAAAGATTATGTTATGCACTATCAAAAGGAAATGGTGATTGGGGAACGGGAGAATGAGCAAGTCCATAAGATCATGAAGCACTAAACCATATCAATTCGTATAAAGTCCCAATTGTGAATTGTCATTAAACTATAAATTCCCTGTACCTTTTTGAGCATGCAACCAGTAGCAATGAGGGAAAACACAACTAAAAAGAGTGAAAGATGGTAGGACATGTAAGCAATTATGCAGTCAGAGAGAAAGAGAGGATGAGAATGAGTGTAATTACCTTATCTGCATTATGCTGCAAAATCTTTGTCCCACCAAACAATATATGGCTCTTATCTCGCTTAGACGACAACTTCTCCTCAATTCCCCTACCCGTGTCAGAAACCTGTAAAACAAGATCTTTTAGACACAAAACAATAACAAATATATGATTTATTGCCACTGACGGAGGGGGTTTCAACATCTTAAGCTGTAGCACAACTTTTGCACTTGATTTAAGTTCACAATAATTTTACACCCCAAAATAATGAAATCAGGTTAAGTATCTCCAGCACATCCCCGCTCTAAACTCACGATGGAGTAGCAAAAAGGAGCTACCTTCCACTGAGGCGTAAACTCGTCGATGGAATAGCTTCATTCACAATAGCATTTCCAGCCAATATAAGCATGTCAGCTGGAACACATTTATCTTCGCCATTCTGACCAGACGAGCGCCCAACAGAGACAACATCTCATGGTAAAAGATCAAAAAACTTAAAACGACCAAAAATCTTATTTGATAAAATCAGGGACGGGCCTAGCAAGGGGCTAACCCGGGCTATAGCCCGTCCCTAATTTTAGCTAGTTAAAATTTTTGTATAGGTAATTTTCTGAAAATTAGTAATTAGACCATCTATATTTTTGAGAATTAGTAATTAGCCCACCTTTATTTATGGTTAATCTTGTAGTTGTAGCACCGCTAGAGACCCAAACTCCAAACCTTCCATCTTAGATATTCTTAATTTTTAGCCCAAAATCTTGTTTAAAACATAAAAATTTTTCCATTTATTTCCCATTTTTCCTTTATAAACCATAAATTTCATTCTCCAATCACTTTTCGGAATTAGAATTTGCGAATTTTAATGTTATACTTGTCAATGTATCTAATATTTTAGAGGTAAATCCTAGCTAACCATTATTTATGTAACTCGTTCCAAAAATTTTGCACGGCCTTCGGCCGAATTGACGACTAGTAATATTCTAGCCCTACCCTAGCAAGACTTCTGGATCCGTCCCTGGATAAAATTAAATTAAATGTTTACGCTTCAAGACAAATTTTACACTCCTGTCACCATGATTATCAAACAAATCTACAATTGCTTTAAGATTTAAGATTAACTTACCCACAAACTTATATAATTGAACAAGAATAATAATGGGAAAACCATTGATTACCTGAACAAAGATCCATATTCTAAATACAAATCAAACCCCTCATTTGCGATAATCAATTCTCTAATTATGAAAACGGGTTCCCCATCTTTCTATGTTTATCTTCTCTCGTTTCCTTCGTCTTTATTTCACTTTACTGTCTTCCAATTGGAAAAATTCAGATCAGAAGTCATTGACATCTTGCTGATCACAAAACCTTAATTTCAGAAAATCAAAATCAGATGAACTGTTTTTAGAGAATCCAAGATTGAAGTGATCAAATTATCTTAACCTTAACTTTTTTGCCTACTCTGTAAATCAAAACCCTAGAGTGAAGAGTAAATGGCGAAGTTAGATAATGAAAATGAGAGGGAGTGAGTGGTTTGTTGCTTTGGTTTCACATTTTCTTTTCAGTGGATCGTGGGTCATGGCATATTATAGTTATAATAAGAACCATTTTTTGGGGACTACTCAAAAATGGAAGGGGACTACTCAAAAATGGTAGGGGACTACTCTTTATTTTTTGGGTGGATATTAGAAGTAATAATGAGTCACCCCTTATCCAAGTTTTTTTTAATACCAAATTTGCACTTGGTAATTAAATTAATTAGTGTAATGATTAATTAGTTTTAGTATAATGATTAATTAGTGAGGCTAGATTAATTAATTTGGTGTTTTTAAAAGAATATTTCTTGAGAAGAAGGTTTTTTTTTTTTTTTTTTTTTTTGTAAGATGGTTGATTTCGAAATGAGGGTTTTGGGTACTTAGGTATACTTCAAATTTAGTTAATGTTGCTTGAATTGGCAAAATCTTTCGAAAAAATGAAAAATTTATAAACTGATTTCGACCATGGAAATAGAGTTCGGCTAGGACATCTGAAGAACAGGTAGCCGAACTCATCTGCAAGTGTAGTTCGGCTAATGATTCTGAAACCACAGGTAGCCGAACTCAGCTTTAATGGAGTTTTTGCTTTCAGAAAAAAATTCGGCTAGGAAAAAAAAGTTGCGACGTAACCGAACCACATGTTCGGCCTGGAAAAAAAAATCGACGAAACCGAACTCAATATATAGGTTTTCAGAGAAAAGTTCGGTTAGGAGAAAAAAATTGCTACGTAACCGAACTAAAGGTTCGGCTAGGAGAAAAAGGAAAAATAGTTGCGACGTAATCGAACTAAAAGTTCGACTGAGATTTTTTTTTTGCGAGGTAACCGAACTTTTCTCTGAAAGAAAAACCTCCATTAAAGTTGAGTTCGGCTAGTTCGACAAAGTTTTTCAGATAATTCCTAACCGAACTTCTCTATGCAACTTCCATTTTCAACTCATTTTGACGATTACTTCTCATTTTTTCAACCAAAAACGAATGACAATTAATGGGTTTGTTATAATTTTGATTTTGTTTTGTTAATGATTTAAATTAAGTTATATATAAAGGTGGTTGTGGTGGTGGTTTGAGATGGTCGGTGGTGGTGGTGGTCGGTGGTGGTGGTGAGCGGCGGTGGTGATGGGAGGAGGTGGTTATATATATAGGTGGTGATGATGGAGGAGGTGGCTAAATATATATAGGTTAAGGTTAGGTTAGTCATTTCCACACTTTAGGACACCCCTTATAATAACTAAGCCTTGTAATTTGGCAGGAAAACAAGCCTTAGCAAAAAGTCAAGGTACCCACGAGCCACGGCTCATTTTATCCAGACTAGACCCCAATTAGTCCAAAGTCCAAACATCGTTCATGAATCCTTGTACCAGGAGCTAGATAGTAATGGTATTGTATCAATCATTGAAAACCAGATGAATTCATTACAGAGAAGAGATAATGTTATTACAACGTCAATGGAAGTATTGAAGACGATACTTAAAGAGTCTCAGTAGACTAAACCCTAATGAGGAAAGTACACGTATAACACACACAAGTGACCGCATGAATAGAATGTGACTCTTAACCTGCACCACAGCCCTTGTTATCCGTCACTGCACCTTCTGTGTCATTATTCCCCCTCAAGGTGATGGGTGTGGCAACAACCTGCAGCTTGGATCGAATCATTGTGAATCTTGGAGCAGGGACTCCTTTGGTAAATATGTCAGCCAGTTGATCAAGTGTGTTGACATAAAAGATATCAAGAGATTTGTTTTGAACCAGTTCTCAAATGAAGTGGTAGTCCAAATGGACATGCTTCATGCGTGAATGCATTACAGGGTTGGAGGCCAGTGAGATAGAGCTGACATTGTCACAACCGAGTTTGGGAATACCTGGTAATGGAAAGTGGATATCTTGTAGTAGATAGCATATCCAGACAATCTCAGCAGCACTGTGAGCAAGAGTGCGGTATTCAGATTCTGTACTTGAGCGAGCAACTGTGGCCTGCTTCTTAGATGACAAGGAGATGATGTTGGGACCAAGAAAGATGCAATAACCTTATGTGGATCTTCTGTCATCAATGGAACCGGCCCAATCAGCATCATAGAAACCCAGTAAGAAGGAGCTGCCCTTAGTGAATTTGATTCCAAAGCCTAATGTATCTGAGAATCCGTTTAGCATCAGTCATGTGAGAGGTTCTAGGGTGTTGCATGTGTTGGCAAACCAGATTAACTGCATAGGAGATCTCAGGTCTTGTCCAAGTAAGATAGTGGAGAGCACCAACTAGAGATCTATATTTAGTTGGATTGTCAGGTAGAGTACCATCTTCTTTGGACAGTTTGGTTGATGCTGCAATTGGAGTTTGACAGGACTTGGAGCCTTCCATATGGAATTTGTGTAGCAGGTCAACTGCGTATTTGGTTTGAGATAAAGAAAGAGTAGTGGGTGTTCTATGTATCTCAAGGCCTATAAAGTAGTTAAGAGGACCCAAGTCTTTGATGGGAAACTGAAGTTGCAGTTGAGTAATGACAAATTTCAAAAAGGCTGAGGAAGAACCTGTAAGCATGATGTCATCGACATACATCATGGCAATTGTGATATGAGGACCATCCTTGTGCACAAACAGAGATGGGTCAGCAGTAGAATTGGTGAACTGTAGAGAGCAGAGAGCTGAATTGAGCTTGTCATACCAGGACCTAGGTGCCTGTTTAAGGCCATAGATAGCTTTGTGCAGTAGGCAAACATGATTTGGCTTTGTAAGATCAATGAAGCCAGGTGGTTGAGCCATGTAGACAGTTTCTTTTAAGTTGCCATGGAGGAAGGCATTGCTAACATCAAGCTGATGAATCTTCCAATCAAATTGAACTGCCATTGAGAGAATGACTCTAATGGTTGTTGGCTTGGCCACTGGACTGAAAGTTTCTTCAAAGTCTAGGCCTGGATGTTGGTGGTAGCCTTTAGCTACAAGTCTGGCTTTGTGTTTATCAACTCTTCCATCTGCATGATATATTTGACCCTGAACACCCATTTACATCCCACAATGTTCTGCCCTGGAACTGATGGAACTAAAGTCCATGTGCCTGCATCTCTCAAGGCTATGTATTCATTCACAGAGGCAAGGTTCCAATCTTTCGCATTCTTTGCAGCAGTGATGCTAGTTGGAACAGTAATCATAAATGCAGCTGGTAAGGGGTGTTTTGTGGCAAAATAATATTTAGGAGTATATATGCCATGTTTGCCTCTGGTGGTCATAATGTGAGCATTGCTTGTTATGGGTAAAGAGGTTGTAGGGATGGTAGGATTGGACTGAGTAGGCTGAATGGGAAGAGCAGGAACAAAAGGTACTGAGGATGGTGAATTAAGTATAGTGGTGTAAGGAAAGGAGTTTTCATTAAAAGAGACATGCCTGGAGATATAGATTGTGCCTGTGATTGGATCAAGACATTTGTATCCTTTCTGACTTAAACTATAGCCTAGGAAGACACACTGTTTGCTCCTTGGTTCTAATTTATTGGATGTGTAGGGTTTGAGCCATGGGAAAGAAGCACATCCAAAGACTTTTAGGAAATTGTAGTCTGGTGTTTTTTGAAAGAGGAGTTCAAATGGGGCTTGGAATCCAATGGACTTTATGGGTAGCCTGTTAATCACATAGTTGGATGTATAAAGTGCATCAAGCCAATACTGGAAGGGGAGGTTATCTTGATACAAGAGAGTCCTAGTAACACCTAAGAGGTGTTTGTGTTTGACCTCAACCACACCATTCTGTTCAGGTGTGTGGGGACAGGTCATTTCATGAGTAATGCCCTCAGAAGCACAGCATTGTGCAAGAAGAGTGTTCAAGAATTCACCTCTATTGTCAGTCCTAATGGTGACAATAGAGTGAGATAATAGCTTTTCAGTTCTTTGAACAAAAGAGATAAAATTGTGTTTAAAATCAGATTTGGAAGTTAAAGGCAAAATCCAACAGTACTTAGTGAACTCATCAACAATATTAGCATAATATAGTGTGCCATTAGTAGAGGGAGTAACACGGGGACCCCATAAATCCATGTGTAGTAGTTGAAGTGGCTTAGTAGCCCCAGTACAAGAAATTTGAAAAGGCAGTTTATGACTTCTACATATTTTGCAATCAGTACAAAAGAAAGGCTTATTGAAAACATTGGACAAGTTCAGCTTTTTGCAAATTTTTTGAAGAGCCTGGAAAGAAGGATGTCAAAATCTTCTATGGAGGAGAGAATTATCAATAGCTGTTGGTGAAGAGAGAGCATGTGGAGAGGAGCTGAAAGAGATTGGATATAGCCCATTTTTATGTGGACCTTGGAAAAGAGTCCTCCCAGAGTTGAGATCCTTCACATAAAATCCATGGGAGTTAAGAGTTAAAGAACAATGGTTATCAGAAGTAAATTTATGAATAGAAAGAAGATTGTGGGATGACTCAGGGACAATAAGAACATCCTTTAAATGAAAGGACTGACCATTAGCTAGTTTATGAGAGTTGCCCTTATGAGTTATAGCCATACCTTCACCATTTGTCGTATGGATGACTTCAACACCATCATATGGTGTTACTTCTTGAAAACCATCTGTGTTGGAGGAGATATGATGATTGGCTCCACTATCTGCAACCCATTCTTCAGTGTCAAAAATATCTGCAGCTGCAAGCATGGCACTAAGGTTGGGAGGTGGTGCTCTGCCCTGATAAGTGACATTGAACCTTTGATTGCAGGTAGTAGAAATGTGGTTTTTCAGTCCACAGAGCTGACATGGAATTTTGTCAGGTAGATGAGAACCCCTACCATAATGTTGGGTATTGAATAGTGCAGGATTTGGATGTCTTCCACCAGAGTATCCTCTGCTTCTATAGGAGCCTCTAGGATTGTGATAATAGCTTCCTCTGTTAGATGTGAAGAAGCCTCTACTAGCCAGAAATGCTTTGGCATCAATATCTGCCTGTTCCTTAGCAAGTTTAAGTCTCTCACCAACTACAACAGCCTCACTTAGTAGATGATTGTGTAATTCAATGCAGGTGACTGGAGGGTTTCTATGTCTCATGGAAGTGGCAAATGGAATGTAGTATGAGTTAAGAGCTTTAAGAGTAATGACTACAAGTTCTTTGTCAGAGATAATTTCACCTGCTGCAGCTAACTGATCAGAGAGGAGCTTGATTTCATTAATTAGTGCTGGGATAGAGCGATCCCCTTGTGAGATGGAGAGCAATTGAGTGCGAAGCTGAAGAGAATGAGTTGAAGATGCTCTGCCAAAACGCTCCTCAATACTGGTCCATAGCTGGTGAGACGTTTCAGCTCTTGAGAAGTATGCAATAACCGAATCAGAGATGATAGAGTTTATCCACATGATAATGGTGGAATCCTCATCCATCCAGTCAGTGTAAAGAGAATTTTCAATCCCATTCAATTGATTTCGTGGATTTGTGTATTGTGGAGGGCACTGAAATGTGCCATTGAGATATTTCATAAGCTTATACTTTTGAATTACTGGTTTGAGAAGGTTCTTCCAAGTAATAAAGTTATCTTCAATGAGTTTAAGATGGACGAAATTCGTCAATTGATTGAGAGGAACGTTAGCAAAAGAATTCGAAGTTGGGTTTTCCATGATGACGATTTGAAAAAAAAAAAGTGGGTTTTAAACAAAATTGCAAGAGATATTGAATAGATAAGCAAACGATTGAGATGTTAAACAAAGTTTGAGAAGATCTTCTTTGAAATAGTTGGATTAACACAATACATATGCAGATTTAGAAACGACTGCAGGAAATAACCAAACAATTGAAGAAAACAGGTACAAGATCAAAGCAAATAAGAGGAAAGGAATAATCATATCCTGTCTGATACCATAATGGTATTGTATCAATCATTGAAAACCAGATGAATTCATTACAGAGAAGAGATAATGTTATTACAACGTCAATGGAAGTATTGAAGACGATACTTAAAGAGTCTCAACAGACTAAACCCTAATGAGGAAAGTACACGTATAACACACACAAGTGACCGTATGAATAGCATGCGACTCTTAACCTGCACCACAACCCTTGTTATCCGTCACTGCACCTTCTGTGTCATTAGATAGTTCCTCACCAATTAAACCTAATAGCTTCCAAAATATAGATTCTCTGCCAAACCAGATGATCAAATTAATAGCTCCATGTCTCATATATTCCATGAACCACATACTAGAACTCCGACATTTGAGTCCCTACATATGAATAGTCTAATATGTCTGAGAATAGCAATGAAACATATGAACATGAAAAGGTTTGAACTACATCAAACTGAACGTGCTTCAAAGGTTATTAAAGAATAAAATCTCTAGTGATATGTATGGTTATGGGTATTAAAACAAACATCGCTAAAAGTATGACCATACGGCGACCAAAATGAAATATGTCCCTAAAATTGCCATTTAACGACCTTAAACATCGTCGCTAAAATACAGTTTCGGCGATACTACAAATTTAGGTCACTGATCATATGATTTAGCTACAACATCAAATTCGGTCGTTGTATATATGATTTAGCGACCATCTTATCTACGAATTTCCAACATGTCGTTGAAATTGTTATTGCACCTAAATTTCAATGGTCGTTGTTTATTATATACAGTGACGAAATATCATATATCGCTTGGAATTTGGTCGTTGATGCCCTACTTTCTTGTATCATGACTTGCCTACTCAAGGTGTTTTAAGTGGATGTACCACTCATGTCTACTGTGCGTGTGTTTATTGCGCAGACGAAACTCGAAGTACTCATCTAGGTTATAGCAGCAAGATTGTTTACACTAACTATCGTATATTCCTTAAGTCAAGGCACCCATTTAGGTATGGGACTATTTTGGGATTAGAGACACATGAGCATAAAAGTGCACCGCTGAGACTAACAGGAGCGCAGTCGCTTGAGAAGTTGGCCGATGTTCATTACGAACCTGGTAAGTTAGTGGTCCGCAAGACAGGTAAATGAAAGAGATATCAGTCTGATGAAGAGGAAGGTGATTCTGAGCTTATCATAGGTGATTTCTTTTAGAAGTGTATTCTTTGGGAACTTGAGTCGTATTGTGCCTTGACTATACGGTATTGTGTCGACGTGATGCACACGGAAAAGAACGTCATGGAACACATTATCTACACTATCTTTGATAATGATAATGAGGCTATTGTTGCATGGAATCATTGCGACAAATTGAAGGAGAATAAACTAAACTGTGGAGAGTGAAAAGAGAAGAAAACAAATAAAGGAGTAGAGATGTTTCCGGTGTTTGTTTTGAGCAAACAAGAGAAAACTGATTTTTGTCAGTTTCTTAAAGATCTGAAAGCTCCCACAGGATTTTCTTCGAATATTAGTAACAATATAAATATGGGGCAATTGAATTTGAGCAGCTTGAAGTCACATGACTACCATGTGATTATGGGGTACTTATTACCTGTTCTGCTTCAACATGCCTTTCCAGGAGAGAAAGACTTGCGTATTGCGCTTCAACAAGTCAATTTGTATTTTAGAATTTTGTGCTCAAAGGTGGTTAGCAAAGAGTATCTAAACCAGGCTAAGTGGATGATTGCAGAGGCCATGTATGTGCTCGAAAAGTATTTCCCAGCTGGATTTTTTGATATAAGCGTGCACAACATGGTTTATATGGCTGATGAGGCCTTAGTTTGTGGACCTGTTAGGTATCAATGGATGTACCGTTCAAAAGGTGAATTGCTATTTTACCATTTTGTCCTTTAAAATTATTTATTTTTGTTGTTTTTGTACTTAAATTTACACGTACATACTGAATCAGGGCAATGAAGGAGTGTAAAAACATCCCAAATAACATCAGATACATTGAAGGGTTAATTACGAAGTCAACTGAAATGAATGATTGTGTTAGATTTTCCATGGAGCACATGAAAAATGTTGATCAAGGAGGTCACAAAGCAAATTTGGAGCCCTTCTTAAAGGATGAACATGAATTCAGCGATATGGGTTCTCTGCTTGATGAAAAGCCGGTTCAAGTGAGCCTTATTCAGTGGATGCAGATACGTCGGTGGGTAATTATTCGGCATAATCCATAAGGTCTCGATGTTTATTACAGGTATTGGTTGGACGTGTTTTGTTTGTATGTGGACAATGGGTTATTCTACTTAGATTTTAATACTATGTATGCTAAATGTAGGGATTATTGCGAGAACTGTGAAGATGATGGGGTTGCAATGGAGGAAGTCGAGATGCAAACCAAGTTCCTTAGTTGGATGTATGAAAATGTTTGCATTGGCACTCCTGTTCGTTAGCGTAATAATGATGCAATATGCTTATGTGTTGATTTTCTTTTCGCTTTCATAGCTTAGATCGGAAGACAAAATGGATACAAATTTGTGGCGTTACGTTAGTGGTTCGGTGTCTCAGAAAGAGTACAAAATATACCGTGTGAATGGATTTAGTTTTTGTTCCCAAGCAAACCAGGAAAAGGCTAAGACCCAGGACATTGGTGTCACCGTGGTTGCATCGACCACTTTTAGGAGATCGAAAAGGGACAAAAGACCTGTTACTAATCTAACTCGGTGGTATGGGGTGATCAGACTAATTCTAGAGTTGGATTATGGTACATTTAAAGAAACTATCTTCTACTATGATTGGGTGAAGGTAGAGAATGGAATATAGATATGTCAGGATTCAGATATTCCTTTGGTAAATCTTTCAAGATTGAAAATCCGTACCAATATTTCAGACGAGCTAGTGATTGTCGCTGAAGAGGCTAGCCAAGTTTTCTACTCCAGGGACGTGAAACATCCAAATTGGTGGGTTGTTATTCATACGCCGAGAGGAATGACTGCAGACGTGGACAAACCAGAGATACCAGGTCACGACAGTTTTCAAGATATTTTAGCAGAGGAACCACATCTACATAAATTGATGAAGCAAAAGCGTACCCCTAAAACAAAGAAATGAAAAATCTCCAGTATATGTGCGATCAGTAAGTTTCCTTTATTATATATATATTTTGCTTGTTATATTGTGATAAAAAAAATTTTGCTTGTCATACATTTGCATTTGATCAGAATGCTGGTCTTGACTCTAGATTGTGTAATAACAATTTGTTATTTTTTTCACCCCCCCATTTTTACACATATTTGCTTACAGATCCCTGTGTTAGTTACTTTATTGTTTCCGCCCCAGTTTTTAGCCGCCCATAAATTAGAAGATGTTGTTTCCACCCACCATCTCCTTTTATCACTACCAAACAAACACTCCCTTTCCCAACAAAATCATCTTCTTTGGGGAAAGTAGTTTATGTTTTCTACTCTGAGACAAAAAACCAGCAGTTATTAGTTGCTCTTCAATAGTTCAGAAGCTGGAAAATAACAACAAAATCATCTTTAATTTTAATTGCTTTTGAATCTTTGAGTAAACCATACTCTTCAATCTTCATCTACACAGGTATGGTTTTGTATTATTTGAAGTGTTGTTTTCTTCATCTTCATCTGCATGATTGCATAAAAATGCATTCTTTTTTTAATGATCCTTTTTTCTTTGTTGCAAAGAGAATGCAGAGAAGTGTAATAACACTTAATGTATTATTTTAAATTTTTTTGTTACTCTGTTTTGTGGTACACTATCTAGTGTGAACACTTTGTTTGTGTTGGTGGTGTGTGGTTGATTTAGGAATTAAGTGTAATCATGATATGTGTTTTATTTGAATTATATTATTCTACTATGAAGATGTGTTTGATTTAAGTTTTGTGGTTGTTGTTAACTTTTTATTATTTCTAGGGTTTGATCTATTTTTGAATGAAAATGCAGATTGTTTCTGTTGATGTTATTAGGATTCGATCTATTTTTGAATGAAAATACAAATTGTTGTCTCTCTTTCAATGTATTTGGTTATGTTTAACACCAAAGTAATTGTTTTGCAACAATACTTTTTATACGATGTTGTATGGCGTCAAGGAGGAGCCACAGTCCTGATTCGTCACCTAAGAGGGAGAGAGACAGGAAAGGAAAGAAGCTTAAGGTTTGTTGTTCGGATGATGAACCCGAGGCAGGAAGCTCCAAGGATCCTCTTGGTGAGCCTTATAAACTGATTGAGATAATGACCGCTGAACAGTTGAAACAGCTCCAGAAGCGTGTGAACGACTTCGTCACATGTCATGATATATGGCTCAAAATTAAAGAGGAAAAAGCGTCACGCCGGAGGAAAGCTGCTAAAGAAGCTGCTTTGCAAGAGGAGTATGACAAGTTCAGAGACGATCAGTTTCGTTGTGCACATGCATTACTTGCGGCAAGTATGCCGCAATATCCTCCACAAGTAGATTTTCTGGCCTCTGATGATGAATCAGAGGCTGAAGCAGATTGGGAAGCTTTTCAGCATGTGCTTGAGCCATACTCACCAGATGAGGAGGTAGAGAAGCTTGGCAGGCTGATTTGGAGGAAGAAATAGAAGAAGACAATTGTTATGACTTTCTAATGGGCCTTGTTGATCCAAAATAGGAGGAGTATGCTCAAGCACTAGTGGATGCTGAAGATAATGATGATCATAATGAAGACTATGAGGAAGATGAGATAAGTGAAGTCATCGGCGAATATGACGAGGATGAAGATGAGGAAGATGAGGAGGAAAAAGATGAAGATGAGGAATATGATGGATATAAGGAATATGAGGAAGATTCTACAGATGATGATGATGATGACTGAGGATGATGGATTATAAGATTGTTTCAACTGCTGATGGATCAACTAACTTTTTTGGGGTATATATTTTGGTATATATACTTAGTGGCTAGGGGTATATTTTTTGGTTTACTTTTAGGTATATGGTTAACCTTTTTGGTATATGGTTAACAAAACAGAACAATTGCTATGCATGTACGACGACGATATATTTTTTGTTCAGAGATCGCTATGTGGATGTGATCTCTGTTTTTCAGTTTTCCTGTAGCACACCCTTTGAAGACATTTTGTGTGTGATGTGTAAAATAGATACATACATATATACATGTGTGTGTATGTGTTCGTGTTCGTGTTAAAAATGGAATGGACCTGTTCCGGCAGGGGTATTTTTGTAATTTTTAAAATCAAGGAAAATTTGATGCACTTGTTCCGGCATGAGTATTTTCGTAATTCTTGAAATCAAGGAAAATTTGATGCACCTGTTCCAGCAGGAGTATTTTCGTAATTTTTGAAATCAAGGAAAATTTGATGCACTTGTTCCGGCAGGGGTATTTTCGTGATTTTTAAAATCAAGAAAAATTTGATGCACTTGTTCCGGCAGGGGTATTTTGGTAATTTTTGAAATCACTGGAAAATTTGATGCACATGTCCCGACATGGGTATTTTCGTAATTTTTGTAATCACCGGAAAATTTGATGCACCTATTCCAGCCGATATTTGACAAAATTATCTTCATGAACCAAAATCGGATATTTGACATCCCCATGTCATCCGAAAGAGAACCTTGGGTCTATATCCATGATTCTTGTGAGCTGAGTTACATTCTGGGTGGCAAGATTATCTTCATGAACCATGAAATCAGACATTTGACATCCTCAGGTCATCCAAAAGAGAACCTTGGGTCTATATCCATGATTCTTGTGAGCTGAGTTACATTCTGGGTGGCAATATTATCTTCACGAACCATGAAATCCGACATTGGACATCCCCAGTTTATCCGAAAGAGAACCTTGGGTCTATATCCATGATTCTTGTGAGCTGAGTTACATTCTGGGTGGCAAGATTATCTTCACGAACCATGAAATCGGACATTTGAAATCCCCATGTCATCCGAAAGAGAACCTTGGGTCTATATCCATGATTCTTGTGAGCTGAGTTACATTCTGGGTGGCAAGATTATCTTCACGAACCATGAAATCAGACATTTGACATCCCCTGGTCATCCGAAAGAGAACCTTGGATCTATATCCATGATTCTTGTGAGTTGAGTTACATTCTGGGTGGCAAGATTATCTTCACGAACCATGAAATCAGATATTTGACACCCAGGTCATCCGAAAGAGAACCTTGGGTCTATATCCATGATTCTTGTGAGCTGAGTTACATTTTGGGTGGAAAGATCCACTTAGGAACCATCAAATCTGAAATTCTACATCTCAACGTCCTCACCTGGAAGAGAACATTGGGTCTATATATGGTAATCTTGTAAGAAGAGTTCCATAATAGTTGGCAGAATACACTGAGGAACCATCAAATATGTTCTTTTACATCTCAACTTCACCTAGAAGAGAACATTGGGCATATATATGGTAATCATGCAAACTGAGTATGCCTTGTTTTGTTTCCGATTATGTGTTTGACCACATATTTGACCAACTTGACCACAATTTTGACCAACTTTACATCGATTCGGACGCCTTTGACCTAGATATTTTGAGAGAAAAAGAAAATCTCTCCTCTATTATTGTACTATTTTTTCTTGTCCGAAAAAGTTAGGTTTGAATTTTGGGTCTCAAATTTCGTTTTCTCTCAAATCCCCACTCTGATACATCTTTTAGATTTCGATTCCCTCTCAAATTTGAGAAACCTTTCCTTATTCCCTCTCAAATTTGAGAAACTTTTTCTTATTCCCTCTCAAATTTTATTTCCCCCCTTCTCAAATTTTCAGAATGATTTGAAATCGAATCCTTCTCTATAAATAGAGGGAGATGAAGATCTTAATTTCTTTCCCTTCATTCTCACCATCCTCCTTCGCGATTCTCACTTATACCCCTTTTTTCTTCCATACCTTTTACCTCGCATACATCTCTGTACCTCATTCATTCTCCAGAGGTAATCTATGTAGCTTTTACTTTCAAATTTTTATTTCAAATTAGGGTTTCTTTTTTGTTGGTTGGTATCTCCTTCCATAGATTTACTTGTATGTTGTTATTTACTACTTTGCAATTCTTGGTATTTGGTTGTTATCTCTTTCCATAGATTACAACCTGTTAGAGCACTGCTCGGTCGAACTCGCAAGCGTTGCTATCTCAAGCTTGTTTGTCAACTTTAGTTACCAAAACTATAAGTCTTGATTTCTAGTCTACTTATAGCTAAGTCTCGGACTAGGATAGAAAGTGTAGTTGATCTCTAGAATCCACGGCGTTCATCATGCAAAGACGAAGAACTACTCAAGGAACTGGTGGAACTTCATCGACAAAAAGTTATGTGGAGACTTGAACTTATCTATCACTCAAAAGTCTATCTACTCTATATCATATCCTAAGACAAACTCGTATTGCTATATAGACTTCGATTATACACATTTGCTATTTCGAGCCGAGTTTATCTCGCTTATCTATTTCTCGAAATATGTGTTGGTAAGCTTTCGCTTTGGCCAAGTTCATCTTTACTAGTGATGAAAGTCATGATGAATATTTCAATTACTTGAAAATCGCTTTGATGAAAAATAGTTTGTGAATAACAACTATATAACATCCTCTAAGAATGTTTCAATGATTGAAATGAGAGTTTAGAATATATAACCATGTTTGGATATAAACATGTATGTGAATTCATACTTGTGTAAGTCCAAAATCCTTGAACCAAAGTATGCGTACTTTGCTACTCAGGATAACCGGAGCTAAGTCCGCGTACTGTCGGAAGTTCACATCCCGTGAATTTCTGCTGGAGTTTGTGAACTGAAAACAAGCTCAGTCCGGGTACTTAAGTATGCATACAGGTATGCGTACTTATGTGGGTTATTTTCTAAAAACAGTTTAATTCGTGAACTAAGACATTTATAAATTAAGAAATGCAATCTTTGCAAACCGTGGCTATGATGTTCATGAATCGATTCGAGTGAATCAAAACTGTTTTTGCTTCGATTGTGTCTTGTTTCCTTCTATGAGATCTAAGCAATTGAACAACTCTCAAACTAGTTCTATTGAGTCATTTGAACTAGTTATTGTGAAGATGAATAAGGTTGATATGAAAGTTCTCATATGGCTAACCATTGGTTAACTACTGTTGAACCAACGACTTGTACACGTTTAGGTACGGTTAATCAAACCTAAATGAAGTTATATTTCATGTGTGTATAACAAGCTAAGTTCGATCTAACGGTTGAAATATATTAGATTGAATCTAATCATGTTTTCATCTAACGGTGAATATTGAATGCTTTGTTACCAAGGTAACTTAGATTGCAAACCCTGATTTGGAGATTATATAAAGGAGAACTCTAGCAACTGGGAAATCTAATCCCAACACCTCCTGTGTGATACTAGTTGTGTAAGCTAGAGTCGACTCTCCTTTAACCTTAGGTTCTATCGAGACCCTGTAGGTTAACGACTTGAAGACTTCATTGGGATTGTGAAGCCATACCCAACTATTTTCTATGTAGTTGCGTGATCAGATCTTGTTGTTTCTATCGTTTGAGTATAATTGTAAGATTGGCTTGAGATTAATTTCTCTGATAGGCAAGATAGAAAAGTAGTCACAAACAGCTTCATCTCATCGTTTGTGATTCCACAATATCTTGTTTCGCTAGTCGATTAAGATTATTGTGAGGTGATTGATATTTTTAGGTTGTTCTTCGGGAATATAAGTCTGTCATATCAATTGGTTCCTGTTCACCTTGATTTATCAAAAGACGGAACAAAAATCGTAGGTATTTCTGTGGGATACAGATTTATCTATTCATGTAGACTTTTCTGTGTGATACAGATTTGTTTATTAAAGTCTTCGACTTTGGGTCGTAGCAACTCTTAGTTGTGGGTGAGATCAGCTAAGGAATCAAGTGCGTAGTATCCTGCTGGGATCAGAGACGTAAGGAGCGCAATTGTACCTTGGATCAGTGTGAGATTGATTGCGGTTCAACTACAGTCCAGACCGAAGTTAGTTTGTAGTAGGCTAGTGTCTGTAGCGGCTTAATACAGTGTGTGTTCAATATGGACTAGGTTCCGAGGTTTTTCTGCATTTGCGGTTTCCTCGTTAACAAAACTTATGGTGTCCGTGTTATTTCTTCTCCGCATTATATTTTGTTATATAATTGAAATATCACAGGTTGTGCGTTAAGATCAATCAATTAGATAATCCAACCTTTAGTTGTTGATTTAAATTGATTGACACTTGAACATTGGTCTTTGGTACCGTTCAAGTTGTTTCACATAATAATAAGGCTCGCGGATTTCTATCTGTTTGATTTGTTGATTACATTGTGAAACAGAGATATAAACTCTTTGATATACTTTTTATTAAGATTGAGTCTGACTGTCTAGTTGATTCTCTTAAAAGTATATTGGAGTTAGTCCATTCAGATTGATAAGCGAAATATTGGGTGAGGTTGTTGTACCCCCACTTTTTCAATTGGTATCAGAGCAGGCAAACACGTTTAAAGACCTCATAAGTCTGTGTTTGTAGCGATCTGACTCTATGGACAGAAGTGCTATCCCAATAAATGCACCACCAGATCCAGGGATTCCATAATTCTCTTCCATGTCTGATTTAATTAAATCTGCAGAAGAAATTCTATCTAAAACCCCGCCAGGTTTAAAATCCCTTGAAGTATTTTCAGGAGTTGAAAAGAAACTTGAAAGCCTAACTTCTGATGTTGATCTATATCTCCAGAATGAACAAGAATCTCTTGACATGCTAAATCATGTTATGATGAATAATATTTATGTTGAGGTTGATATTAATTTGTTAATCAGTGAGAGCAATGCTCTTCCTCGGTGTAATCAAATTAGTTGTAATAAACTAAACGACTTACAAAAGGAGTTTAAATCTCAGTCATCTGAGTATATCACCTCAAGGCATGAATTGATTCAGTGCTCAATTCCCAATACTTCTTATCAAGATAGTAGTATTGTTTTCATTTTTAAAGAACCAAGGACGTCTCCTTTTACCAAAAGAGTTTCCCTATGCGATACTAAAATTTATCTGCAAAAACTGCTTCTTATAAGGTATAAAATAAGAAATTAGAAACACATTTTTTCTTGTGCTCTCTAGAAGTTCTTTAAAAAACTTATAAAAACAATTCCTTGGGTTGCTCCCAATACTGTAAGATGTAAGAGTTGTTGGAAGGAAACTCTTTCTTGGTGTCATGGTGTACAAGATCTTTTTTCTACATGTCTGATTTTTCATAGGTAACTTGTTATTGTATTTGTTGAGCCTTGCTCCAAATATGATGACCTAATTTGTTGTTTAAAACAAACAAGCCCTAGTCAGCACATGTGCGGGTCACACACTCAAACCTATACCCTGTTCATATTGGAATCTTGTTTCAGAACATGTTTAATTGGTTCAAGTACCACCGCTCGACACATTAAAAGAGGAAAACCAACTTCGTTCTCCTCGCCTCTTCTTCTTCTTCAACAGTTTGAGAACGAGAGAAAGTAACCCAAACTGTTCGTGAACTATTGAATCCCTTAACCTCAATTCTCAATCATTTTGAGTGCTCTTGGATTCATTGTCTTCACAACAAAAAATTACTCCACGGGTTGGCGTTTATTGCTCGTTTCTTTGCTAAACAGGTGCTCTACCATTAGCATCAGTTCATGAACACGAAAGGAAAAACCAACAGTCTACAAACCAAGTAAGTTTCTCAACACTTCTTTGAGAGTTCCTTGTCAAAAATGGCACATAGGAGAACTAGTCATGCTGGGAGTTCAAGTGGTCAAGCAGGGGATAATTATTTTTTCGATCCCAGTATCCGTGCTAGGTTTTTTAACCCTGCTGCTCGTGCACTCTTTTTGGAGTATAAGAATAAACAACCAATTTTTGAAAGATATTATGATGAGTCAGAAATTGAGGTACAAGGTTTATCTGATTTTTTCAAAAAAACACTCCTGGGGTATTATTCACAAGCCATTAGGAACTGCCCGTATTGAGATGACTGCACAATTTTATGCTAATATTCATGATCCAGACCCAGCCAATTGCATGTTCAAGACTATGGTAGGTGGTATTACTTTCACTGTGGATCGTCATATTATTGCTTACTTGCTGGATTTAACTCATGTTGGTAATGCTCGATTCCCTCCTCCTGAGAATGAAAGATTGACTCCACAAGTGATGTCAAATCGTCTCTTTAATAGAGATGTCTCTCGGAGAGATGGCAAGATTTTTGTTGGAGGTACTGGATTGTTTCTCAAAGTTGTTGCAAAACTTTTTATGGCTAATACGATGCCAAGCACTATTGACAACAATCTCTAGACCAGGTCTCTTGCTGAATTTATCTGTTATATTATTGAAGAGAGAGACATTGATTTCTGTGGACTTATTGTTAATCAGATGATAAGTGTGAAACAGACTTCAAAGAAAACTCCAGGATTTCCTTGCCTCATCTCAAGGATTTGCAGTCACTTCAATATTACTCCTTTTGGAACTGAGAGTGGTGGTCCAAAGGTTCTGAGTAAAGCTAGCATCAAAAAGATGAAGCAATCTTCAACCAGTACTCCAGCAAGTACCTCTACAGCTAAAAACTCTGAACTTGCTCGCCTTCAAAATGAAGTTGATTGCATGAAAGAGCGGATGGAGTATACTGAAGAAGAACATCCATATCTAATCGAGAAATTTTATGAAATTGCTAGAGATTATTATGGGAGAAGAGATTACTCTCACTCTAGTAATTATGCTACTTGTTTTATCTGTTAAACTTCTTATGTTGATCTACTTTTAAAACCGTTGCTTTAATAGTTGTAATAACTTTTATATTTAGCCTTGAATGATTTTTATTTTTCAATTATTGCTAAATGTGTTAGTTTCATATAAGAAGTATAGATAAATATTGTCAAAAGTTAAGTCTTTCATATGTCGATATGCAAGTATTGATAAAAGATTGAATGAACTTTTGACAAAAAAAAGATGAGCCTTTTATGTAATTATGCAAATATTGATAAAAGAAAGGATGAGCTTTTGTTTACAAAGATTAAGTCTATTATGTCATTGTGCAAATGGTGATAAAGAATATAATGAATCTTTGTTTATTCTGCAGTATTGATCTTCCCTGATCCATATTTTTTTATGTAAATACTGTGCGGCTCCGTAAGTTCTCTTATGTAAGCATTTCCGATTGAATTAATCATGGGTTCTCTTGTGGTTAATTTAATTGAGATTTTTGGATACAAATTCATATTCTTATGTGATTTGTTAATGTCCAAATAAATCCTTCTTTTCTTGAGAAAGTAAGGTCGCTCTTGTTGTTCTTTCGGGACTGACATTTTATGGGGGAGAGTTCTTAATTCAACTTGTGCTTAATTGTCAAATCTTTGTGGGGAGTGCGGCTGTGGAATATTATAGGGGTTATCTTGTATCTTTATAAACTCCTTGATGAATACATTTAGTTTTGACTATATGATTGCATCTAAAAAGTTGATATGTACTTTCTTTTGGTCATGAAGTGTCTCTATGGAAATTTCATTAGGATCCCACTAGTTTTCGTACCTTTGCCAATTTTATTGACACAAAGGGGGACAACTAATGTGTAGTTCACACTACAAATACATATGGTTTCCGGATAATTACGTAAGGGGGAGTGGTTTTCATGTGAGATGAAGTATTTACTAAGGGGGAGTGATACATATCACCATAGTATTGTTGTCGAAGTTGTTATACAATTGAACTTTGATGTTGTGTAATAATACTATGACACTGTGTAACAATGATTGAGAACTATTATTTTCTCATTGTTATGGCTACGGATCTTCAACAACGATGATGATTCATTGAATATCTTTGGAATCATTGGAGTACTTGGAAGTGACGAAGATTTCGAGTAATGTTGAAGAACCAAGGAGATCAAACATGTGGATGAGAAGTTGCAAAGTTTATTTATTTTGTATTCCATATGTATTGATAGTTTTGTCACTAAAATTGACAAAGGGGGAGATTGTCAGAGCACTGCTCGGTCGAACTCGCAAGCGTTGCTATCTAAAGCTTGTTTGTCAAGTTTAGTTGCCAAAACTATAAGTCTTGATTTCTAGTCTACTTATAGCTAAGTCTCGGACTAGGATAGAAAGTGTAGTCGAGCTCTAGACTCCACGGCGTTCATCATGCAAAGACGAAGAACTACTGAAGGAACTGGTGGAACTTCATCGACAAAAAGGTATGTGGAGACTTAAACTTATCTATCACTCAAAAGTCTATCTACTCTATCTCCTATCTTGAGACAAAGTCGTATTGCTATATAGACTTCGATTATACACATTTGCTATTTCGAGCCGAGTTTATCTCACTTATCTATTTCTCGAAATATGTGTTGGTAAGCTTTCGCTTTGGCCAAGTTCATCTTTACTAGTGACGAAAGTCATGATGAATATTTCAATTACTTGAAAATCGCTTTGATGAAAAATAGTTTGTGAATAACAACTATATAACATCCTCTAAGAATGTTTCAATGATTGAAATAAGAGTTTAGAATATATAACCATGTTTGGATATAAACATGTATGTGAATTCATACTTGTGTAAGTCCAAAATCCTTGAACCAAAGTATGCGTACTTTGCTGCTCAGGATAACCGGAGCTAAGTTCGCGTTCCTATACGCGTACTGTCAGAAGTTCACATTCCGTGAATTTCTGCTAGAGTTTGTGAACTGAAAACAAGCTCAGTCCGGGTACTTAAGTATGCGTACATAAGTGGGTTATTTTCTAAAAACAGTTTAATTCATGAACTAAGACATTTATAAATTAAGGAATGCAATCTTTGCAAACCGTGGCTATAATGTTCATGAATCGATTCGAGTGAATCAAAACTGTTTTTGCTTCGATTGTGTCTTGTATACTTCTATGAGATCTAAGCAATTGAACAACTCTCTAACTAGTTATTTTGAGTCATTTGAACTAGTTATTGTGAAGATGAATAAGGTTGATATGAAAGTGCTCATATGGCTAACCATTAGTTAAATACTGTTGAACCAACGACTTGTACACGTTTAGGTACGGTTACTCAAACCTAAATGAAGTTACATTTCATGTGTGTATAACAAGCTAAGTTCGATCGAACGGTTGAAAGATATTAACTTGAATCTAATCAGGTTTTCATCTAACGGTGAATATTTAATGCTTTGTTACCAAGGAAACTTAGATTGCAAACCCTAATTTGGAGACTATATAAAGGAGAACTCTAGCAACTGGGAAACCTAATCCCCACACCTCCTGTGTGATACTAGTTGTGTAAGCTAGAGTCGATTCTCCTTTAACCTTAGGCTCTATCGACACCCTGTAGGTTAACGACTTGAAGACTTCATTGGGATTGTGAAGCCAGACCCAACTATTTTCTCTGTAGTTGCGTGATCTGATCTTGTTGTTTCTATCATTTGAGTACAATTGTAAGATTGGCTTGAGATTAATTTCTCTGATAGGCAAGATAGAAAAGTAGTCACAAACATCTTCATCTCATCGTTTGTGATTCCACAATATCTTGTTTCGCTAGTCGATTAAGATTATTGTGAGGTGATTGATATTTCTAGGTTGTTCTTCGGGAATATAAGTCCGGCATATCAATTGGTTCATGTTCACCTTGATTTATCAAAATACGGAACAAAACTCGTAGGTATTTCTGTGGGAGACAGATTTATCTATTCCTGTAGACTTTTCTGTGTGATACAAATTTGTTTATTAAAGTCTTCGACTTTGGGTCGTAGCAACTCTTAGTTGTGGGTGAGATCAGCTAAGGGAATCAAGTGCGTACTATCCTGCTGGGATCAGAGACGTAAGGAGCGTAACTGTACCTTGGATCAGTGTGAGAATGATTGCGGTTCAACTATAGTCCAAACCAAAGTTAGTTTGTAGTAGGATAGTGTCTGTAGCGGCTTAATACAGTGTGTGTTCAATATGGACTAGGTCCCGGGGTTTTTCTGCATTTGCGGTTTCCTCGTTAACAAAACTTATGGTGTTTGTGTTATTTCTTTTTCGCGTTATATTTTGTTATATAATTGAAATATCACAGGTTGTGCGTTAAGATCAATCAATTAGATAATACAACCTTTGGTTGTTGATTTAAATTGATTGACACTTGAACATTGGTCTTTGGTACCATTCAAGTTGTTTCACATAATAATCAGGCTCTCGGATTTCTATCTGTTTGATTTGCTGATTACGTTGTGAAACAGAGATATAAACTCTTTGATATACTTTTTATTAAGATTGAGTCTTACTATCTAGTTGATTCTCTTAAAAGTATATTGGAGTTAGTCCATACAGATTGCTAAGCGAAATAATGGGTGAGGTTGTTGTACCCCCACTTTTTTCACAACCAAACTCTAGGTTTCTACATGGTTACGAAGTTTTTCTTCATAGGTTGTTCTTAATACTTTAAAATTATACCTTTGTTGGTTGTAATCTCCTTCCATAGATTTCAACCAGAAGTTGGGGTTTTGTATTTTAGTTCACTGCTAGGTTTGCTCTCATTTTGTATAGTTTGTTCTGTTCTATATTTACTTATAAGATGTTATTTACTACTTTGCAATTCTTGGTATTTGGTTGTTATCCTAGGTCAGTTGATTCTGTTCCACAAGTGCTATTAATATAGGGTTTTGAATATTTTCTTCATAGGCCATTGATGTTTCTTATTTTTAAGTTTCGTAGTTTGTTCCATTTCCAAATGCCTAATATGTTGTTTGTTATTTGGTTTGTTTGGTATGAAGATGTTGTCAAGTCAGGATTCTCACTTTTCAGATCATGGTGCGTCTCCTTCTACCAATGAAACTGGTTCTGCATCTGATGTTCGTAGTACTCCATCTCATGGTGGTTATGAAAATGTTTCTCTATCTCATGGTGGAACTCAATATGATTCTGACTTGGAGGAGACAAAACTTCCACCCAGACTCTTGGTGGAAATAGATGAATGTGGATGACCATTTGGCTAACATGCATCAAAGTTTGCAACTCGTGCAGGGGAACTCATTCGAGTTCACTGTCCAATTGACTACAAAGACTGGAGGCTCATTTATGAATCCTTCAAGCAACAAGTCTGGAACCTGCTCATGGTAACTTATTATCTCCTATGCATTTCATTCTATGGTTTGCTCCACTTATACATATCAGTGTTTATAGACCAACTACCTAGTTATTGTTTATGGCTGACAAAAATACTTCATCGTTTCAGCACAAATTTTGTTTCACATATGATGAGTCTCTTGTCAGGCTATTTGTCCAAAAAACTTTTCCCCATGAGTTTCGTTCATTCAAATGGGAGTTACGCCTTAACATTATGAAAAAGCTTGTGACTCGGGAAGATATGGATGCAGCATACCCTTATGGTGTTAATTATGACATTTGGAAATGATTTGTGCATAATGAGTATCAGTCTGGCATACAGGAAAGGTATGCTAGATATGCTGAGAACCAACGAAAGAGAAGGATTCGACATTGTTTAGGTAGACTCTCCCATGCCAACAAATCTTATACAGAGTTGTAAGTATTTTCTAACCTGGTGGTCTTAACATTAAATTCTCAAACTATTTTATTCTGACAACCCTTACTGATCATATTGATTGTACAGGACAAAAAAGAAGGTAGGATTATCAAGTACCGTGGTGAGAGCTGAATGCTGGCTCATGTAGTGAAAATGGAGCTGTACATCCAAGTGCAGTTGAAACATATGTGAGTATTGGACCATCATATGTTGTTCAGAGTTCAAATAAATTTAAATATTTACAGTTTGGTTATTTTGGATTTCAGTTAAAAGGAAAGGCTGCCGTAGAAAAGAGAAAGGCTCAATCCGAAGCTAGTATTGAGGCTATTGTAGATATTACCAATGATGCAGTTACTGAAGTTTTGGTGATGAAACTAATTGAAGTTATTGCCGAGGCTTTTCATCCAATGTTACCAAGAAGCAAGCAATACAAGGAAAATTTGGTTCTTCAATAGCCGCGAGTGCAAAAGCCAATTCATTTACTCTAGCTGGTAATGAAGGCAGGATGGACAAGATCCAAGAGGAGTTAAGTGTTCTCTCAAAGGTGAGCTTCAATCTGTAATTCATTTAAGTCCTTAATTTTTATAGTTAGTTTTGTAAATAAGAGATTATAAGTATTTTAATCAACTATTAAATGGGTTGGTTTTGGTTATAGGTTGTTTTCAGTTTCATGGCAAGCCAACATAACAATGCCAATTGTCAAAGCAGAGCACAAGTCCATGATATCCATTCTCCGGTCGTTCAACCTGGTACTACTGCTAATACGATACCTGCTGAAGGAGAGCCTCAAGTTCGTCTTGTTAACAGAAAAAGGGAGACAGTCGCAACAGGTTATGTGGTTACCGACTTGGGTGGAGAAATCTTTCACGGGGTGAGTGTTAATCATGACGAGAGGAAGGTACGCATTGAGGGTGTTGTTGATGTACACTATCCTGTACCCGATGCTCCTCAAGGCCCGGAAAAATGCTTCACATTGGATGATTATGTTTTAGGTGGATTTTTAATCTGGCCTGCAAACCGGTTGGTCTTGCAACCAGTAGATTAAGCAGTTTGGAACTTATCTTATGGTGCAGCTTCCTTACTTTTTATACATATGTTGCTGCTTATATGTAGTTTTGTTCTTTTGATTCAGTCACTCTGTAGTTAGAAAGTGTAGTTAGAGTGTAACTCTGAAAGCTTCTTAGTCTTGCCTGCAAATCGGTTGGTCCTGCAAGATCTAGACTAAGCAGTTTGAAATGTAGTTTTTTGTGCAGCTTTCCTTACACTAGTATATACATATTGCTGCTTATATTTTGTGGAGTCTCTTTTCACTCTTTAGCTAGAGTGTACCCCAGAAAGGTTTTTCTTAAAAATACACTTTTGCGAGTGTATCGGGTTGTACTCCTTTGTATATATATATATATATATATATGTGTCTTTTATTTACTTAGATGTCTTTTATTTACTTGCTTTTATTTGTCCCCCCCCCCTTTAACTCCGCCATTTTAAATGCCGGTCCCTAGCCCGGGTAAAGGAGGAGGGAAGAGGGGCAACCTTGTATCCTCTTCTGATATTTCATATCATTTTTTTGTCTGTTTTCAGGAACTTTGGTGGAAAAGATTTAGTATACAGAAGTTTATCAGTTGTGTTTCTTTCATATATGCAATTCCCATGAGCATGGGATACTGCAGGTCGCCTTTTTAATCTCAGTTTTGTTACCCATACCTATTATGATCTCTTCAAATATGTCATTTACTTATTCATCTGCCATGCATCTGACCAATAATCATTTGTTTTGCAAGGTTTCATGGATGCTAACACCCAAAGCTGGAGATTACATATTATGGAGAAAGTTGGCAAGTTATTTTAATCTCAGGTTTGTTTCAATACCTATTATGATCTCTTCAAAAAAATTCGTGTACTTATTAAATTGACAATATTCAGTTCACCGATATGTGTTTGTTGGTATATGATAGAAGGTAGTGTTGGTCTTGCAAAGTTGTACAGAGATGGAAAGAACTTGTAACCAAGATCAGCTTATTGAAATAAGTTCATCCCTTCTATTGTATAGCGTTGCAGGACATTGATATAGAGAAATGCCAGAGCTGTGGTGAAATAACTTGACATTGTTTGTCCTGCAAAGCCGCATAAGTAGCACAATCTAGAAGTATCATATACTCGTTTCTAATTCTATTGTTGAGTAATCTCTTACCACATCTGTTCATTCTTTTCAAGTATGTGTTTTACATGATTTCTGCCAAAACGTACAACTTACTACCATCGAGTTTTCGGAGTGGAGATGTTATGGTCGTTAGGTTTGCTGTAAATGAAGGAGATAAATGCAGCTAACCTGACGAAAAAAACATTCTCCTCTCTAATTTTCCTGGTGAATGAACTATTATAATTATTAGTTTCCTTGTTATCATTCGCTACCTTCGGCTGATACACTTACATGCTATAATTCTCTTTTTATTTTGTGAGGTTCCACTGATGCTAACACCTGAAGCTGGAGACTACCTACTGCAGAGAAAGTTGACAAGTCATTGTAATCTCAGGTTTGTTTGCGTTACCTATTGTGATCCCTTCAAGTATGTGTTTCACATGATTCCTGCCAAAAGGTACAACTTACCACCGTAATTCTAGTTGGTGGGTAAACTCTAGTTTCTTGCATTACTTACTGAAAATTTGGTTGACTGATGGTACCATTATCTTTATTTTTTGAGAATTCATTGATGCAAACACCTGAAGCGGATCAGTCCCACTGTGCGGGGGTCAATCATGAAGCTGGATAAACAAGCGAGACAGTGTTGGCCTTGCAAAGGAATGAACTTGTACCAAGCGAGACATTCTTTTCTCTACTTCTATTAATTGGTGAGTAAAGTCTTACTATATCAATGCATTGTTTGTTGTCATCTTAATTTAACATATGAAACCATGTATATAAATTCCCAGTGACAATTCTGTCAAATATATAAACTTTTGATGCTTAGGTTGTCGTGTTCAAATAAAAACAGTGAGAATGTATGCATTAGAAACTTGCTTATATTAGAAACTGCTGAAACACATAACCTTGTCATTTTCTTATAACATAGGGAACCATGTATGTTTTGTTTTTTTTGCCTCAAGCAGTTGTTTCACACTCACATATACTTAGGTATCCAAATGAATAATGAGATAAATCTTGGTTCAATTGGTTGGTCTATGGATTCCACAATGGATGAATGAATGATTTACTTGTTTTGCTATAATGAGAATGTATGTATTGCTGAATGACAATGAACATGTAAATGAATTGCCGAAATTACTGAATGAATCTTTCTCTCCTATGAGAGTTGTTTCTAATTTGAGTTTTTGTTTCATTTTTGTTGTTTTGTCGGGATACTGGAATCGATGGCAATAGCTGATGCCATGAGCTGATTAAGGCTACTCTGATGTCGAAGGACGACTTCTTTTGGCTGATGAACAATTTTTTTTCAGCCAAGGTATAATGCAGAACAACTCTTGCTTATATTTAGAAACTGCTTAAAAATACAACCCTTGGTATTTGATTATAACCATATAGGGAACCATGTATTTTTTTAGGCTTAAGCAGTTCTTTCAATGTAAGAATGATACTCGTGTATACTTGCGTATGTGAATGAATGAGGAGACAAACCTTGGTTCAATTGGTTGTTGTATGGATTCCAGAATTAGTGAATGAATGAATCCTTTGTGATACTAGAATGATAATGTATGTATTGTGGAATGAGATTGAATTATGGGTTCAGATTCAGTATTGCAGGTTAATAAATTAATTGCAATGCAGCTTCAGAAAGTAATTGTATTGCATCTTCAGAATTGCATTGCATTGCAGGGTCCAATTATGGGAGCTTATTTATAACAGTAAATAAAATTTTTTTTGAAAACTATATTTTTTTATTAGCGTCGAATCGACGTTATAACATATGTTCGTAATTAGCACACCTGGAAAATTCATTACTGTTACAATCAATCGTCAACGTCTAAAGCCGTTAGTTTACATGTTACAAACGATAGACACATGGCAAACGTCAAACGTTACAGTCAGCTGTTATGAATCGAATCGTTACAACAAGCTGTTATATCCGAAATGTTACAATCAATCATCAACATTTGAAGTCGTTACTTTATACGTTATAACCGATTGACATGTGTCGTACGGCAGCCGTTACACTGAGCTGTCACAGTTATTAATCGTTACAATAACCGTTAAATCCAATATGTTACAATCAACTAAACAACGATTTAAATCGTTGTTGTAGCTGTTACAAGGAAGGACAGGTGGCAATAAGTCAACCGTTACACACAAATTCGTCGTTACAGTAATTGTTACACCGAACTGTTACAGACTAACCGTTACGATATGCACAATAACGGCTATCCGTTACAACAAAATGACATCATATTAATCTTGTGACTAGATAACCGTTGCCCGTTGGTGTATTTATTCCAATGAATGAAACCGTTATTTAATAAATTTTTATTATAGCGAAATGAATTGTTGAGAAAATGTTATAACGCTAATAATAACGACACTTTTCCAACGTTCTTTTGACGTTACAATATATAGATACTAACGTTTTTTCCACGTTGCAAATTCCCTAATTTCGTGTAGTGTTTGTTACCAGTAGGTTGTGTGGTAGTCTAGCAAGGACAAGGTGAGATGATCTATACGAAGCTGTTTTTATTCAAGAAGCCAATGGTCTAGTGCTGGTCATGTTTGCAAAGCACATTGATGTTGCACCTGCTTGATTTTGGCTGTTGATTTCTTGATTAGAGTAGGTAGATGGCCGAAGTTAATTTTACTCCACTCCGTCAGGGTTTCACTGGTTGAAATAAGCGTTAGTTAGAGGTTTAAGTGAGGATCTAAGTCATGTAATCTGCTCTATGCTGAGTTTACCACTTGTTGTAATTGAGGGTGAGATAGCCACAAATGTTCAAACTTGTAATTCTTATTTCCTTGCCAGTTCAATGCTTTTGTTTGTAGAAGAATCAGTGCATGATTTGAAGCTATTCATGGTAGATGTGTGATTGCTGCATATGTGATAGACACATTTTTGTGTCTAATTTAATCTCAATTGTATATATTGTTAGTGCTCGATTTTGTATTTATTATGGCTTTTTGTGTCTTTGTAGGTGTTTTCGGAGAAATAAGCTTTTGCGGGAAAATTGGCTCGAAAAGTGGTATTTGCGCTTGTGGGAGAAAATTACTATTCGGACCCCTAATTTGGATAAGGGGCACATCAATTACTAAGGGGCGACCACTTACTATTCGCACCCCGGAAATGGTTAAGGGGCACCTTCTTCTTCATTTGAATTCTCAAAAATGGCGGGAAAAATATTGCAGACATACACAGAATTAGGGTTCGAGAATTAAACATGTTTCATGGAGATTTAACCACTGAAACTTCTTGGATAGACTTCCTAGAGCATAACATGGATGGTAAGGGTGTTCCATTGAAGCGAAATTGGCTGCATAATCAGATTTTCTATCAAACAGGGAAGAATATATTCACGGGATTTTCAGGCGAGACTAGGGCAAGTTTATGTCGGATTTCTTCGTGGATTTGGATAGATATGGGCCTGGTTTGATCAAACAGGGATGGTATAGGTTTTAAATGCGAAGAAAGAGGGGATTTACACGGATAATCAACAAAACAGAGAGTGGAGAGTTTGGGGAGTGTTAGAAGAGATCTGGTGGAGCTCCGGTGCGAAGAAGAGGAGTTGCAGAGAAGTTGCAGCAGCAGGTGAAGAAGACGAAGAACTGACACTAGAGAAGTGTCATTCTCAAGAACCCTAGAACACGAAGAACATAAGACGCGCAAGGGACTGTCATGAGAAAACTATCGTTATTCAACCTGCGTAGAACCAAAGTATCGTTTAAAGGGCGTCTTATTTCTTCATGTGAATCTCTTTGTAACACCTTTTCGAGCGTTGCAAACTTACGCTTTATTAGTTTTCTCTTGTTTTTCACCTATTTGAGCTATGAACAATTATTTTGAGCACGTGAATAATATGAGGAGCTAAACCCCAACACTGGGATGACGGAGGAAGCCATATTTCATGCGTGTGGTAATTATATTTAATTCTTTTATGACTACTTGCACTATTATCAATTGTTTTATGATTTTTCTTAATTGATTGTGATGTCGTATGATGATGTATGCGTGGTCTAAGTGCTTTTGATGCGTCATGCTAGTGATTTACAGTCAATCTTTTAAGAATCTACCTTGGCAAAGAATTAGAGTCAATATTATTTGAAGCTATAATTGTTTGGAATAAATATCAGAATCGCATGAATGAGTTATGGTGGAATCCCGAGTCTCAGTAATCTCTCGATTTTTGTGACAAACTTGTGTACATATTTTCTTAAATAAAATCTTTACAAGTCTGAGTGAACGACATCTTTCTTACCACTTTTCTACAACAACATAAAATCACATCAATTTTTGGCGCCGCTGCCGGGGACTTGTATTTAGGTTTTAGGTTTTAGAGTTATTTCTATTTCTATTTTTTATTATTTTTTTGTTCTTTTTTACGCGTTTTGGTGTTTTTCGATTCTTTTCAGATTTGAAGCGAAGCTACAAGGAAAGAAAAAGTGTTATAAAAGGAAAGCATCGCCAAAGAAGGAAAGAAAAGAGGAGTCCAAGGCGTGAAGAAGATTTTGTACATATTTATTTTATTTCTTTTTATTTTTAGAAACTGTAAATAGGGTTGTATTTTTGTAATTTTCTTTTTATTTTTGGACACTTTTTGGACTTTATTTTTCTTTTGGACTTGGACATTATTTTTGAAACCCTAAGGAAGGGTTAAAAATTAAATATAAACTGTTTGCGAGGAAGGGACGAAGTTACGATCTTTGTCTCGGCCCCTCGGGTTCGTACATCGACATAGGAGTCGGTGGCCGAGTCGACTTCAACGGTTCATCGCCCGTCAGTACGGGAGGTAAGACTCTATCCACCCACGAATCCCCTGTCGGTGGGTTTTATTCTGTGTGACAACTCACACCCCGAAAATAGAATGTCGAACTGGTATTACAATAGCCAATACAACGAATATCCGATCGAAGTTTCAAAATGGACGTTACTACTTTGACCATAGTGTGAATAGTGGTTGGGAACATCAGCCTTTTCAAGGTTATGGCTCATACCATGATGAGCCCAATTACTATCCACATGCCAACTGGTCGTACGAGCAAAATTCCTCTCTACTAGAGTCAACACGTAAGTTAGCTGAGGCGACACGTAAGTTAGCAGAAATGAATAACTTAGTTATGGACGAAAGCAATGCAACGTGTGAACCTTCTTTCCTAGATAAAATCAGGATGTCATGTGAGTCGACTCAGAAAATGTTGTTAGAGGCCCAGGAAAGAATTGCTCAAGATAGTCTTAATTTCCAATATAGTGTTTCCAATAGTACCTTTGAAGACGAGGATAGTTATTTGCATAATCAAGATGACGAGGTTAGAATTGGTAACACTACTTTAGATGAGGTTTCAGAGCTTACTTGGTGGGTACCAATGTGATTGTATATTCTGATCATGCAGTACTACGATACCTAATGAAAAATAAGGAGGCTAAGCCAAGACTCATACGTTGGATTCTTTTTCTACAAGAATTCAATATTGAGATCAGAGATAAGAAAGGTGTTGAGAATACAATTGTTGATCATCTTAGTAGACTTGTTGTTTCCGAAGAAGAACTTCCCTTACAGGATCGTTTTCCAGACGAACATCGCTTCTCGATTGAAGAATCAACACCTTGGTATGCTGATATAGTGAACTATTTGGTTACAAGACAAGTACCAAGTACAATGTCTACTTTTCAAAAGCTAAAGCTTAAGAAAATAATCAATCAGTATGTGTGGGATGAGCCCTACTTGTGGAAATATGGTGCCGATCAAATTATCCGCAGGTGCGTACCTAACTCTGAATTTCAGTCAATTTTATGTTTTTGTCATTCTTATGCTTGTGGTGGCCACTTTGGTGCTAAACATACCGCTCTCAAAGTCCTTGAGAGTGGCTTTTATTGGCCTACCCTATCTGAGGATGCATATGTTTTTTTGAAAATCTTGTGATAGATGTCAACGAACGGGCAATCTAGGTGCTCGAAATCAAATGTCACTCAATCCTATTCTCACTGTCGAGATTTTTGATGTGTGGGGCATTGATTTTATGGGTCCTTTGGTTAATTCGAATGGAAAATTTTATATACTTCTTATTGTGGATTATATTTCTAAATGGGTGGAAGCTAAAGCCACCCCTACTAATGATTCTCAAGTTGTTTGTGAGTTTTTGAAGGAATATATTTTCTCTAGACATGGTACACCAAGAGTGGTTATCAGTGATGGAGGCTCGCACTTCAAGAAATCCTTCCATGCTCTCCTCAAGAAATACAACATTACACACAATATTGGTACTCCGTATCACCCACAAACTAGTGGGCAAGCTGAAATTTAAATCGTGAGATTAAGTGCATCCTTGAGAAAATGTTAACAATACACGGAATGATTGGAGTTATAGGATTAACGATGCACTTTGGGCGTATAGAACAACATACAAGACACCGATTGGTATGTCTCCATATCGATTGGTTTATGGGAAAGCTTGTCATCTCCCAGTTGAACTTGAGCATAAGGCATTATGGGCGGTAAAGATGTGCAACATGGAGTATGACAAAGCGGGGAAACCAAGGCAGCTACAAATTAATGAGCTAGAGGAGATACGCAACGATGCTTACGAGAGTGCTCGTATATACAAGAAGAAGACTAAACTTTTCCATGACAAGATGATTTTTCGAAAGAGTTTTGTTGTGGGTCAAAAAGTTCTTCTATTTAATTCTTGTCTTAAGTTATTTCCTGGTAAGCTAAGGTCCCGCTGGAGTGGACCGTTTGTTGTTACTAATGTTTTTCCTCATGGTGCAGTTGAGGTTACTAGTCTCGCAAAAGGAATAACTTTCAAAGTCAACGGCCATAGATTGAATCCATATTACCAAAACTTCCCTACGGAGAATGTGGACATGATTGAACTTCAGGATTTACTCCCTCTGGAGGAGTAGTAAGGAGAATGCAAAGTCGGGCTGACGACTTTAAACCAAGCGCTAAATGGGAGGCAACACATATGTTTTGTATATTAAACCCTTTTATTTTTTGTTTTTATTGTTTTCATATCATATTTTCATCCCCACTAGTATAACACTGTTCTGTTCATTCTGTAATTTTGTTGTTTCCATTTATTCTTTATTAGCAAAGACACGCGCGATGCGAGTGCCGTTCCGTCTTAAGAAGTTCTCTTCTCTTTGTTGCCGCTAGTTTAGCCTTTTATGGAACACGGAGATGATGTTATTGAACATCTCTGTAGCGTTGTCACTCATACTCACCTTCCGTATGAAGTTGGGTTTATCCTATGATTCACTGTTATGGATCCATTTATGGAATACTGTCGGTGGATCATGTTCAATTACACATTCATTGGGGTGAAACTGCACCGCTACGCGCCTGCCATTCAAACCTAATGATCCAACAATCCAGACTGTCTCGGAACACCTGTCATTCAGACCTAATGATCCAACAATCTAGACTGCCAGGGAACACTCATTATCACTATGAACCATTGCACGCACTCGGACTAAAAATTCATAACTTTGTTAAATTCAAATAAAAATATCTTCTCTCATGCATTTCATTTATGCTAAACAGATGTTTCAAACTGATAATAAACATTGAGACATGTAAACCAAATTTTTCATTGCAAATTTCTTAAACTAATACAAATAAGATGTATTAGATAAAGTTCATTTACGTAATCCTATATCTCCATTTCAGTTCATCCAACCAAGGACTGTATGTTTCTACCTGCATCCTGACTTCACATTATATCTTTTGTTCAAAACGGAACCACCACCAACAAAGCGAAAAGCTACGCAGAATGCCTATTGCGCGTTGCAACACTATACAACCGATAACAAGGTCGTAATTACATCCGAATAGTATAAGTGAGGGTGTTGTGACTCATCTGAAAATCAAGCTCCGATGAGTGAGTCCCACGGAATTAACACCTGAAATCCATGAACCCCATAAAAAAATGGTGCATTTTCTAAGAGTCTAATAACAGGACCTTGTGACCGAAACCTTGGTTGGAAAAAATAAATACGGATGACAAATTCTTATACAGTATAATTTCTCATTCTAAATTCAATAAAAAAGTTCAATTATGAACTTTCAGTCTCCCTATACAACTTGTTTTGTTTTTTTAAGCTAACAATCAACAGGTCGTTAACTTTCTACTTTCTGGTTAAGAGAGAAACCATAATAATAATTTGGTTTTGTACATTAGATGCATGATGTATCAGTTGCATGAAGAATATGTGTCAGAATCAACTTACCAAAGTGCAGCATATATCTTTAGAAAAAAAAGTTTATGCATTTCCACAAACAGCTAATGTGCACAATCCTAATCTGATAACTTGATTTGCTCTGAATTTGATCCAAGTGGTATGTAAGTAAGCAATTCCACAAAATAGATTTCATTGAGTCCGGAATCTATTTTAGAAGAATATTATGACGAATACGTTTTCGTCAGAAAAATTCAGACTGCACGTAGTTCAGTCCAGAGACAATAAATGTCATACCATTTATCGAACACTGTGCCCTTTTGACACTTTGTATAAAAGACGTAGGCGAACAAATTTTGTGAAATGGAGTTTTTCCAAATTCCTTACCAATTTGTATAGTTTTTGCGTTTTATTTGTTGTTACGTCAGAATTCAGAACTTTCGGTTTTACACATTGAGGACAATGTGAAGTTTAAGTGTGGGGGAGTATTTTGCATATAGATTTTTCACTTTTTTGTACATATTTGCATGAAAAACTCCAACTTGTAGTTAGTTTAGAGTCACATAGTATGCATGTCTCTAAGATTACATCGAAATTCTCACAAGAGTGACTGAACTTAAAGATGCCAGAGAACGTTATTAGGTTTCTTGCTTGTTTGAGAGTTAAAGTTGGATTTAACCATGCCCGTGGAAAATGAGGTACAGACTGAATTCGGTATTAGAGTTGTGATCCCCTATAGTGGAGACTACCTATTGTTACATCATGTGAGGCACCGACCTTCAATTCTTTGTACGTGTCTAAATATGTGCTTTTAGAGTGTGTGTCACCGTACATTAATTCTGGGTAGAATGGTGATCTACCCAACCTACCACCAATAGAAGCACTACTTTGATCTCTTGAGTGCTATTTTATCAATCATGATGGTGACATCGAATTGCTGACTTACATACCACTTGTAATCTTGTCGCAGTTAGCACCATCCAATATATCTCTCTCTACACCAACAGGTCCATAGAAACAACATCATCATCAACAAGAGGAGCATCACAAATTCGAAGGAAAGTTGAAGACGTTCAAGGTTTACAGGCAACGGTACAGAATATGAGCAAATTTCAGATTCAAGAAGCAACAAAACAAGGAGAAGAATTTCTACATGTTGAAGACTTATGTACAAGAGCGAAAATTATCAAGATGAGAGTTCAAGAAGTTTATGATATCAAGACATACAAGTTGTGAAGAATCAAGCGGTAAAGTACTTACACCATGGCCTTTGTACTTGCAATTTTATTTTATCTTTATTTATTTTATTTTATTTTCTCTTGTCTCAATCAAGCGGTAAAGACTTTTTTTTTTGGAGGTTTGGGGGACTTTTTTATCGGAGGGGTCGTTCCTGGCGACTGAAAGCGATTTCCAGGATATTGGTTTTCATCTGATCAAACCATTTCCTTCTAATCTCTTCTCGTTGCTTTCGATTCCTCATCCTATTCTCCTCCTTTTGCACTACAGTTTGATACCACTTTTGACCTTGAACATCGTTAGCATCACTGGATGGGTTTTTCTTCTAGGGTTTTAACATTTTTCTGATGCCTAGAACTTTTACCTCGTTAAATCCTAAATCTTCTGTTGCATCTGCTACCACCTGCATTAGCCCTAGGAATGAGATTCCTAGCGGCATAATTGATCTTTATCAATGCCCCTTTAAGGGATACGATGGGTGCAAAAATGGTGTTGGAGGAAAGGGTTTATTGAAGGTTTCCTTGTTCAATCATCTGAGAAATCTACATTACAAGAAGGATGGAGGTACCGACAGATGCCGCGAGAGAGTTCACAATTGTTGTGAAGTCTTTCAAGCCTGGGAATCCACTCTGCAGCATTTAGAGAGCTGGTTGTGCACTAGTTGTATGCATATTTATGCTTTGGGTAAGAAGTGTATGCATCTGGAAACGAACGAGCTTGCCCCATCTTCAACGTTAATACATGGAATTGCTGCTCCGGTTATCTCTAAAGCCTCTCATCCTGCTGCTGAGTTTGAGATTGCTGCTCCAACTTTGGGTCTTGAGCTATTAAACACGGTATTTCTTGCTCAGATACCCACGATCTCAAGCATTCCAGCTAAGTGCATATTGTACTTTGCTCGCACCTTCATGGAGGTGTTACAGAAGGTAGTGGCAATGCCTTGCGAACTGTCCTCATGGATTCAGCTCTTGCTCTTCCATGTGTGCACCCTGTAGCTGAGAGCGATCAAGAGGAGAAGGCCAATACCCGAAAAAAGTTACAGATTAAATCAGTTAATCGTGCACTGCGTTTATGGACTGAACCCAATGGGTGTGCTGTGTTGGTTCAAGAGGTTCTCGAAAAGCATGAAGAGGTGAAACAAATACTTGAGAAGGTTAAGAAGAAGACCAAACAGGAGGATCGGGAGGCCATTAACCTGAGTTTGTGCAAAAGTAAGCTCAGAAACGGTTTGTATGCCGCTGCAATTCGCACTCTGACCTCTAGTGGAGTGGCACCCAATAACGAAGGCACGTTAGCTGAAATTTCATGCAAACATCCTACTGCTTCCAGGCCCGTAATTTCATCCACTCCACCTTCACAAGACGCTATGGTAGCTTCCACGGAACTGGTATTGAGCAGATTAAAAAGCTTCCCTAAAGGGACATCTTGTAGGAGGGATGGATTCAGTGCACAACATCTCATTGACGCCCTTAGCGGTCCTGCTCCTGTTATTTCAGATGAGCTAATTGCTTCTATCACATATGTGATTAACTTGTGACTCTCGGGTTCTTGTCCATCTGTTTTGGGGGAATTTGTAGCCAGTGCCCCTCTCACTCTCCTCATCAAGTCTGGTGGTGGATTGCGTCCGATTGCATTTGGCACCATCTGGAGGAGACTTGTCTCTAAATGTGCTGCGTCTTTTGTTGGCAAAGAAATGAATTCTTATCTGGGTGATTTCCAGTTTGGAGTGGGGGCTAAGTGTGGTGGAGAGGCGATTTTACATGTTGTAAATCATGTGCTGGAAAAGAAAGGGGACCAAAATAATCTATCCATGTTGCTGGTGGATTTTTCTAATGCGTTCAATCTCATTGACAGAACATCCGTGATCTCAGAGGTACGTAATCTATGTCCTTCGATATCTCGTTGAGTCGAGTTTTGTTATGCTTCACCGGCACGACTATATTTCATGGATCATGTTCTTTCTTCTGCTCAAGGGGTACAACAAGGTGATCCTTTGGGGCCACTTTTATTCGCTCTTACTCTCGACCCCTTAGTCTTGAGTATTTCAGAACGGTGTGACTTAGAATTTCAGGCTTGGTACCTTGATGATGGTACGGTGATTGGTGATACTATGATGGTTGCAAGGGCACTGAAGATTATACAAGAGGAAGGTGTTGCTAAGGGGCTGTTTTTGAATATCAAGAAGACTGAATTGTTTTGGCCCTCCCCAGATCCCAGAGCAGCCATTACAGGTGTGTTTCCTCATGATATTAGTAGGCCAGTGAAGGGTGTAAAGCTGTTAGGCGCTCCTATTAGTCTTGATGCCCAATTCAACATGAATCTGGTTCTAAAGAGAGTGCATAAGACAGTGGAGCCCATTGATGCAATTGAAAAACTCGAAGATCCACAGTGTGAACTCGTTTTGTTTAGGAATTGTGCCGGAGTTTCACGCTTGTACTTTTCTCTTCGAACTACTGTTCCTGATTACACATATGAGGCTCAAGATCTATTTGACTCTCGGATTTACAAATTCCTACGGCATGTGATCACAGGGGACGGTCCTGGGTTTTGTCCTTTGCAAATGAGGTTTTCCACGTTGCCTCTCAGACTGGGTGGGTTTGGTGTTTATTCTATCCAAGACACTAGGCATCATTGCTATTTGGCTTCATGTTTGCAAACTCTTGAACTACAGTCTGTTATCTTGAGGCACTCTGGCATCAGTGGATTTAGCTCCCACCTTGAGCGAGTTGTAGCTTCTTTCAACTCTTTGTGTAGTCCTGTTTCTCCTATATGCGTCGATAGCACTGCCATCCATTCAATGAAAACTTTGGCAAATGTCTATTTTGATACAGTAAAGAAGACTTTGACTTCCAATTTCAAGTTGTCTGAACGCGATTCAATGCTATGGCAGAGAAACCAAATGAAACATACGCTAGACTTCTTATTGGCTATTCCTATTGTTGGTTTAAATCAGCAAATTGGTGCGAGGCAATTCAGTGCGATACTATGTTATAGACTTGGAATCCCTTTGTTTAAGTTGGACAGTGTGTGCCCCTTCTGCAAGAGAGAGATGGACGTTTTTAGTGACCATGCTTTGCACTATGCGAACGAAGTGGCGTTAAAGTTTTGACACGAATTGGTGCGGACACGATTGCTGACATGTGTTATCGTGCTGGAGTGCCGGCACGGAAAGAGGTGGACTTGGGATTTCTTGCGAACAATGGTACTTCTCTGAGACCAGCTGATGTTCTTATTTACAATTGGGATAATGGTCGAGATGTTTGCTTAGATATGACGATTGTTTCGCCCTTTGCTGGGGGTAGTGGTCGTACTTTTGAGTTGGGACAATCTATTAGAGATGCTGTTATTCGTAAGAATTCCAAGTAATTGGAAAAATTCACGTCACAAGGATACGGGTTTGGTGCTTTGGCTTTTACTACCCTTGGTGAGCTTGGGGAAGACACGACAGATTTTGTTAAACGTCTTCGGAACTACATGGCCAGTCATGATGCTAATGTGCGAGTAGGAGACTTTCTATTTCATAGGTTAAGTGTGGTTGTTCAAAAAGGGGTTGGAGCCCAGCTTGTTGCTCGGCTACCGACTAGTTTCTTGTCCGATGAGAATTCTTTCGGAAAAAAAAAAAAAAAACAATAATAATAAAAAAAAAAAAAGACAAGAGAAAATTTCTTTAGGTTCATTACTAATTTTATTATTTTGTTTTGTTTTCATTTTGTATCTAATTTATTTTTCTTGTCTCATATTCATATAAAAAATTAAAAAAAAAAAAAAGACAAGAAAAAAATCGTTGTATCATATTGTGGTTTGTTTTTAGTTTTGTTCTTTCAATAAAGCCAATGGAAGAAGAAATATTTATAATGAAGTTTGAAGCAACAAGGATTTGAAGAAAAAAAGTTACATTGTCAAGATTCTACGAAGTTCAAGAGTTATCATCAAGAGTTGAAGACCGAAGACGAAGGTGGAGACAAGGATTGAAGACCGAAGACGTTTCTCCGGATGCTGTGAGAGTGGTGCTAACTGCACGTCGAACGGATAACGAGGTAAGTAAGCATATTCCCACCTTCGTTAAGTGGTTGATTTTCTTTCTTAGAGATCGTCAGAAAAAAGAAAAAAAAAAGTTTTCAAAATGATAAAAGATGTGGGTTTTCAAAATAATTCAGAGGTTTTTTCCTTCTTACTACTCAACGTGTCACATGACTCTCTCTTCATTCCTACCTGGACACATGTGTGACCCATAAAAAAGCTGTTTATTATTGAGATCAACTTCATAAAACCCTTTCTGGTGAGGCGAGTTGAGACTTTCGATCACTCTCGAACCGGGATTCTTTCGATAAGGGATGGTTATTTCTCTCTCAAATTTTAAGGATGAGATTGTGTTCATATATATGTCTAACTTCTTATGACTAGTGTGCAGAATCTCTATGTCTTCTTAGCGTGTTGGATGCTATCATTTGGGAGAACTAGTAAGTTGGAAAATTAGATTTTGTGGGTATATCTCTAGTAAACCCTCACGAGACTATAACTCGTCCACTAGGGACACCTAGGGGTTTAAAGGCCTGTTGCACATGCTAAGTGCAACCGTGACTTCGACGACAATGAGTTGTTGTATTTTAGATAGTTTTCTCGAGGACTAGCAAAAGCCGAGTGTGTGGGAATTTGTTAAGTGCATATTTCACATATATTTAGTGTCAATTCCATGCTAGTAATTGCTTTATTCTTGCAAATTATTGTATATTACGTTTGTTTTCTATTATTTGTGTTTTGTTAGGTGAATCATCCGAAAAGAAGTGAAAAGAGCTACAAAGTGAAGTCTACAATGGAGACGGGCCAAAGACCATGTGGGACTCATTCAAAACCAGGAGTTTTTGCTATCACCTTGAAGAGGACGGAAAGATGAAGCCAACGGCGAAAGAATGGAGTCATTCCGACATCGTATGAAGAAGTTAAGAGCGATTGAAGCGGGTTAAAGTTGCAAGAGGTTATTAAAGCATAGATTTTATAAAGGCACCTGCCTGAATTACTCAAGGCAGACTTGGAAAGGCAGTGAACTGTCAGTCTTGAAAGACTGACATCTGAACTGAAATGCTAAAGGCGCCTGCAGGTTTTGCTCGGGGCACTTCATCCTTTTCCCTTATTCAGAGAGAAACGAACAGCGATGTCATCTTCTTGACACTATCGTTGGCAGTGAGTAATGGTGTTGGTATTTTTGCTGTTGATTGAAGATAGAGCTTAGTAATAGTGATGACATTGATGGAGTCGGATGGAGGAGCCCATGGTTTTCCTGTAATGATAATGGGAAAGTTTGTTGATACCATGGCAGTAGCGATTGAAGCTTGTCGTTGCTTTGTGGTGAAGAGCTCGAGTTTCAGACAAGAACGAGGAGAGGGTGATGAAGATTTCAGGGTTTCATTTGCTGCCATTGACGAGCATATGGAGGAAGCTGTCGCTGTCATTGGTGGAGCTGGATATCATAGATTGATGGTGATTTCCAGGTCAGGCAGAGAATATGGAGTTGGAGTTTGCTGCCAGCGATGAAGATATGATGTTGTTGAACGAGCAGAGATGAACAGGGGATAGACGTGACTGTGGCAGCTTATGCTGGTGTTTAAAATGGAGTTGGTAGAGAAGCTTGAGAATGGCAGGAAGGAGTTGATTGGGTTCTGGGACGCAGTAGATGGAGAAGAACAGAAGATTAATGCCAAGTCAGAAGAAAATAGTTTTCACGGAAAGCCTGGTATACGCGGAAGTATTTGTCGAGAATGAAATCCAGGGGAATTAAAAACTCACGGAGGGTCTGGTATAAGCGGAATGTTTTGGTCGAGAGTTAAAATCCCGTAACTATTAATTTTCACGGCGGGATGTATATCCGTGATGGTTTTGGTTGAGTAAAAGAAAGTCAGGGAAAATATTTCTCTCGGAGGTGAGTATGTCCGTGATTTGATCGCCGGGAAAACCAAAATCCAGGGAAAAATAAAACTCATGGTGAGATGATTGTCCGTGAGGGAAAAAGAAGCTATGCTGTCAGTTCTGCATGACTGACGGACCAGTGACGATTTGGGATGGACCTCTGCCACTTGCGCAAGCCCATTCAGAATTCTCAAGCCACTTTGACACGGCCAGTTTTGGGGCGTGATCTGTTTTTGGAATTTTTGGCAAGTGGTCGCAACCTATTCGACCGGGATTTGGCGCACTTGCACATCCATAATTTGGACACCTATATAAGAGATATTTCTATGAATAATCATTTAATCAAGTTTTGGATAGAAGAACACAAGGAAGAAAAGCTAGGGTTTTGGAGAGATTTCACCATCGTAACAATTTCTCTTTCATTTTCTTATATGTTTAACATGGGTGTTTCTAAATCCATGAGTAGCTAAACCCATAATTGATTGAGGATGAATTCTAAGTTCTAGACTTGATTTGGATTAATATATGCATCTATTTTGAGTTCTTCATATGATTATTGTTTGCTTCTACTTTAATGAATGTCCATGATTGATTAATTGATTGCTCTGGGTCGCCAAGTATAATAGTTTATTGATTGATTTATTGCTAGTAAAGGGTTAGGATATCCGTGTAATTGTTGAATAATCCATACACAAGTAGAAAACGTGAGACCTTGCAGAGGGATTCTGTGGAGCAATCACGTGTAGAACAACATTAGTAAGTGGACCTTGCGCTAAGAGTCTAACTACTAAGATTAACCTAAGTCATAAAATATAAAGCATTCGACCAAGTTACACCTTGAGTGCGCTACTAATTGGTGGCTTGGAAGAATAGAATCTGATATTCGAGCGCTTCGGTATCCAGTGACCAAAGCACTTTAGGGGATAGCACTGTGCTAGTTGTTATTCCACGGTTGATAATAATCTATGATTAATGATGAATTGATGAATATATTAACTCATCGACGGTTTAGTAACGAAGAAGGATTTCTCGATCATCTCTCTCCATATTGCTTACAACTTAATCCTTTAATTACTTTGTTTATTTACTTTTAAATCTAAAACAAAACCCCCATTGTGACCTTTTGAACAACTAAATCTCACTGCTCTTCGTGGGAACGAACCTTATTTACTGCTATATTATTCATTAGTAAAGTAGAATATAAGTGAATTAATTTGAGCACCTACGACACACATCAGTACGCATACTGTGCTATTTCCAGACAATGGATAATTGTTCTAAACTCCCATTTCAATCATTGAAACATCCTTAGAAGATGACAATAGCTGTCTCACACAAACTATTAGCTTACAAGTAATTTTCAAGTGATCGAATGATCACTATGAAACTTTCCGAGTCAACATCAAATGACTGTCTCACACAAATCATATAAGATGTTTCAAGGCAATTTTCACATGATCATCTTTTGACTCATTATTTAGTTTCCAACAAATAAATTATTTTCAACTAAACTCGTCAAGTATAATGATAAACGTAGTTAAAGCAAAAAGCTTTCCAACACATATTTCGAGAAATATATAAGCGATTTACACTTAGCTCGAAATATCAAAGGTGTATAATGTAGAAGTTTATATAGCTATACGACTTAGTCTCAATAGGAGATAAAATAGAATAGACTTCTGAGTGATAGATGAGTTTAAGTCGCCACATATCTTTTGTTGATGAAGTTCCTTGATGAGTGCTAAATAGTGCATATTTATACACCTTTTTATTGGCATTTTACTCATCTTTTGCGCTTAGGAATCAGATATTATCCCAGATTCTGTGTTTTCTTTGTTTTCAAGAATAAATATTTGTATTAATTAATTTTGTGTTTTTAGGCAATAAATAAAGCTCGGAGAATTGAGGAGCCAAAGAGCGAAGACTCAGAGGCAAGTGTCTATGGAGCAGAAAGCCGAAGCCCGCGCGCGCAACAGTTGCAACCCAACAAGGAAGACATGGGCTTGAGCTAACCATGACCCGGATCCGAGCCCGCTCACTCACTCGAGCCATTGAGATCTTCCTCGCCTACATCCAACGGTCGCTCCACCTAGCACATCAACGATCGCGCTCCCGCTCAACACCGAAGATGTCTATATCCCGAGCCGTTCGGATCTCGCTTATCTCCATCCTACGCTCGCTAGGCCAGTCTCATCATTCCCATTGTTCATGCTTCACAAAAAATGACCACACCCTATACCCATCGAGCCATACCCATTTACTCCTCCATCTTCTCTTTCCTCCTCTCCCGTCGCTCTCACCTCTGCAAACTCTTTCTCCTTCGCAAAACCCATCTCCCGACCACCACCATCTCCACCTCACCTTACCCGACAACACCAACACCACTGACCTCCAACCGCACCCTTCTCCCCTAGCTTCTCTCTATTTCTCTCATAGCTTCTTTCCTAGAGGCTAAGTGAGAAATAGGAAGAACTAGGGTTAGGTTTTGATCAATCAATCAAGTGAGGGAGCTCTCAAACTCGCACGACAAGAGGAGACGACCGAATCGTAGTATGGGTTCGAATTATTTTGATTTAATTTCTATTTTAAATTCAATTAGGGTTTGGGACTGTTTTGTGTGGCATGTATAAATAGAACCAAAGGGGGTTGATAGAAAGCACGCCTGGATTAGCCAGTGCAGTCATTTAGCTTTAATTCTGTTCTTTATCATTTTATCATGCTTTAATTTAAATTGCTAGGGTTTGAGATGAAACCCTAGCTTATCACTGTGTTCTTCTTCATGAACTGTTCTTGAATGCTTGAATATTTTCTAGATAGAATTAATTTTAGGTGTGATAACACTTTGCTCTCAAAGTGCATACCAACGCCATGGATGCACTTTGTAGTTTGATTCCCTCTGTGTTGTTTATACTGCAACCCAAGCTTAATAAAATTATTATGATCCTCAGATTATTTGTACTTTAATCAGACATGTAATACTTCGGAAATATACTTAGTTGTGATTAATCTGTCAAGCGGAGAAACACCTTAGGTAAGTGGTAGAATTGACACTCCTACCCTATCTGTCATGAAGGCAAGAACAACATCTTTAGTTGAAGACATAGTGTAGGTTAAAGGTTGAGTTGAAGACCCTAGTGTCACTAATTTATACCTTAGCTTAGGTTCATATCACATTTCACTACTTGGTAGTATCGGCAAAACCCCCTGTTGTCATTTGCTACTTACTTGAAATCAGTTTAGGAAGCCATAGATCACTTAAGCACCTCCTCGTCTCTGTGGGATCGACCCGTACTTGCCGCGTCTCCGATAGACGCCGTGCACTTGCGGTATTACAAGTAGGTCATAAATTTATACATATTCTCAGGCCTACCAAGTTTTTGGCGCCGTTGTCGGGGACTTGGCGTGTGCTGAACTGATTTGATAGCTTGCTTCGCTGTTTTTCACTCACCCTTGTACATACTTGTTGTGTAATATTACTTGTAGCCCTGTTTTACTGTAACTTAGCTAAAGTTTTTCTCTTTCTGTTTCTTGCATGCTTTACATTCTTGCATCTTGCATAGCACTTTGTATTGCATCATTAGCATAGCTTAGGGTAGCTTGTATTGCATCTTGTAACTTACATTTGTTAATCATCATCACCTCTTCCTGCACTTGTCTGAGAACTGAGCCCTCCTTTGAGCTCACAGGTACCTATGAGCTGTTGAGCAACCGCAAGTCACCTGTGTAGTTGTGCTCTTGTGTTGTTGCCGCACTTGAGCAAAACCTAGGAGGCCAAGAAAAGCGCGGGCCCGAGTCACAAAGCTCGAGCACAATTCAGGTAAGTGACTCCATGCATGACCTGTGAACTAGGTTAAACTAGCATACACCCTTGTGTAAGACCATGTTATGCTCAACATCTGAAGTCTCGCTAGTGTTTGTGTGTAACATACCATGCCTGTATGAAAACTTGAGCTTGCAAATCCCAGATCAGCCCCTGCAACTCACAATATTCATTTGAGTGCTCCCCGATCTTTGGATAACATGCATGTTAGCATTTGAAGTTGTTTTATTCTTGTGTTACCTGTGCCATGTGCCACGAAGCACCAGCCCTGTGCTTTGTGTGAGACCTAGCTATAAACTGCTATAAATGGCTATGATTGTGCTGTCCTGTGCATAGACTTTGCATCTGAACCCAATTTCAGTTGAGTGCAGCTGGGCTTCTTACAAGCTTGCTCTCTTTACACCACTGAGTCAAACTCCCCCCAAGCCGTGAGTCGGACCGTAGTTAGGCCTGCAAGTTTTGAGTGCTAATTTGGACAGCCAAGTTGGCCGAGCTACCCCAAGGAAGTAAGTTAACCCCTTTGAGCCATTGTGCGCTTTTTGTGTCTTGTGTGTCTTGTGAAACCTTGCCTTGCATTGCCCTTAGCTGCAGTGCCACTCGAAGCCGTGAGCTTGAGTGAAAACTCGAGCTTTGATTGCATGATAAACCGTGTTAGGCATTTCTCACACCCTGAAATATTTACCTTTGGTGGTAGGTTCTGTGACCTGGTTGTCTAAGTTGTAACTAGCTCTAAACCTTGTGTGACTGTGAGCCAAACTCCAGCCCCGAGCCGTTGAGCTTGTCTTTGCCTCTTGGAAAGCCGAGTTATCTCGCTAGCCCTTGTTGTATCTCGCGCCCTGTAACTGTGAGCTCGCCCCGTAAACCTGTGTCTTTGTGTACTTTGCAAAAGCAACAACAAGCTCTCTTGTATCTTGCTAATTGAATGAATTAATTGCCGAGAGTGCCTGCTAGTTGAATGAACCGTTAAACCCGCTAAGCGTTACTCATCGCAAAACCGTGTGCATCAATCGTGGCACTTAAGCAAAATCACTACTCTGTGCAACTCGCACTTGCAACCAACCAGTGTTGCTAATTTGCAATCTGCACAGCCTTCCTGTCTTTGTGCATCGAAGTGAAACACTCTACCCACAACAAACCAAACTGTGATGTGTTGATAGCACAGGTAGCCCTAAGCTTACCAATCTCTGCACAGAACTGAGCCACAATCACTGGGCTCTGTTCCTGTCACATCAAACTGAGCCCAAAGTATAAACTGGGCTCAACATAAACTGAACCACCCAAGCCCACATAATTCTTTCAGTTGGGCTGCTCACAATCAAACCACTGGGCTGTGTCTTTCTACTGGGCTGTGCAACTTGCTCTGCTCACATAGCTGGGTTACACATAACCAAGCTAAGCCCACATACTTCTGGGCTGTGCACAAAACTGGGCTCAATCCACTTCTGAGCTGTGCAACCAAGCTAGGCCAGACCATCTAGGCTAGAACCTATTCTGTAAACTGAGCCCACAGTTTCACTGGGCTGTACATTCCCAACAAAACTAGCCCACAACAAACCAAAGCTCCCAACAAAACCAAATGAATCCCATTGAAACCAAATCCCAATAAACCAAAGCCCACATAAACCAAACTAAATTTTGAGTTCAATTTGAGTACTAAATCATGTCAGGATTTTGGTATGCATCTGGGGATGGAACCAAATCCCTTAGAGAGCTTGCTTACGGGCATCTTTCACAGGATGAACACCCCACATACCATAGTGACTTTAGGGAATTTTATGAGCCTTCTCAGGGCCCCGAACTCACATACCATAATCATTATGATCACATACATCATCCACCACAGGTTGAAAATGAACAATTTTCTCATACCCAGTCATCACTTTTAGATCAATTAGAAGCTCGACTATCTGCTTTAGATAGGCAATCTGCTTTAGAAAAGCAATCTGTCGAATCTAGTTTTTCTAGGCAATATGAAATGCATGCTTGCACCTTATGTGGTGGCTTAGACCACCTGCCGAGTATCTTGTTATATTCGCATGCTTTTAGACAGTCTAGGGAAAACCATGATTATCCAATGTATGAAATGTCTAGAAGTGACCATCTTTGGCAACTATTGGGACCATAATCAACCTGCACACATGCATCATTCACCACAGTGGGGAGATGAACAATTTTATACTCCCCCAACTCCTAGTTTGCAATCAATAATGGAAACACTCATGGAGCAAAATGCTAGGCTTGAAATGAATGCAATGCATGACCATCCATATAGCAACATGTCTGAATTTCCCTTCTCTAGTGAACCTCATGCACAACTATACAATGAATATCCATATGAGGAATGCATACCCACTAGTGAAGACTCTCCTTCAATGGAACAACTCAAGATGATTCTTCAAAGGAACCTGATTGAGTTACAAAATGATAGGATTGAAAATAGTGTTTCTAGTCTTACTCATGCAACTAACATTGAATATGAACCTAATCCAGAGGTAGATGAGTATACTAAAAATACTACAATTTTGAATGGAGAAATGAATTCTTGCTATGATGATGATGATGAATATGAAGAGCATGTGTATTTTGAAAATGTAGTAGAATCTTTAGGTTCGGAGACGTTAGACGTCTCTTTCCGTGAACCCTATGAATGATGCTTCTTCTAATATTCATATATGTGATGATGATGTGGAACCTGTGCCATTATCCTGTGAAAATGAACATGATTTACCCTCTTTTGACTTTAGGAAAGTGTGTGATGGTACAAATGATTTTAAAAATGAAAACAACCTAGATGTACCTAACCTCTCCCGAGTCACAAATTGAAACTCTTCCACCAAACCTAGGTGTAGTTTGTCACAAAATTGCAAAACCAACTTTTCTGAAAATGCCTAACTTAGGCCTAGAGCTTTGTGCTTCCCAAGTCCTCTTGGACTATTTTGCATCAAAGTATAACACTCTTAAGGAGCCACAGTTGGAATGTGTATGTCTGCCTATAATTAGCAAAACTCATTTCGAGTTAGACCTTTTGCATGATGTACCGTTAAAATTGCAAGATTTTGTGCTCCCAAACACACCCGTTCACAAGTTTAGGTTTGGGGGAAGCTCATTCACGTCTACAGTCTTACTTGCACTCTCATTTTATATCTGTGTAAGGCTGCTGATGTTTGTATATATTTTCTATTGGGTTGATCCTCAACTCTTTAGACTCTTGGTTTATGGTGAATTTTCATTGTATATAATCCAGTAGGACTTGTTAAATTTTTCTTTTCTTGAATCGGTTGAGTCTTCATGCGCATATATTATGCTAATCCGATATGATCTCCGTTGAGAATGTTGGATTCTAGCCTTGACTAAAGAAGCTCAACCTTGCTCCCGCCGACATCCGGTAATTTCTTCCCTTTTCTCTTATCAGCATAGTTCTCTCGGTATGTGACTGTTTAAAATTTTTCTATATGTCGACACATTGAGGACAATGTTTGATTTAGGTTTGGGGGTGCATTTTCATTTAGAGTTTTTAGTCTTTTATTTTATCTTTTAATTTTATAAAAAAAAAAAAAAAAAACATTCAAAAATTCAAAAACTCTTTTTGTAAAAACCTCCAACTTTTAGAGATTTTAGAGTCACTAGCATGCTTCTAGCTATGTTTACATAGAGAATCTGACCGAAATAACAAAAGTTAGAAGTACCGGAGAACGCAATCGAGTTCCTTAGTTGATTAGAGCGTTAAAGTTGGATTTAACCATACCGGAGGGCAAATTAGGTCTTTGTTTAGATATTCGGTAGTAGAATTGTGATCACCCATAGTGGAGACTACCCAATTTACATCAAGTGAGGCACCAACCTTCAATTTTTGCAACTTTCTAGAAAAGTCTGTTAGAGTGTGTGTCACCGTACATCAATTAGGGTAGGAATGGTGAGCTACCCAACTTCGCACCAATTTCAAAGCACTACTTTTGATCTCTTGAGTGCTAGTTTTTGTCAATCATGAGGGTGACGTCTAAAGATGAAAACTCCTTCTAAATACCGATTTGCCGTTAGCATCACTCTCTCTCTCAATCAGCAAGACCCATAGAAACACATCATCGTCAGCAAGCGGAGCATCATCAGAATATTGAAAGAAAAATTGATATAGTCCAAGGTTTATGTGCAACAAAGAAAAGAAAATAGGATGAGAATTAATAAAATTTATAAAATCAAGACAATACAGTTGTGAAAAAATTGAGTGATAAAGTCCTTTGTCCATGGAGTTAGTTGTTTCATTATTTGTATTTTTATTTTTCACTTATTTGTAATCTAAAAAAAAAAAAAAAAAAAAAAAAATATTGTAGTTTATTTTTGCTACCACCATGGTAAAGAAGAATTTAAAAAGAAAAATCCAAACAACAAGGAATTTGAGTAGAAAAGTCAAAAATTGTCAAGTTTTGTGAAGTTTAGAAGTTCGTCATCAACAATTGAAGACCGAAGACCGAAGATTGAAGACGTTTCTATGGTTTCTTATGAGAGAGTGATATTAATTGCCGATCGGGTGAGAAGGTAGTGAGTACTCCCACCCCTTGCTAATGGTTGATTTTCCTTTCTTAGAGATCATCAGAAAAAGATTCTTTTTGTCCACATACGTGGAGTCTCAGATTTTATTTCGGAAGGTTATCCTTCTTATCTACAACGTGTGTGCGGATTTCTCTCTTTATTTCGCCTGCACACATGAGAGACTAAAAAAGCGATCTTTTTGAGTGCAATTATCATAAAACCCTAATGGTGAGGCGAAGTCGAGGCTTATGATCACAATCGAATCCGAATTCTTTCATATGGTATGGTTACTTCTCGCTCAAAGACTTAAGGATGAGAAGGCGTTCTTCGATAGTTCTAACTTCTGTTACTAGCATGCGAAACTCTATGTCCTCATAGCTTCTTGGAGGCTTGAGACTCTTTTACACTCGAAGTTGGAGAAGGTTTTGTGGGTACACCCTCGGTAAACCCTCACGAGACTACAACTCGTCCACTAGGGACACCTAGGGGTTTAAAGGCTTAGTGCATACGCTAAATGCATTCGAGAGACTGCGACAGGGGTATAGTTAGGATTTCTTATTTTCTGTTTCACTTGAGGACAAGTAAAATTCAGGTTTGGGGGTATTTGATGAGTGCTAAATAGTGCATATTTATACACCTTTTTATTGGCATTTTACTCATCTTTTGCGCTTAGGAATCGAGATATTATCCCAGCATGTGTTTTCTTTGTTTTCAAGAATAAATATTTGTATTAATTAATTTTGTGTTTTTAGGCAATAAATAAAGCTCGGAGAATTGAGGAGCCAAAGAGCGAAGACTCAGAGGCAAGTGTCTATGGAGCAGAAAGCCGAAGCCCGCGCGCGCAACAGTTGCAACCCAACAAGGAAGACATGGGCTTGAGCTAACCATGACCCGGATCCGAGCCCGCTCACTCTGAGCCATTGAGATCTTCCTCAGCTACATCCAACGGTCGCTCCACCTAGCACATCAACGATCGCGCTCCCGCTCAACACCGAAGATGTCTATATCCCGAGCCGTTCAGATCTCGCTTATCTCCATCCTACGCTCGCTAGGCCGGTCTCATCATTCCCATTGTTCATGCTTCACAGCAAAATGACCACACCCTATACCCATCGAGCCATACCCATTTACTCCTCCATCTTCTCTTTCCTCCTCTCCCGTCGCTCTCACCTCTGCAAACTCTTCTCCTTCTGCAAAACCCATCTCCCGACCACCACCATCTCCACCTCACCTTACCCTGACAACACCAACACCACAGCCTCCAACCGCACCCCTTCTCCCCCTAGCTTCTCTCTATTTCTCTCATAGCTTCTTTCCTAGAGGCTAAGTGAGAAATAGGAAGAACTAGGGTTAGGTTTTGATCAATCAATCAAGTGAGGGAGCTCTCAAAGCCGCACGACAAGAGGAGACGACCGAATCAGAGTATGGGGTTCGAATTATTTTGATTTAATTTCTATTTTAAATTCAATTAGGGTTTGGGACTGTTTTGTGTGGCATGTATAAATAGAACCAAAGGGGGTTGATAGAAAGCACGCCTGGATTAGCCAGTGCTGTCATTTAGCTTTAATTCTGTTCTTTATCATTTTATCATGCTTTAATTTAAATTGCTAGGGTTTGAGATGAAACCCTAGCTTATCACTGTGTTCTTCTTCATGAACTGTTCTTGAATGCTTGAATATTTTCTAGATAGAATTAATTTCAGTGTGATAACACTTTGCTCTCACAGTGCATACCAACGCCATGGATGCTTTGTAGTTTGATTCCCTCTCGTGTTGTTTATCTTTGCAACCCAAGCTTAATAAAATTATTATGATCCTCAGATTATTTGTACTTTAATCAGACAGGTAATACTTTGGAAATATACTTAGTTGTGATTAATCTGTCAAGCGGAGAAACACCTTAGGTAAGTGGTAGAATTGACACTCCTACCCTATCTGTCATGAAGGCAAGAACAGCATCTTTAGTTGAAGACATAGTGTAGGTTAAAGGTTGAGTTGAAGACCCTAGTGTCACTAATTTATACCTTAGCTTAGGTTCATATCACATTTCACTACTTGGTAGTATCGGCAAAACCCCCGTTGTCATTTGCTACTTACTTGAAATCAGTTTAGGAAGCCATAGATCACTTAAGCACCTCCTCGTCTCTGTGGGATCGACCCGTACTTGCCGCGTCTCCGATAGACGCCGTGCACTTGCGGTATTACAAGTAGGTCATAAATTTATACATATTCTCAGGCCTACCATTCCTCCAAGCTCCCCTCAGTAGATCTTCGTCTTCAATCGATGAACGCCGTGAAATCTAAGATCAACTACACATTCTATCCTAATACGAGACATAGCTATAATTAGACTATAAAACAAGACTTATAGTTTTGATCACCTAAACTTGACAAACAAGCTTGAGATATCAACGCTTGCGAGTTCGACCGAGCAGTGCTTTAACAATCTCCCCCTTTGTCAATTTTAGTGACAAAACTATCAATACATATGGATTACAAAATAAATAAACTATCAACATGCTTGATTTCCTTGGTTCTTCAACGTTCCTTAATTCTCCGTCACTTCAAGTACTCCATCGATTCTGAACGTGTTCAACTCAGTATCATAGTTGTTCAAGATCCGTAGCTATAAAAATAAGAAAACAGATGTTCTCAATCATTGTTATACAGTGACATAATATTATTACACATCATCAAAGTTCAATTATATCTCAACTTTGACAATAATACAATGGTGATATGTATCGCTCCCCCTTAGTCAATACTTCATCACACAATAAAAACCACTCCCCCTTACATAATGATCTGTAAACCATATGTATGTAGTGTGAACTAAAAAATAATTCTCCCCCTTTTTGTCAATAAAAATTGGCAAAGGTACGAAAACTAACGGGATCATAATGAAATTCTCAAAGAGATTATTCATGACTAAAAGAGAACATATAAACTTGGTTTCAATGATTTCACATAGTCGAAACTTAGTGTATTCATCAAGGAGTTTATAAAGATACAAGATAAGTCCTACAATATTCCACAGCCGCACTCCCCACAAAGATTTGGCAATTAAGCACAAGTTCAATTAAGAACTCTCCCGCATAATATGTCATTCCCAAAGGAACAACAAGAGAGACCTTACTTTTACAAGAAAAGAAGGATTTCTTTAAACATTAACAAATTACATGAAACATGAATTTGTATCCAGAAAACTCGAATAAATTAATCACAGAGATCCAATGATTAATTTAATCGTAAATGCTCAACATAAGAAAAAATACGGAGTCGTACAGTATTTTGACATAGAAGTGGATCAGGGAAAGATCAATATTGTGGAATATTCAAAATTTAATTCTATCTTTTATCAATATTTTCATAAAGACATAATAGACTTAACTTTTGACATATATGAGATAATCATAGTTCACGGATGTAAACACACATATCCCGTAACTTATTTTTGCAATATATAAAACCAATAAAGATTAAATACTGCAAAATCATCTTCCAAATAACTTAGAATTCAAATAAATAAATCTAAAAAAATTGCAAGATGAAATCGTTGGCAATAGCTATGTGTAATCACAATATTTGCTATTCCAAACCCTAGTTATCCTTCTTAAAACACAAGAATAAATTCTCATAAGAAGTTTCTTAGGCAAAACAAGAAAGATAAGAGTTAGAGAAGCTAATCATTATCTTCATCATCGGAATCCATCCAAGAGGCTTGAACTTTTTCCATTTCTTCCTTGATTTATGGAAACTTAGTAGTAATCACATATAATTGTTCTTGCACACATTTACCTTAGAGTTGATCTTACGAACGCCCTTGTGAATTTGATTAAGAAGACTCAAGGTGGTAGGATCATAAGAATCGTCGGGAGAATCACATCTTTGTTTATTGTAGACATTCGTCTTCATATGTTTTAAAGTAATTGAACAAACAACTTTGGGAGTTCCAATAGCATTGCCAACGGGAGCAATTGAATGTGCACGACATATTTGCTCAATTAAGCATGGAAAGCCTAACTTCTTGTTGGATGACGTCATCAAGATCATTTGAAGAATGATAAATCCACAAATATCAAGACCTTGAGCACCCATTTCAAGGAAATAGACTAAATCCGCAAATTCACGACTCCACCGAGAGTTCTCAATTGTGGAGGGACAAAGATTAGAAATGCCAAGTTTTCCGAAAGCCATCAACGCAATACTAAGATCTGGGTAGGTAATTTCCCTTCAAACCAATTAACCTTCTTGCGACAAAGACCATTAGAAATGGTTTCATATGATGGTCTTTCTCCTCTTGGTCTAGGTAGGTGAAAATTACCTAAAGGAATTTTGGTAATTTTTGAAATAAACTTTCTATCGACAAGAATCCTTTCCCTATTTATCACGGTCTTGAATTCTAAGTCATCAAGATTAACATCATGGATGTTAGCATAAAAGATTCTTGTGAGAATGTCAAAGCCTTCACCAAGACCATTAAAGATGTTCCCAAGATTATATTTCTCAAAACACACCAAATCATCTTTATGACCACTTTCCTCTACCAATTTCTTTTCTAGAATGAAACCACCAGAAGAAGTCTTTTCAAAGGTATTACTACTAGAATGATTGACAAATCTAATTCTAATAGAGTCTTGATCACTTGGTATGTTCACAAGATAAGAAGAATTATGATTTTTTGACATCTTCTTAGAGATCTTATCATTATTGATTTTCCCCATAAACCCTAAAAATTGAGAGTAATAAGAAAGAGAAAACCTTACTTGATGTGCTCCTTGAAGATGATGACAAGCCTTTGTCCCTTTTTGTCCTCCAAAACAAGATTTAATGGAGAAAACACGTGAACCCTAGAAACGCCTTTGTTCACGAACACAGACAAGGAAGAAGATGAAGGGTACGCGTACTGGAACCCTTAAATACCCGGTAGTGGGCCTTGACCCATACTGGTTTGGTGACCCATAACTGGATTCCAATGCTAAATCCTGAACCATAAGGTTCGTACACTGAGCAAATTTTCTTCAGTGTGATAAATAATATAGTAGAAAACTACAACATTATTCAAGCTCAGGCGGACAGATAAAAATTCTGTCAAAGAAGTTTTTTTCTTAAAAGAAAAGTTTATCAAAAGCAAAAACAATCCATAATACAAAAACACAAATCAAAACCGTTACTTTCCCCATTTCAAGTTATATACAAATACAAATGGGGTGGAGCCATTCTTGTTACCAAGAGGCTAGATGGGCAGAGGACACCTCATGCACCTTCTCCGTTCGATATTTGTGAAATGTACCAGAAGTATAATCATAGTAATGATGATACTCAGGGTTGATTGAATTTTTTGACTCATTTTTCTTATAATTAAGGAATGGATGATTCCGACATCTGGAACTTGCAACAGACTCAGCATATATCTTTTTATCGATTTTTTTTTAAGTTGTTGACAAGACACAACTGTTCATCATGTATACATGAATCGACAGGATCAGAGTTTTCACCTGTACAACCTTTTTCCTTAATTCAAATTAGTCGTTCTAGAGATTTAAAAACGTTTTCAAAAGCCTTGATAAAATCTTTGTCAATTGATCCATCATGATAGTATTCCTCAAATAGATCAAGAAGAATCCTAGTGAGGTTCCATATCCTTGAGCTTTTATTCACACGTTTGTAGTGATCTACACTACAATTGATATGCAGAAACAACTCTGAATCTCTAAGGATAGAGATTATTGGGAAGGGATAGAAGGAACCAGAGGATTAGAAGAAGAAATAGACGAATTAAGGGAAGAAGAAGACATTGATAGAGAGGAACATATGAAATTGGGAGAGAAGATAATCTTTTGATTAATTTATTGATACCCGTTCCTTACAACAAACACAGCTTATAATGTTGTAAATCAACTCACAAATAGAAATACCTAAGCTACCCCTCAACTAATAAGGAAACTACGAAAATAACCTACTGTTCTAATTGTCATGAAGCTCGGTTTATGACAAATCCCACTCCTTCAAACCATCCTTGTCCTCGAGGATGGAGTATGGCAAATGAGTTGAGCTCATGATGGAATTCATAGCTGTGGCAGCTTCTTGTCATCAGCGTAAGAGCTAAGTCCTTTTAAAATTCAACTTTAAAGCCCACAAAAGACTGCGCTCAATCCTCAATCTTGGAATTTCAGTAAGCAAGACCACTCTCTTCATCTTCGTTACTTGGTAGATCTTAGTAGCAATCCTACTGACTGTATAAGCACATTCCAACACCTTAAATATAACCAAATCATAGAGCCACGATTGTACAACCAACCAATAGAGGAATGCAAGAGCCACTTCTACAGAGCTAAGCTTGATCTGCCAATCTCTCATCCCTTCGTACTGCTCAATATCTTCTTTAACTATCACCTGACTGTAACCCCTCAACAGTTTTGAGTCAGATATGATGTTAACTCTAGCTAAACCCATTTGCAAAATGGCAGTGACAAAAACTTATGTAGCAAGAATGTGATAAATGGCACTGATATTGCTAACTGTGCAAACTGAAGCCAAGTCACTAGATATTAAGAAGGGAAAGTGATGTCTATGTACCTCAAAAGGTACCAGCATAATCAGTTTACCTTCGAACTTGTGCGCAATATTCTCAGAGTTGTATCCAAAATATGAATCAAAACTTGTGAATATATTGAACTCTTGTGACATTCCTGCCCCACAATGCCTTGTATCTCGTGGTGATCCATCACCTGGAACAGAATTTAAGAGTTTCTTAAGAGCTGAAAAGACCTGTATACACAGTTGTAACTCATAGGTTGTCCAACTATCCGCTTCAAGGCTCTGGTCAGTACATATAATTCCCACAAGTAAGACCAATTTCTCCACATAACCAACAAGGATCTATTCATACTTAGTTTCGTGATGCAAAACACTAGGAAAAGTCCTACAATATAAGGGAAGGACATACTGTGTTACCAAAACTGAATCGTGCCAATTCAAGCTTCCTTCACCAATTTCACCTGCAACAACCAACTCCTTCCTATGCTCCATAGGTAAAATAAATATAATAGATTGACGTTGCTGGAGATGAACCAGGGTAACACAAGAAGAGCTATGAAATAGCGTGGCCTGAATTACTCTCACCTCTTTAAACTTGTATATACTAACCTTGGCGATGTGGTATTCACCTGAACTAGAAGTTGAAACTGCAATAAGTGTCGAAAATTCCTGTAAGCTCTGTAATGCAACCTCGCCACCGTTGACTGCTAAGGAATTCCCCATTCCCAGCAACCATCTTACTAGGTAATTCTCTTTTATAATTTGCCAAAACTAGCAAATAGTTAGACATTTTCCAACTTTCATCGCCAACACTACATGACCCTGAGATGAGCATAATTACGTCTAGCCTGAAGTTTTTCATATTGACCCAAAAATCACTTTCTGTTTCCCAACAACACTTAGTACTCGAAGATAAGAAATTCGATCATGTCCATCCCATGGCCGAGAAATAATTCTCAATAATGTGTACCAACTCAGTTAAATTAAACTCCATGTGTACCTTGTTTGTACCAAGTATATCACTACAATAAACTTCCCTAAATATCTCTTCCAACAATTCAGGTCCACTGATTTCACCAGTACTGGACTTAGTGCGTATTCCCTTGATTTTCATTCTTCTTTCCCAGCACTCCACTCCTCTATAACCCATCTTGAGCTTCAAGAGTTCACGATGTCTCTTCCAAACTATGGATATCGCCACAAGAGAATAGACATGGAACCGAGGAACACAATCTTCTATTTTATACACTATAATCACTTGTGAAGACCACACAACCGTGGGATGATAGACTTGCCTACAAAACTGATTTAACCAACCTTCATGAGTGGCAGTAAACTCAAAAATGCAATGGAAGTGTGGTGACTGTTCTTCCCGAATCCGTTGTTGAAGTACAAGATCACTATCACCATTAACACTCCAGCTATGAAGAGTAATCTTGTAGTCGACTAGCTGTTGTGCATTTCTAAATTCGTTTTCCCTTGCGATATGAAGTCTCAGTCTAGTATAAGGAACATTAAATTGCTGCCATATTTCATGAAACAACTCGCAAGCATCCTGACTTGTAATCAATTTTAGCAACCTCCCACGATCAAATACCTTCCCAGCAACATCCAGGCCACCATAGACACATTCGTCCCTGCTCAAACTGCCCATTATATTAACGGAGACTTTAAGAAAACTATATCTTAGCTTCACCGCAACCATTGAGTACCTTATGTCAGCAATCAATGTGTCACAATATTTACAAACTCCTTGAGACGTTTTCACGAGCACTGCAGCAGCAACAACAATTACGTAACTACTTGTATTCGAAAGAACCAGCTCATAATTATTGTTTCCCATGTAGTTTAGTAATTTCTGAAATAATTCTGAACTTGCTGTAACTAGCACCTCTGGGTAGGGATTCCACAAACTGGTCTCATGCATTCTATATTGATCAAATAACAAACCAACACAAGCATAGCTGGTGATACAATCTCTACTTGAAATTTTTGCAAACAGATTCTTACCATTGCAACTGTCACCACCTTTAACAAAGACAAACACAATTGAATTCGTAAATCGGGAATCCAATTGGTACCAATCTTGAAGAATAAGCTCATAGAAATAGTTCTCATCATATTTCTCTAGAGTAATAACCAAACTAGCAACACGACAGAACTTAAACTTTCTCCTAGCGCAATAAGAATTCATCTCACTAACTAACAATTCTTTACCACGATCAAAAAGCATACGACCATTATCAGGAATAAGTATAACAACACACGAACAAGTAAATCGGGATAGGAGTAAGAATGAATACATCTTGCGAATTGTGAATATATACGAGATAGACTGATTAAGGGTGTCATTACGGATACATTTCCGATATTCAACCTGAACAAATTCATCATTAAAATTCTGATTTAACGAGTAGAAATCCTTCACCTCGGTAATTTTAACTCTTCTAACTTGAATTTCTTCATCGACATCATAAGATTTATTATCATAATTGAATGGTTTACCTTCTTGGTAATCTAGGAACATCGAATTTCTCTTGTATTTCTGAGCTTCACCTAGAGCATCAGCTCCATCGAACATAGAGAAATGGGTGGTTTCGGATCTACCATAACCTTCTGCCATCGCTGGAGGATTTGACAATGGATGACTGGAATCACTCATTGATTTGAAATCAGCGTCGACTTTGCCTGTAGATTCATATGAAGGTTTGGGTACGCCTTCATCCACTTTCACTTTGCTCAACCGATCCTCTACGACCTTCAATTCAGCATATAAACTCTTAAACCTAGAGATAAGCTGTGGTGAAGGATTTTTGCAACTATCATTGAATTCCCTAACTAAGCTTTTTTGAATACTCATCAGAGAATCAACCTTCTTAGCTAGCTCATCAAATTCTTTTTGATTCTCCATTTTAACCAGGTCACTCAGGAAAGAGTGCTCTGATACCATTTGTAGTGATCTACACTACAATTGATATGCAGAAACAACTCTGAATCTCTAAGGATATAGATTATTGGGAAGGGATAGAAGGAACCAGAGGATTAGAAGAAGAAATAGACGAACTAAGGGAAGAAGAAGACATAGATAGAGAGGAACATATGAAATTGGGAGAGAAGATAATCTTTTGATTAATTCATTGATACCCGTTTCTTACAACAAACACAGCTTATAATGTTGTAAATCAACTCACAAATAGAAATACCTAAGCTACCCCTCAACTAATAAGGAAACTACTAAAATAACCTGCTGTTCTAATTGTCATGAAGCTCGGTTTATGACAACGTTTCCTGCAACGATCCTTTTTAAAGGAACTTTTATTTTTTCCTTGAGATTTCTAAAGTCTTAGATGACTTGATATTATATTGAGAGACCAGAGGTCTTAACAAAAATAAACTCTGAATAATCTTTGAGAATTTCTGGTATGCGTTACAGATGCACAGAACAAGTTTCCCAAAGTGATTTCCCATGAGGAAAAAACTTTAGGATCAAACAAACACAAACTTATCAGGTTTATAGTGTTTGCCTGCTCTGATACCAATTGAAAAAGCGGGGGTCTAACAACCACACCCAATAATTCGTTCGGCAATCTGTATGGACTTAACTCAAATATAATTCCAAGAGAATCAACTAGACAGTCACACTCAATCAAGGAACTATATACAAGAGTTATATCTCTTTCTCAAATCAATCAGCAACTCAACATGATGGAATCCGTGAACTGATTAGATATGAGAATAACTTGAACGGTACCAAAGACCAATGTTCAAGTGCCATTAATCAATTTATATCAACAACCAAAGGTTGGATTATCTAATTGATTGAACTACGCACAACTTGTGATATTTCAATTATATAAACAAATATAATGCTGAAAATAAATAACACAGACACCAGAAATTTTGTTAACGAGGAAACCGCAAATGCAGAAAAACCCCGGGACCTAGTCCAGATTGAACACCACACCGTATTAAGCCGCTACAGACACTAGCCTACTACAAGTTAACTTCGGACAGGAATGTAGTTGAGCCCTAACCAAGTCTCACACCAATTAAGGTACAGTTGCGTTCCTTACGTCTCTGAATCCCAGCAGGACTCTACACACTTGATTCCCTTAGATGATCTCACCCAGAACTAAGAGTTGCTATGACCCAAAGTCGAAGACTTAGAGAAAAATCTATCTCACACTGAAAAGCCTATTTTGATAGATAAATCTGTCTCCCACAGAAGTACCTATGAAGTTTTGTTCCATCTTTTGATAAATCAAGGTGCACAGGAACCAATTGATAACCCGGTCTTATATTCCCGAAGAACAGCCAAGAAATATCAATCACCTCACAATAACTTAACTTTATGGTAGTAGAACAAGCTATTTTGGAATCACAAAGAATGAGATGAAGAGCTTTGTGACTACTTTTTATATCTTACCTATCGGAGATAAATCTCGAGCAAATCTTAGAGAAGATAGTACTCAACAATATAGAAAAAGTAAGACCAGAGTACGCAACTACAAAGAAAATAGTTGGATTTGGCTTCAGAAAAACCTAGGCTAAAGGAGAATCGACTCTAGTACGTAACTAGTATCACACGAGAAAGTGTGGGGATTAGGTTTTCCAGTTGCTAGAGTTCTCCCTTATATAGTCTTCGAATCAGGGTTTGATAGCTTTGAAACAAAGCAATCAATATCCACCGTTAGATGAAAAGTTAATTTAAGATTCAAGCTAAGTTTGCTTAAAACCAAAGCAATATCTCTCCACCGTTAGATGGTCTAAGCTTGTTACACACAAATGAAATATACTTTCATTTAGATATGGGTAACCGTACCTAAACGTGTATATTGAGTTGGCTCAACAATATTTAACCAAAGTTAGCCATATGAACACTTTTGTATTAACCACATTCATCTAACACTTCTAGATCAAATATGATGATCAATCAAATGAGAATGATAATCAAATGAATCTAATTGTGTTACTCATAGATCGGTTCAATTGTTTATATTCTCATAGAAGTATACAAGAAACAATTGAAGCAAATTCGGATTTGATTCAAGAGAATCAATTCATGAACATTTAGCCACGGTTTGCAAAGATTGCATTCCTTATTATATAAATGTATTTTTTTTATGAGTATGAAATCATACTTCACCGATTTTAGAACTTAACCTCCTAAGTTTGAAAACGGGTACGCCAACTTAAGTTCCGGACTTTGGTCATGTACGACAGTTCTCAAACGGGTACGCATACTGTCGTTACGGACCGAACTCAGGTGAAACCGTTCGCAAATGGGTATGGAAACTTGGTTCCCGGACTTTCATAGTTAAAACCGTTCACATACTGGTACACAAACTTGGTTCCCGAACCTGAATCATTCTTACAACAGTTTTGCATACTTGTACGCATACTGTGTTGTATCCAGACAATGGTTAATTGTTCTAAACTCCAATTTCATTCATTCAAACATCCTTAGAAGACGACAATATCTGTCTCACACAAACTATTAGCTTATAAGTAATTTTCAAGTGATCGAATGATCAATACGAAACTTTTCGATTCGACGTCAAATGATTGTCTCACACAAATCATATAAGATGTTTCAAGGCAATTTTCACATGATCATCTTTTGACTCATTATTTAGTTTCCAACGAATAAATTGTTTCCAACTAAACTCATCAAGTATAATGATAACGTAGTTAAAGCAAAAAGCTTTCTAACACATATTTTGAGAAATATATAAGCGAGTTACACTCAACTCGAAATATCAAATGTGTATAATGTAGAAGTCTATATAACTATACAACTTAGTCTCAATAGGAGATAGAATAGAATAGAATTCTGAGTGATAGATGAGTTTAAGTCTCCACATACCTTTTGTTGATGAAGTTCCTCAAAGCTCCCCTCAGTAGATCTTCGTCTTCAATCGATGAACGTCGTGAAGTCTAAGCTCAACTACACATTCTATCCTAATATGAGACATAGATATAAGTAGACTAGAAATCAAGACTTATATTTTTGATCACCTAAACGTGACAAACAAGCTTGAGATAGCAACGCTTGCGAGTTCGACCGAGCAGTGCTCTAACAAACTATATCTTGATTTCTAGTCTATTAAAGTCAAGTCTCGGACTAGGATTAAAGTATTATAGTTGAGTATCAAACATCACTGAATAACCTTGAAGATTGATGACTGAAGAACAAACGAAGACATTTGAGAGAATTTCATCAAATAAAGAGGTTTGTGAAGACTGGCCTATCATATTTACTCACAGCATTTACCATTCTATCTTATTAGATTATTTCGTACGATTGTATTAAATATAATACTGAAAAAAAAAATCGAGTTCAAGCTTATCTTGGTTAAACTCTCGAAATATGATTCAAGCAACGGATGTTCTAAGATCCTTGGAAAATTTCCCTAGCAACAATGGATACTGTCTGTGGTTACTGGAAATGTATCAAATTAATTATGAAAGACTTAGAACTACTTGGCATAAGGTACACATACTTGTATGTAAAATGTATGTAAGTCTGAATTCCACATGCTATAGAAGTTTGCAACCCGGTTTGCGAACCCTATAACTGAATTACAAAATGGGGGTAGGTTTGCAAACCCCTTGAATCTGGCTTCGCTAACTTCCAAGGTTTGAAAACCCCTAGGGCCTGACTTCGCGAATTGCCAGCGGTTTGCAAACCTATACGGTTCCAGTATTAGATGAAGTACACGAACCATTCAACATGACTATATTCGCTTTTGCTAAAACTCTCACGGACACTTCAAAGACAACTTTATTCACAAAATCGTTTTGGGATTTTGGATTATTGTTTAATCTTGAATGTTATTGAACACCGCTAGTGATTATAAGTTCAGAGGCTACTTAGCCACTATGAACTATCATTATGCTCGGTACCAGAATTCTATACCATAATGCATATTGTTTTGTGTAATTTCAAGGCTGACTTTTCACATGCTTACATGAATTCCTAATAAGAATTTTATCTAAACTGGGAAAGTGCTTGCTTTGATCTCAGGATATCTTAGCTTGAATTCAAATCTACCTTGAGCTTTAAAAATCTAATAAATAGAGAGACTATTGCAACAGGATTTCTTAATCCCCGGCACGCTTGTATCCTAGTTGCAAAGCTAGAGTCGTCCTTTATAATTTAGGTTCTTCATAGAACTGTAATCTAGGTTACGACTTTTAAGACTTCACTTAGGTATTCGTTAAGCCCGGTCAGACTAATTTTTACCTGGTAGTTCTTGAATCCGGATCTTGTTCTTATTGATCTTTGAGGTTTTCGTAATCTTTGATCAAGAATGAGATAGATATAAATCACAAAGTTCTCTTTTTCTCAGACTTTGTGAATCCTCAAGATAGATATCTAAACCTTCTTTGATTTGTTTGGATTGTTCTTGAGAAGTGGTTGGTAATCCAGGCTTCTCAGCTAACTGAGCATAAGTTTTTCGGATTCGTGAGATTTGTTGGACTTTGTCTACTGCAAACAGATTTTGAAACTAGACTGAAACATATCAAAAGGGAAATCAAATAGGCTTGTCTGTTAGAGGCAGATAGGTATCAAAAATTTCACTGAAGTTGAAGCAACTCTTAGGTTGTAAAGGACATCAGCTAAGGTAATCAAGTGCGTAGAATCTTGCGAGGTTCCAGATATGTAGGGAAAACGACTTCGCTGAATTTCTTGGAAGGTTAATTCGGTCTTGACTACATTCCAATTTGAAGTATGATATGCTAGTGTCTTTAGCGGTTTAATATAATGCGATGTCCAAGCTGGACGAAGTTCCGGAGTTTTTCTGCTAGTGCAGGTTTCCGCGTTAAAAGTTATTCTTTTGATTGTTAAAAGTACTACACAGGTTTATACTCTTATCAAACGAAAAAGTTAGTGGTGTACTTGGTACCCTCTCCTTTTCAATTATTATTCTCAATTTCAAATTATATTTTATATGATGTTTTAATGAAAAGGAATCCTTTTTTATTTAATTTTAGTTTGATATTTTATTTTGAAAATATATCTATAATAATGGTCATTCAAAATAATACTCCTACTTTTTAACAACGAGTATTATTATTATTTTTAGTAAATTTTATATGCTTAAAAAAAGTTAATATAATACTACAAACTATGTATATTTACATATATATCTTTTTAATTACGTTTAAACTCTATAAACTAGAATAAAACTATTTCCAGAGATATCTATTTTTGTAGTTTGCTAAAATAACAATAGTTTACTAAACACAATTTTAATACTTTTTTAATACTCCCTCTGTCCCACTATTAGTTGACCTAGTAGTACAATTTAGAAATGATTTGTGTCTCAAACGATACCATGGATGTTCATAAATTTTATATCATTGAAAAGCATTTTAAAACACCTACGTAACCAATATAAACATGAATATCAAATGATATAAAATCAACTATTAATGGGACAAAATCTAAAAGTAAATAGGTCAACTAATAGTAGGACTGAGATAGTATATTTTATTTTTTAGTTTATACTTTACCAAACGTTCAACTTTTTTTTTTACCTAGCATATTAATATACAACAAAAAAGTGCTTTTATAAAAAACACAACAATAATAAGGTTCCTAAATGTGGACCAATGAATCATGTGGTTCATGGCACTAAAAATGGACACACTACTCTTTAGAGATCCTTTGTCCGCCTCTAGTCCAGTTGTAAAGTGGTGAGGTTTAAGATAGACATGTGGTACGCAATCCAATTGAACTGAATTTCATCCGTCATTAGAGCATCTTTAATGTTGGAATCAAAATCCAAACTTGGCAACAAGAAAAAAAAACACAGTTACGGGAGGTAAAGTTGTTGGATTCTTAAATTGTTATGTCAAACGTGGCACCTCAATTTGGCAATTGCCAAATTTGGAGAGACGAAGATATAACTGCGTGTGTGGATGGATGGATGCTAGTAAATTTGTGTGAGGTCTGATAGTGGAACGGTTTCAGTAAACCCGCCAAGGTAGTGGAACGGTTTCGGTAAACCCGCCAAGATGAGATATGGTTATAAAAAGTATTTGAGTTAACATGTTTAATATTATATAAAGCGTTTGAGTTACCGTGTTTTACTAATGGGTCTAAATACGCTATTGAATATTGCATCTCAACAAACGGCAATAATAACTTCATATTTATAGTAGAGCCGGTGGATACCCCATATCTTTTGTTTCTTGCTAATACTTGTTTTTCTTTGTTTAGTAGAGCTTGAACGTGTTTCTTGCTATATGACTACACTAGATTAAGAGCATATTATCCATATTTCTTGGTAGGATATTAGTATAGGATAGATATAATATCTACGCGTGTATGGCGTAGTAAGTTTACTTTGTAATCATATATAGAATAGTTGTAGTATTTCTGCTTTGTGTCGTAATATAGTCTGTGTATGCATATAATATAACTGTTATTTCTACTTGTTGTTCTTCATGAATTATATTTACCTATGCTTTATATCATCACCTACAATATACAAAACCCTATTAGTAGTTATACCACCCTCCCATAATCCTTGAACTCACATTTACCTTGAACTTCTGATATGCTTTTGTAGCGCCCCCTAAGCTAGCAGCTGACTAATCCAAAAGATTAACTAAATAAAGAGGCACTAAGAATCTAAATCATTTACTTAAACATTCAATTTAGAAATCTTCTACAAAACTTAACCCAAAAACTAGCCCCGCTCTGAATTACATATTCAAAAACTCCTCTCAAATGATACATATTCAATAGTGAGTAGATTTACAAATAGAATACAAACACAGAATAAACATAGCGAAAGCTAACTAACTAACGTAAATAATTCTTCGAAGCTTTCATCGTCACATGCACATCTTGATCTGTCTCTGAAACTGAAAGTGGGAATGGGTGAGCACATCATCCCTAAAAGGGGTGCCCAGTGGAAATAACAACTAACTTTCAAGTAATCATTAATATGATTTGAAGACAATGCAGGTTTTATCGAAAGACGATAATACACGGAAAGACGATAATACATATTGTAGAAACTTAACTTTTTCAAAGTAATTTAAAAGAAAGTAAACATCCATAAAGTACAGTAAACATCCATGTATGAGATGTGTGTTGCCGCACATGGGAAGAGTAATATTGATGCCAATTCCACACCGATTAGGTAATACTGCGGTGTATCGCCCTAGCCATAGAATAAGATATAAAGGAAGATAATTTTGTCCATGTAATGTTGCGGTGTATCGCCCTAGCCATAGAATATTGATATTGTGTCGGCACACATCTCATACCACACAAAGCACACAAAGATATGCATGAATTTCACAACACCAAGATTGATTTCTAAAACAATAATGAATACAAGAAAGTTCGTTATCGATTCCCACCTCTTTTGATGACAAGCCACGCCTACCTCGAGATCCACGATCCACTGGTTCATCCTTTAAATCGATCGTTGTTAATATCTAACTGTTAATCATACAAGCACTCTAAGAAACTAGCCAAAATGGCTCATACAAGAATCATACAAATTTATCTAATGGTTCTAAGCCCATTTATGGTTTTATACTTTCTATTATCTATCTTTAGCATATCTAAGGTTTAATAATTCAATAAGGTTTGTTCTACAGTCCAATAACTAAGTCTTGTGAATATCCACAACTTTGTAGAAGGAACCGAAAGCTAATTCGGACCGTAAAGGGTTCAAACATCAATTTAGGATAACTAGTCTAAGCCCAAGATTACTCAACAAGCCCATTACACAAAGCCTGGGCCAACTGGGTCAGTTAACGGTCACTGACGGTCAAAGGGTTCAACTAACAGTAAACGTCCAGTCAAAGTCAAGTCCTGGTCAATGGTCAAACTCGGTCAACTGGTCAAGGTCCACTGAGTTAAGGTCTGGTCAACTGAGTCAGATCGGGATCAAATCTTAATTGCTGAGTTAACTCAACTCAGTCAGATAATTGAGTCAGACAAGAACTAATCGGAGTCAGACTGAATAACTTCAGTCAGACAGGCCAAAGGTTCAAACATGAGCCACTGCACAGATCAAAACTTGAACTGCACCATAATGGTGTAACACAAGAATCAGCACACTAAGCTAAGCTCAAGCTAAGCAACTATTCCTCCCTGCCAAGGCTTCATTCCAACTCTATTTCATTAACATTTGAACTTCTATCAAACTTGAAATTATAAATTCATTCTTAAACAACTTTAAATTTCAATTACAAATGTAGACTAAGTTTACCTGCGAATGCAGTAGCAGCAGGCTTTCAAAGAGACTATGCAACTCTGATTCTTCACATCAAACCTATACAACTTCTACTCTCCCAACTCAAGATATAACAATACTCTACACCACCAGTTACATCCTCACAGGCAAAACCCATTTCATCACTATCACAGACTGACTCAAATCCAATTACTTCAACCACCAATAACCCATAATACCAGAACCACCACAACTCATTCAGTTCAACCTCTCTGAGTCACAACAATTATGACTTAACTGTCACAGCAGCAACATCATTTGAAATCATAGATCACTACATCAAACCTATTCATTCATATCCTTAACTGCAACACGTACCAAACTCTCTAAATAAATCTCAACTCCATACAAGTTCCATAATCTTCAACATAACGGAACCATTACCATTTCTGTAACTCATTTATAATACAATCAATCTTATCTAACAACACTGCCAACAATTGAATTCTACAATTCTCACGACAACCTCATTATTCTCATGGTATAACATTCAACACTTCATCTCAGGCAATACTTCATACTCAATCCTAAATCTCTATCAACTCAATTGAGTTCAACTTGCATCTCCACCTGCAGGTATCATAGTTCACTACCAAATCACCTCACAACACCTGCAACCTCAAATACACAGACAACCATCATCTCTGGTTACCAAATCCCACTAGACTGCAATAGCTCATTCATTCTATAATTATCCTACATATCCATCTAAAACAATTTCATCCAATATCTTTTAAGTTCAACAATACAACAATTCATCCTTCAAATAACACAATCAAGGAAATTAAGTGATTACCCAATTATCATCATTCACTGAATTGATATTTCCATGCCTGAGTCTTGATTACACCCGAATTCCACCTTGATACACTCAACCACCGTCCACCAACACCAAACGATCTTCATCATCCATCTGAGCTTCAAATATAAAACTATAATTATCGAAGTTAAGCTATTCTTCAACCTTAACTCTTAATTCACATCATACCCACCTCCAATTAATCTTTTAAACTCTCAATTTCATCTTCCCTGATTTTCCATACAAACCCTAATTTCCTTTAAAATCAAAGTTAAACTTCACATAAACATTTCTACTTCATACCTGATCAAAACCCATCCTTCAATTTCTTCTTAATCATCACCAAAATTGAACTCTAACCCCTAACAGTAGAAATCCTAACTCCTCAATTGAATTTTAATTCTTCTCTCTGTATATTCTCGATTCATAATTACTCCTCCTATTAGAAACACGACCACAATCAAACTCTTCATCGCCATCATCGATTTCTTCGATTTACAGAGGAACCCTAATTCCTAATTCACTTCATCTCTCGAGTCTGAATCAACAACAAACACCAAAACCATCACTATCAGTAACTCCATGATCTTCTACACCTCCTACCGATCACAAAGCTCTCGATTGAACTCTTAATCACTCGCATAAGAGCAGAAGAAGAAGAACAGTGGAAGAACAGAGAAGAAGAACGGAGAAGGAGAAAAAGAAAGATAAGAAGAAAGAATAAAGAAGAATACAAATTTATCTTCTCGATTAAACTGGGGATAAGGCCGACCGAATTGCTAAAGGCACCCGACCAAAATATAAGGGAAGCCAAGGCGGTTTGTCTCCAAATTTGATGATATCATCTTCGTCCGGTATCCGATTGACATGGTCGAGTAGTCTATTATGTGTAACTTTTCGATATCTATTCAACGGTACTAGTTTCGTATCTATATTGTTGTTGGATTAATTTCTAATAATTAACGTTCGTGTTAAACTAATCAAGTTGTTATCGGCTAATTCGTCTCTTGACTAGTCTAATAGCGTTTACGAGCTTGAGGGTCCTTACAGCTTTACCCTTTTCTCTCGTTCTTGAGCTGTTCACTGGTCTTATTAGATAGTAGTTATAATCTGTAATTTCGCTCTTTACTCTAAAAAAGTTTCCTTTGTTCCTTTTGAATTTTATAGCAAAATTTGGTCCTTCAACTCCCTTGCCTCTGCAATCTGAGTTTACCCGCGGCCTTTTTTAAACTCTTTCATGGAAGTTGTTGTTAAGCAGTTTTGTATTAGGTTCCCTCCAGTTAACTCCGGATTTTGGACGTACACGTCCTTTTTCGTTTTTAATTAACATCACAATGGTATCTTTTGCATATGAATTCTTATTGATTGTTCTCTACCTAAGTTTCTATCTGTGCTTGATGGGTTCCCTTTTTCCTGAGTATTTTTTTGGTTGTCATGTGACTCGCAATTTGTCTTGCTTCTACTCTTTAACTCATTCAAGTAAAGATAAAATTGTGCTTTGTCAACTGCGTTTCTTTCCTTTGCTATTGCAGACTTTATCTAACTTTTTGCTTCTTAAGCTCCTCCCATCAATCTTCTTTACATCATCAAATCGTCTTCCCCCCATTTCCTTCTTTGCTTCAACAACCATCACTAATCTCACGCTAATAACAAGTTACCATCAGACACACAAAACCTATGTACTTTAAGCCGACCCAAAAGCCCAAAACAAATATCCCACCGAGCCAAAACCCATTACCACTACCAACCACTCTAAACGCACCCATCTTTACCTACTAGATTTCCACCCTCCTTACCATGTTTATTCTGGCATGGAATTGCCAGGTCATTAATCAACCGATAGCAACCCAACACTTGCGAGGATTAATCTCAATGTATAAACCCACCATTCTATTTATATCCGAAACATTAGCCAACGACAACCAAATCTTGCGCATCGCTCAAACTCCACAATTCCAGAATTATTGCTCAGTCCCAAAAACTGGCAGAAAAGGCGGACTCTGCCTAAATATTTCAGATTCTTCATCAACACTATCCTCATCATAATCATCATTATAATAACATGAAAATGGTTGATTTTTCTAATGCAAATATTATAGCTAACAACTATTTCTCAGTAGTAGAATAGTTGATTTGAGCCTCATTAAGGGTCCTTGATGCATAATAAATTACATGTGATCTTTTGTCTACTTTCTGACCCAAAACAGCTCCGACTGCATAGTCACTTGCATCACAAATTAACTCGAATGGCAAACTCCAGTCAGGTGACTTAATAATTGGTGCAATAGTTAACAATTCCTTCAATTTATCAAAGGCATCCTTGCACTCCTGGTCGAAGTTAAAGGCAACCTCCTTTTGCAATAATATGCACATCGGCATTGAGATATTGGAGAAATCTTTGATAAACCTCCTATAAAAACCTGCATGACCAAGAAACGAGCGAATTTCCCTCACCGAAGTGGGGTATTGTAAGTTCCTAATCAAGTTTATCTTTGCCTTGTCTACTTCGAGCCCTTGAGAGGACACGGTGTGGCCAAGTACAATTCTATGGTCTACCATAAAGTGACATTTCTCCCAGTTTAAAACAAGATTAGTGTCTATGCATATTTTTAGCAAAAGTTCAATATTATTTAAACAAATATCAAATGAATCTCCATAAACACTAAAGTCATCCATAAATACCTCAATGATGTTTTCCACATAATCAGAAAATATACTTACCATACATCTCTGAAAAGTGGAAGGTGCATTGCAAAGACCAAACAACATTCTTCTAATTGCAAATGTATCGAAAAGACAAGTAAAAGTAGTATTCTCTTGATCCTCTGGTGCAATAACAATTTGATTATAGCCCGAATAACCATTCAAAAAGCAATAGTTAGAATGTCTCGCTAACCTCTCTAACATCTGATCAATGAAAGGCAAAGGAAAGTGATCCTTGCGGGTAGACGAATTGAGCTTTCTGTAGTCTATGCACACTCGTCATCCTGTTTGAACTCTTGTAGGAACGAGTTCATCATATTGATTTCTAACAACAGTGACACCTGATTTCTTAGGAACCACTTGCACTGGACTAACCCATTTGCTGTCAGAAATCGGGTAAATCACCCCCACACTTAGTAATTTGAGGATCTCTTTCTTCACGACCTCCATCAGGGGTTAAGCTTACGCTGAGCATCACATACTGGCTTGACATCGTCTTCCATTAGGATTCTATGTATGCACATGGTTGGCATGCTTCGGCGCGTTTGGTATGGCTGGCATGATTTGCCATCGGCATAGAGATGCGGCTAGCTTGGGCTAGGTGTGGCTGGCATGATTTGCCATTGGCACGGAGGGGAATTAGGGTTTCGTTCGTTGTAACCCTAATTTGAAAAAATACCCCTATTAATTACGACTACATGCAATAAATGTTCTAATAAATGTGTCACTTTGGTGACATTAGGTTATTTGGGGTTTTACGATTTTACCCTTTGTCTAAAAACCACCATCAACATTAAGTCCCCGCTAGCTCGGAACAGGGAGCTTTGTTGCGGGGTAAGCATAAGATGGTGACAAACTATCAAACAACAACCGTAAAGAGAATTGAGGAGGCTCGTCGACCTTTTTATAAATAGGATTTGGAATCCTTGCCTCGCAGCGATTTTGCGCAAATCGGGAGTCGTGGCACAATTAGCGTCGTGAGAGACGGGGAAGTCAAGGCGGCGTTGAAAAGTTGACGCGAGTTAGGAAACTGAGCGTGCTAGCTGGTGGGACCGGCACAAGGTAGGGAAGCTGTGCGTGCTTGCTGGCGGGACTTGGGCGGTCATTGGGAAGTTGGCGTGAGTTGGGAAACTGAGCGTGCTAGCTGGTGGGACCGGCGCAAGGTGGGGAAGCTGTGCGTGCTTGCTGGCGCGACTTGGGCGGTCATTGGGAAGTTGGCGCAATTGGTGGGACCGGTGCAACTTGGGCGGCATTGGGAAATTGGGCGCAACGGTGGGACCGGTGCAACTTGGGCGGCATTGGGAAGTTGGGCGTCCTTGTGAGCCCGCACGATTTTTGGTAAAGGGAAATCCTTCCCTATTTCGTAATCTTCACCCCCATATATATAAAACCCCTTCCTCTCATCTTGCACCTTATTCCTTTCATCCTTTCCTACTAGCGGCAGAGTTACAAAGAAAAACCAGTTTCCATGTATGTCTTCCAGTACTTCCCTTGTTTTCCTCTTCATGTAGGTGCAAACCCTAAGAGTAGGCGTTTTTATAATCCTTGCAATGATATCGCGCATATAATTTCTTGGCGTGCCTCTTGTAGAAAATATTGTGTGTATGCACCCAAGGGAAATACTGCATATATTATTTGAACCCGTAGGAAAGTGCTCCATATATAATTTTGAACCCGAAGAAGGATATTGCAGACGCACTTGAGCCCGTATAAAATACTGCATATAATTTTGAACCCTGAAGAAAATACTGCGTGTGCAGTTTCGAACCCGTAGAGAATACTGTATATGAATCCCGAAGAAGAATACTGTATATGTGCTTCATATGACTTAGAACCCGTAGGAAATATTGCATATATGAATTTCGGTCCTGAAAGAAATACTGCGTGTGCAGTTTTGAACCCGTAGAAAATGCTCCATATATAATTTTGAACCCGAAGAATGATACTGCGGACGCACTTGAGCCCGTATAAAATACTGCGTATATAATTTTGAACTATGAATAAAATACTGCGTGTGTATTTTTGAACCCGTAGAGAATGCTCCATATATAATTTTGAACCCGAAGAATGATATCGGACGCACTTGAGCCCGTATAAAATCTGCGTATATAATTTTGAACCTCGAAGAAAATATCGCATGTGCGTTTTGAGCCGATAAAGAATACGCCCTTTCTCTTTTTTTTTTTTTTTTTTGTATTTCAGGTTTTCCTTTGTTGGGCGCGGTTATGCGTCAGGGAGATAATTTTGTCTTTCTCCGTGTGCAGATATCTTGTTACTAAGTTGTTATGAAGAAATCCGGCAAGATGTTACCTGAACAGAATTTCGCCTCATCGAAGGATGTCCATAGTTCCAAACCGAACACGGATGATGAATTCTTCGCTAAAAAACTTGCCTCTGCTCGGAAAAATCACCCAGGTTTCGTGCCAATTTTGTTAACCGGTGGTGAAGATGAAAAGAAGACACGTTCGGTTCACCCAGAGAACACCATACGGTTCTGTCTTCATAAAGGGGTATATTCCTCTTCCAACATTGATTGCAGGATGTGTCAAAGCCCATTGCGTTCTTTTGATAGATGGGTTGAGTTCATGGTGAGTAAGGAGCATATAAATACCAACTTGACTCGAGCGCAGATTATTGATGTCGTCGAGCTTCAAGAAATCTCCAGATTAGGAAGGATATCCGGGCTTGGTTGCTTTCATCTCCGGATGGTGTTCGGACACCAATACGATCATATGTAGATGGGGTGAGATAACTTTCTCCTTGGAGAGTGTGGCTCTCTTCTTTGAATCTTCCCAGAATCGGGAATCTTAACATCCAATTATCAAAGCGAGGGGAAGATGCGAGATGACCTTGCCGCTAAGTTGGAAGATTTCGCTCGGAAAGACTCCCTGCGAAGTCGAAGGATTCTATCCAGGAAAGAGGATGAAAGGTGCCTTTACAGCTGGTGGATATCTCAATGGTTCCGGACGAGCTGGAACCTAAACAAAAAGCAGTGATCTTCACGTTGCAGCATTTTTGGCTCTCTGGTTGTCTAGAGACATTTTTGACGACGGTTCTGGTAAGAAGGAGATAAGACCAGAGTTGCTAGTGATTGTTGTGAAGTTGGCAAAAGGTGAAGTTCTTCCCATTGGCAAGCTATTCCTCGGTTCCCTGTATGTGCATCGGATCACCTAGTTGCGAACATGCGAGTTTCGAATGGTTTCATGAAAGTGGATTCATATGTGCACGTTGCTTTTCGCAAGTCCGGCTATGGGAGCACTTTGAGAAGTATGCTCGAAACCGATGCCTTCGATTCCCGCGAGTTGGGGCGGCTCTCGAATTCTTCGATGGGTGAACAGGCGTCCAAGAGTTGGCGTGAGCTTGGTTAGTCTCCTCGATAAGTCGTATGAAATCGTTTTCGCCCATGGGAGCTGGTCCATAGGTCGGTGACTCAAATTGACACCTTTGCTTCTCGCTCTCCGATCATGTCTTTATCTTCGATGGCGATTTGAGCGTTGGTAAAAACTTGTTCATTCAAAGCCGCATGTCCAGGTTATATGCCGTCTTTCTTCATGGGGTCTTTCCGGATACCGCTTACAATATTGACTGTGCGGCTCGTCACATGGGTTTCGATCAAGGGGTGCCTCTTGCTTACCAGCCGGTGATTCTTAAGGATCCATTGCGTGCCTCCCTAAATGCCAGTGCCCTCGAGCCGGGTATCCGCCTTCCCTTCTTTCAAATGGGAAGAGTAACTTCGACGACCTTTGGCTATAATGAGTTCTGGTGCGATGAGTTTATTATGATCCAAGATTTTGTAAGCAGCGTGGTGGAGAATGTTCGTTGTAAACCTCCCCCAGCAATTTTGAAGAAGTACCCAATGTTGAGAGATCTCAAGCGAAAGTTGCCTAGCAACTCGAAAAGTCCCTGTGCCAAGGAACGAAGAACGAAGAATCGTCTTTGGTGGGTTCCGGGCGGTTTCAAAAGATCCTCCCGCAACTCTCGTGTCTTTCAGTTCTTCCAATAATCAGGTATGTGTCATCTCCTTGTTGGTTTGTCTCAAAACACGTGAATTTCTGCTGAAAACATCTGTCTTGTTTCTTCTAGGGCTTCGGTAGTGTTAATGCTTTCGCTGCCCTTGCACGTTGCCAGGAGACGGCAATTCCTTCGAAGAATTCCGGCGGCACTGAGCCTACTCATAGCGGTGATGAGTCAGAGAAAGAAGAAAGTTCAACAAGTGAGAGTGATTCCTCCGGGCAAAGACTGGTTCTTTTTGGGAAGTGGTTCGGTGAGTTTCGCGCTTCTTTTCTTTCTTCTTCTTATGTTTCTTCTTTTGAAAAATGTCTAACTCAAGTTCGCAGGAGGAATTCGGTTCGGAGGACGATTCTGGGGTGGAGTCACACGAAAACTTGCCTTTGGTGACCACCGCCGGTGACTTGGAGATGGGAGTTAGCCAATCGCCAGGGCACGGATGTGGTTCAAACGGTGGATGATTCTCGATGGTTGTTGCCGTAGACATGGAAGAAGACCCTTTGCGAGTCTGGGGCCGGGCGCCATTTTCGATCCCCCGTACTTGGTTCCTTATCCAGTCATGTCTTGGTTGGCGGCTTCGGCGTCTTTGGCTAAGTATGAGGCGTTGTACACAGAATCTGCGGGAGAAGTACGGACATATGGCAACAACCAAGAAAGTCACTAGTCGATTTTCACATTTGGTTAAGCTGTGGAAGAGGCTTTATCTTCCATCGAGGATATGCGTGAGGTGATTTGGTCACACCGTTTCAAGACGTTATTGCCGATCGGGAGCACCATCGCGACGTGTGCGTAGAAAAGGAGTTCAACACTTCGTGGTTTGTCGAAGGCCTTCTTTGAGATCCAAAAGTTGAAAGATGCAAAGAACCGAAAGCCTTTCCGCCGAGGAGATTGCACGACAGGAGGTAGAACTCGAAAAGCTTTCCAAGATGTTGACTATGAAGAGAGCGGATCTTGAAGATGCCAAGTTGACTTTCTCCAAGAAGAACAGACCTCTGTTGGATGATTTTCCTTGAATGTTTCTCTGTTAAACTTTCATTTAGGTTCTTTTTTTTTTTTTTTTTTTTTTTGAAAGACATACTGGATGTCTGGTTCAAGGTTTGACCAGTTTTGGTAGCATTTGGTAGCGTTTGAGGATATTGGATTATTTCGGGATGAATGGTTTTGATAATATGACTCTGATTATGTTTTGGGAAAGGAATATTGCTTTTATGAAAGTGTGCGCTAGCAATAGGCACAATACTCAGTAGTATAATGGTTCTACTAAGAACCTATCGTATATCTTGCGCAGTCTGAATTTACTCACTTCATAGGTTTTTGCGAACATGCCCCTCTCCATGTAAAAAGGCGGTTTTGTTGGTAGCATCGCCAGCAAGTCCCCAATCGCTGGTAGCATCTTCGGCGAGTCCCAGTTTTCTCATATAGTTTTTACAACTAGTAGCCGGGTTGTCTGGTAGTTGCGTCGGATTGAGTCGCCTTCCCCTACCATCTTGACATCTGGGTCGAAGAACGAGATCGACAATCTGACATTGTAGCCGATAGATCAATCCTCCCTTTGTGGTCGCCAATTGTTTATGGGTAAAAATCATTTTCGCCGATTTCAGTAAATTCGGTAGGTGAGTCAGAAACTGGTTCAAACCCTAAACAAATGTGCTGCACGTGAGCACTTTATAGATTCGAGAGATCAATCTGTACAAGTCCGGCCTAAACCAAGAAATGGCCGTTCCAGGACTTGCTTCGGTCACAAAGTGGAGGAGAAGGGTTGATTTGGGGAGGGAAACAAAGAAAGGTGTTGAGACCAGAATACCCGAGAGAGTAGTGTCTCGACTTGTATCGAGAAAGTGAAAGCTTCGGAAGCTTGCAAGAGATGAAAGCTTTTTTGGAGAGCTTGCAAAGTTGCCTTTTCGAGAGTGTAGTATTTTTCTCCGACCGAGACTTGTTGTCCGGTGGAAATAGGTAAGACCTATTTATACAAGTCGAGATTGAAACGCACTGGCCTCATGAAGGAATAGAGTAAAGGGTGAAATAATGGGAGGAGGTGGTAACCGCATGGTGTTAATGGGTGAAAACGTTTTCACCATTATTTCCTCTTTTATTTGACCTCTTTATTCCTATTCACGCTTTCTTAATGTGAGCGTAGTGTACGCTGCATTTGTGATCGCCAAACCAAGACCTGGAAAGCATCCCCAGTTTGTGTTGATGTCTCGAGTGTTGGTTGCATCTTGAGTGCAAGTGGTGCTGCTAGGGGCGCATGTGGCATGTGCGGAATGCCTTTGTTGCGAGTTGCACCTCGAGCGCAAGTGGCAATGCCAGAGCTGCTAGTGGCGTGTGTGGCATGTGTGGAATGCCTTGGTGGTAGGTTGTACGTTGAGTGTAAGTGGCTACCGAGGCGTGTATTAGGGCCACGGCTAGGTAATGGAAGCTACCAAATGAGTGTGTTGGCATGTGCCAATGGCATGCGTGGCCAATAGGGTCACGGCACAGTAAGAAAAAGCTACCGGTGACGCATGTTGGCATGTGCCAATGGCATGCTTGGCCATTAGGGACACGTCATGGTGAGAAAAGCTACCAGCGAGCGTGTTGGCATGTGCCAATGGCATGCGTGGCCAATAGGGTCACGGCACAGTAAGAAAAGCTACCAGTGACGCATGTTGGCATGTGTCGACTGCATGCTTGGCCATTAGGGCCACGCCCTGGTGAGAAAAGCTACCAGCGAGCATGTTGGCATGTGCCAATGGCATGCTCGGCCATTAGGGCCACGGTTTGGTAAGAAAGGCTACCAGTGACGTATGTTGGCATGTGCCAATGGCATGCTTGGCCATTAGGGCCGCGCCTTGGTAGAAAAGGCTACCAGCGAGCGTGTTGGCATGTGCCAATGGCATGCGTGGCCAATTTGGGTCGCGCCTTGGTAGAAAAAGCTACCAGCGAGCGTGTTGGCATGTGCCGATGGCATGCGTGGCCAATTTGGGTCGCGCCTTGGTAGAAAAAGCTACCAGCGAGCATGTTGGCATGTGCCAATGGCATGCGTGGCCAATTTTGGTCGCGCCTTGGTAGGAAAAGCTACCAGCGAGCGTGTTGGCATGTGCCGATGGCATGCGTGGCCAATTTGGGTCGCGCCTTGGTACAAAAAGCTACCAGCGAGCGTGTTGGCATGTGCCAATGGCATGCGTGGCCAATTTGGGTCGCGCCTTGGTAGAAAAAGCTACCAACGAGCGTGTTGGCATGTGCCAATGGCATGCGTGGCCAATTTGGGTCGCGCCTTGGTAGAAAAAGCTACCAGCGGTGCGTGTTGGCATGTGCCAATGGCATGCGTGGCCAATTTGGGCGCGCCCTGGTAGACTAAGCTACCAGCGGTGCGTGTTGGCATGTGCCAATGGCATGCGTGGCCAATTTGGGTCGCGCCTTGGTAGAAAAAGCTACCAGCGAGCGTGTTGGCATGTGCCAATGGCATGCGTGGCCAATTTGGGTCGCGCCTTGGTAGAAAAAGCTACCAGCGAGCGTGTTGGCATGTGCCAATGGCATGCGTGGCCAATTTGGGCCGCGCCCTGGTAGAAAAAGCTACCAGCGAGCATGTTGGCATGTGCCAATGGCGTGCGTGGCCAATTTGGGTCGCGCCTTGGTAGAAAAAGCTACCAGCGAGCGTGTTGGCATGTGCCAATGGCGTGCGTGGACAATTTGGGTCGCGCCTTGGTAGAAAAAGCTACCAGCGAGCGTGTTGGCATGTGCCAATGGCATGTGTGGCCAGTGTAGCTAGGGCCAAGGCAGAGTGTGTTTGGCATGGCGCGGCTAGCTCGGGTTAAGTGTGGCTGGCATGATTTACCATTGGCACGGAGGTGCGGCTAGCATGGTTGGCATGCTTCGGCGCGTTTGGTATGGGTGGCATGATTTGCCATCGGCATAGAGATGCGGCTAGATTGGGCTAGGTGTGGCTGGCATGATTTGCCATTGGCACGGAGGTGCGGCTAGCATGGTCGGCATGCTTCGGCGCGTTTGGTATGGATGGCATGATTTGCCATTGGCATAGAGATGCGGCTAGCTAGGGCTAGGTGTGGCTGGCATGATTTGCCATTGGCACGGAGGTGCGGCTAGCATGGTTGGCATGCTTCGGCGCGTTTGGTATGGCTGACATGATTTGCCATCGGCATAGAGATGCGTCTAGCTTGGGCTAGGTGTGGCTGGCATGATTTTCCATTGGCACGGAGGTGCGGCTAGCATGGTTGGCATGCTTCGGCGCGTTTGGTATGGCTGGCATGATTTGCCATCGGCATAGAGATGCGGCTAGCTTGGGCTAGGTGTGGCTGGCATGATTTGCCATTGGCACGGAGGGGAATTAGGGTTTCGTTCGTTGTAACCCTAATTTGAAAAAATACCCCCTATTAATTACTGACTACATGCATTAAATTTTCTAATAAATGTGTCACTGGTGACATTAGGTTATTTGGTGTTTTACGATTTTACCCTTTGTCTAAAAACCACCATCAACAGTAGGATTGATAGACTATTAATTTCTTTGGAGTGGGAGAAACAATTTCCTAGAGTTATTCAGCAAGTTTTACCAAGACCTTGCTCTCATCATCCTCCTATTGCCCTTTTGTGTGATGGTGTGAAGATAGGTCCTAGACCTTTTCACGGTGAGTCTTACTGGTATTCTCATCCTGAATTTATCTCATTTATTTCTACTACTTGGTCCTCTTTTATTGTTTCATGTAATGCAGGATTTTCTTTTTGCAAGAAATTACAACTTTTAAATCCAAAACTCAAATTATGGAGCAAACAACAATTTGGAAACCTGGATAGGAGATTGGAAGAGCTGGAGGACATTTTTGTTTCTTTGGATGCTGAAGAAAATAAAAATAATGGGCTTAATGAGGAGCAATGGGATACAAGATTACAGGCAAGACAAGAGTTTTGCAAACTTTCAATTCTCAAAGAAGAAAAGTGGAGAGCAAGAGAAAGAGTTACTCATATGCATGACTTATGATGACAAGGAGATTAAAGAAGGTATTGTGCATTTTTCCAAAATATTTTTTAAATTCAAGCTGATAGAAATGTTTCAATGGATTTCATGTACTTCAATCAAGTTACTGAGGATCAAAATACTTTTTTTAGAAAGTGATATCACTGAAGATGAATGTCTCATAGCAATGAAAATATTAGGCCAAGCAAAGGCTCCAGGCTAGATGGCTTCCCAATAAGTTTCTATGTTCTTGTGTGGGATATTATCAAGCAGGATTTGATGTTGGTGATTAAAGAGCTGCAACAAAAGAATTTCTTGGACTGGAGGCTCAAGAACACCTTTATTGCCTTAATTCCAAAGAAAGATACAATTGAAGAAATCAAAGACTTAAGACCAATTAGTCTTGTTCATGGAGTTTATAAGATTATCTCCAAGATTCTTACAAATAGATTCAAAACCATTTTACCTGATATCATTTCTTCTCAACAAACTACTTTTATAAGGAAAAGGCAAATTCTGGATGGATTTCTGGTTGCCAAAGAGCTCATTGATTCTAGAATCAGAAGTGGAAGACCTGGAATTTTAGTCAAGGTGGACTTTGAGAAGGCTTTTGATCATGTTAATTGGGAGTTCCTTGATGAAATTATGGTAAAAATGGGATTTGGTGATAAATGGAGATGTTGGGTTAAATGTTGTGTAGAATTGGTGAGGTTCTCATTACTAGTGAATGGTTCTTCTTAAGGATATTTTAAATAAAAAAAAAGGCATCAGGCATGGAGATCCTTTATCTCCCTTTCTTTTTCTTTTAGTAGGATAAGCTCTATCATTTATGATCAAACAAGCTCAGGACAATGGTTTAATTTCTGGTTTTCAGGTTGCTGATGGTGGTACTGTTGTCAGTCATTTGCAATTTGCAGATGACACCTTTATCTTTTTAGATGCTGACATTAGTCAGGTTGAAAATCTAAGAATCTTGCTGTTATCTTTTGAGCAACTGACATGTTTAAAAATAAACTTTGCAAAAAGTGAAATATTTGGTGTTGGCTATTCTGGAGACATTGCTCAATTTTCTTCCATTCTGGGTTGTTACAATGGTGTGTTACCAACTAAATATCTTGGTTTGCCTCTGGGGGACAAGAGTGGTGGTGTTGCAAAATGGGAGCTGGTTATTGAAAGATTCATCAAATATCTTGCTGGCTGGAAGAAATCCACTCTAAATAGAGCAGGTAAAATTGCACTTATTAATAGTGTTCTGGCAGGTCTGCAGTTTACTATATGTCTTTGTTTGTTATGCCTGCTTCTGTGGCCAAGACACTTGAAAAGATCATGGGAAATTTTCTCTGGAGTGACAACAAAGGAAAGAAGAAAATGAAATTGGTGAAGTGGCATGCTGTTTGTAGAAGAATAAAATATGGAGTTCTTGGTGTTAAAAGTTTAAAAAAGATGAGCAAGGCTCTGCTTACTAAGTGGCTATGGAGATTTGCAACTGAAGAAAATATTTTATGGAAAGATTTCATTGTTGAGAAATATGGGGCTGAGCAGCTGAGTTGGTTTTCAAAAATTCCTAAAATCACCTATGGAAGGTGTCTGTGGAAAGGAATTATGAAGTGCGGTACAATCTTTAGAAGCCATATTAAATTTAAAGTTAATTCTGGTAGTAGTACCAGTTTTTGGAAGGATAAATGGCTTCTTGATGCTCCTTTGTGCTCAAAGTTTCCTGACCTTTTTACAGTCTCTAGAGCTAAGGAACTAACAGTGGCTCAAGTGTTTGATGTCAATGTAGCTGAATGGAATTTACTCTTACCAAGAAGAATGTCTCCTGCTGCTAGATTGGAGCTCTCAGTTTTGCAGAATAGTTTGGAAGGTGTTATGCTTACCAGTAATGTATCAGATGAGATACTCTGGAGTGTTAACAGCAAAGGTCGGTTCTCAGTTAAGTCAACATATGATGCTCTTGTCATTAATGAATTTGATCCTGCACAACATCACATCTTCAAGTTTATCTGGTGACAAAATTTACCTCCAAAAATCTATTTTTTCCTCTGGACTTTAGCACATAATAGTTTGCCTGTCAGAGATATGCTGAGAAGAAGAAGAATTGAAGTCACTCCAAACTGCTTATTCTGCAATCAACATGAATCTGTAGAACATGTTTTCCTTAATTGCAATTTTGCAGGTAAGATTTAGAATCATTTCAAAGAAAAGATGAAATGGAATTTCATAATGCCAGATGATCTTTTTACAATGTTATTATCTTGGGGCAATTCTAAGTATCATGCTCAACAACTTCAAATTTGGCATATGATCTCTATTGTTGTTATTTGGTGCATTTGGAAGAAGAGGAATGCAAGAGCTTTTCCGAACAAGGAGAGTAATGAGATTGATGTTCAAAACAAGATTAAGTATACTCTCTTCACTTGGTGCTTAGTGTTTAAGAATTTTGAAGACAAAAGTTTTAAAGATGTAATGTCTAGCTGGCCTAGGATGTATTTTGATTGAAGAAGTGATGAGTGCCAAATAGTGCATATTTATACACCTTTTTATTGGCATTTTACTCATCTTTTGCGCTTAGAAATCAGATATTATCCCAGATTCTGTGTTTTCCTTGTTTTCAAGAATAAATATTTGTATTAATTAATTTTGTGTTTTTAGGTAATAAATAAAGCTCGGAGAAACCGAGGAGCCAAAGAGCGAAGAATTGGAGTCGATCATCTATGGAGCGAGATAGCCAAAGCCCGCACGCGTATCGGTCGCAACCCAACAAGGAAGACATGGGCTTGAGCTAGCCATGACCGGATCCGAGCTCGCTCACTCGAGCCGTCGAGATCTCACACCTACATCCAACGGTCGCACCGCCTTGCACATCAACGTTTGATGCTCTCGCTCAACAAATGAGAATCACCACTTATATCCTCACCGTTCGGATCTTCACTCACACATCCTACGCTCGCTCGCCCGTCTCATCAACATTCGATGCCTCCGCTTCACAACAAATCTCCCTACACCCTATACCCCCACTCGAGCGGACCCATTCTCTTCTCCATCTTCTCTTTCTTCTCCGACCAACCTCTCGCAACCCCATCTTCTTCTTCCCCAACCTTACCTCCACCTCAACACCACCATCTCTTTCCCCTGACAGAGCCATCACTACCAGAGCCGCACCACCTTACCTAATCACTCTCTAGTTCCTTCATAGCTTCTTTCCTAGGAGCTAAGAGAGAAATAGACAGAGATAGGTTAGGGTTTCACCAATCAATCACGCATGGAGCTCTGAGGTGATTAGACGTAAAGGGAGAAGCGATTCAGGGTATGGGTTTGTTGATTTTTCGAATTAAAATAGAAATTAGGGTTTGGGATATTTTTCAGATGTATAAATAGGAGGTGTTTGTGAATGTTTTTCGCACGCCTGGATTAGCCAGTGCAGTCAATTAGGTTTAATTCTGTGTTCTTTGTTAATTTTATTATGTTTTAATTTAATTGCTAGGGTTTTACTGAAACCCTAATTCCCAATTGTGTTTAAACTATGTTGAATGTTCTTGAGAGCTCAATGTATTAGATAGCTTCAATTTTTAACACCTCAACCTTTTTTTCTCTCACAAGGCATGCCAATGCCATGGATGCACTTGTAGTTAGGTTAATACCGAGTTGAGAGTGATTCAGCTCTTGCTTCTAATTTTAATACTAATTCCCCGACTAGTTGTGCTTAATTAGACAACTAGTACTTAGGGTTAGTGCTTTAGCCGCTATTTAAGTTATCACTAGGAGAAACTCCCTAAATAGGTAGTAAAAATTGACACTTTATACTTACGGCATAGGAACAAGACACTCAACTAGTTGAGCACATAGTAAGAATTCGAGAGGTGGATTTGAAGACCTAGCAAGCCCTTTTGCCATTGTCTATACCTTAGTTTAGGTTCATTTCACTAAAACTCAGCCGTTTCGGCACAAAACACCCTTTTGTTACTCTGTCACACTTGAATTCAGTTTAGGAAGCCTTAGATCACATACAAAGCACACACAAGTCCTTGTGGGATCGACCCGTACTAGCCGCGTCTCCGATAGACGCCGTGCACTTGCGGTATCACTCGTAGGTCATAAATTAAACACATTCCGAGGCCTACCAAGTTTTTGGCGCCGCTGCCGGGGACTTGGCGTGTGCCTTGCTGATTTTTGGCTAATACTTCACTGAGATTCATCTATCCATGTACATATTTACATTGTTTTTCTTGTTTTTAGTCCTTTGCTATTTTAACTTAGCTTAAATTCTTTCCTATGTTACATTTTTACATTCTGTCATTACATCTGTAGTTTCCTATTGTTCTTGTTTGACTTAGTATAACTTGTAGTCACCATAACCATGTACTTGTAGCTTAGTTGTTTGCATCTTCTCTTGCATTTGTTCATTGCATCTTCACTAGCCCTGTAACTTGTAGCTCAGCTGGAGCTTTGTCATTAGTTTACAAGGAGACTAAGCGACCTGTATCTTAGTGTTTGCCTTGTAACTCTTGATCCCTTTCGGCCCAAGATACTCAAAGTGCATATCTCGTAGCACCGAGAACCGAGTTTGACATTGAGTTGTTGCTTAGTCCCGTAGCATAGCCCCGAGTTCGAGTGCTAAGCTGCAGTTGTAGCACTATAGCTCCTTTGCTTCACTGTGCAAATCCGAGAACCGAACTTTTTTGAGCTAGCAGGTGCAATTGGAGCAGCTAAACCAACCTGTGGAAACCAAGGAAAAGCCCGGAACTTGAGCTTGTCTTTCTTGTGCAACCGGTAGGTCCGAGCCAACCCAAGGATAAGTGCATGAATTGAGGTTAGTAATCGAACTTCCCCGTATGCCCAAGGAAAAGTGCAGTGCTCGTACATTACTAAGCCTCCCATGAAAACTCGAAAGCCCCGTGCATCACCCCGAGCATAACCCCGTTGAATGATTTGTGCATAACCCTATTGGCTGAAACCTGAGCAAGTTGTATGTATAATCTCCGACTCTGCACCTTGACCTTGAGCTGCATCTTAATTGTGCTTGTATGCTCCCTGAGCTTGTGTTGCCACTTGGAAAGCCAGGTTAGTTACAAGCCTAGTGACAAACCTCTGAGCATTTATAAACCCTGCTAAACTTGCTTGTGATACCCTGTCAACCCCGAATCTAGCTTGTGAAGAATCGAGTTGAAGTCAACTCATCTGTTGACATCAACCGAGTGAGTTGATGCAACCGACCTGTTGAACCAAGCTAATTGGCAACCCTTGTATGCTTTATAATTTGCCGAGGCTCATCTATTTTCACTAGCTAACTGGGTTCCACTTGTAAAGGCCAAGTCACATGCTAAACTTTATGCTCGAAATTTTTGAAAAAACATACTCGGATCCCTGCCGACATTGTGATTTGTTGATACCCCGAGCTTGTGAGCCACTGGTGAGGTTTCCAAATTTGTTACAAGCCCGGTTGACAAACCCCGAGCATGTTGAGACTGTGGGTATTGTTTATGTGTTGAGAAATGCTTTTCTCGTTGCATCTCGGATCTCGGCATCACTATTGTGTGTGTGATTGTGTAGCATTTGAATGAGGGTTTAGGCACTTGAGACCCATCCTAAGCATTGCTCATTTGTGAGAACTAGTGCATCTGTAAAACCCTGTCAACTGATCCATGTTCATGCTCATGTGATAACCTGTGCCTAATGCTAAGCATGATAATTTGAGCCTTACAAAGCCATGTACCTTGAGCTGCAAACCCTGAGCTCACCCAAGAGTATTGCTCTACTCTGTTAACTTGCTAGCCCCCTGAAGCTACAAGTTTGAGCAAACCCTGAGCTTGGCTGTAACCATCCGACTCCGCATCATTTGTCTTGCTGTAGATCGCCGACTTTGGCTGAACCGAGTGGCAAAAAGTTTTTGTTACGTGCATATAGATAGTGTTGTTGCATAAGCTACCCCGCACCGCATCGCCAAGTGTTTGTATCATATTTTTGTGAATTTGTGTTTTTCTTTTGCTGTGCTGTGAATGCCTGTGCTTAGGTCCAAAGATTGGTGTGTTAATTTTTGAGTTTTTGTGCTTAGTAATGATAAAATGTATGAGTTTGTGCTGCCCTGTGCTTGTTCTTCTGCCAAACTGTGCATAACCTGAGTTGCACACAACCTGTGCAACAAACTGAGATCAGAACTGAGCCAAACCCCAACCACTGTACACCTGGGCTGTTAACCTGTCACCCTAACTGGGCTCTGTTTCTGCACAGACTTAAGCCCACATATCCTAGGCTTTGCACAACTTCTGGGCTGCTAACTTGCCAGCCTAAACTGAAGCCCACAAACTCCATCAGCACCAGTCTCTGCACAAACAAAACTTTCAGCCCACATCATTTGGGCTGAAATACACCTATTCAGCTGGGCTTAACAATTTCAAAAAGCAACTTGGGCTTCCCACATAAACCAAAGCTCCCAACAAAACCAAATGAATCCCATTGAAACCAAATCCCAATAAACCAAACTAAATTTTGAGTTCAATTTGAGTACTAAATCATGACAGATTTTGGTCCGCATCCTGGGATGGAAACAAATCCCTTAGAGAGCGTGCTTACGGGCACGCTTCACAGGATGAACCCCCACATACCATAGTGATTTTAAGGAATTTTATGCGCCTTCTAGGGCCCCGACCTCACATACCCTAATCACTATGAGCACATGTATCATCCATCACAGTTGAGAATGAACACTCTCCTCATACCCAGTCATCACTTCTAGATCAATTAGAAGCTCGACTATCTGGCTTAGAAAGGCAATCACATGAGCGATCTGTCAAATCTAATCCCCCTAGGCAATATGAAATGCATGCTTGCACCTTATGTGGTGGCTTAGACCACCCCTGCGAGTATCTTGTTATATTTTGCATGAATTTAGATAGTCTAGGGAAAACCATGATAATCCAATATACGAAGTGTCTAGAAGTGACTATTGGGACCATAATCAACCTGCACACATGCATCATTCACCACAGTGGGGAGATGAACAATTTTATACTCCCCCAACTCCTAGTTTGCAATCAATAATGGAAACACTCATAGAGCAAAATGCTAGGCTTGAAATGAATGCAATGCATGACCATCCATATAGCAACATGTCCGAATTTCCCCTTCTCTAGTGAACCTCATGCTCAACTATACAATGAATATCCATATGAGGAATGCATACCCACTAGTGAAGACTCTCCTTCAATGGAACAACTCAAGATGATTCTTCAAAGGAACCGATTGAGTTACAAAATGATAGGATTGAAAATAGTGTTTCTAGTCTTACTCATGCAACTAACATTGAATATGAACCTAATCCAGAGGTAGATGAGTACACTAAAAATACTACAATTTTGAATGGAGAAATGAATTCTTGCTATGATGATGATGATGAATATGAAGAGCATGTGTATTTTGAAAATGTAGTAGAATCTTTAGGTTCGAGAGACGTTAGACGTCTTCTTCGTGAACCCTATGAATGATGCTTCTTCTAATATTCATATATGTGATGATGATGTGGAACCTGTGCAATTGTCCTGTGAAAATGAACATGATTTACCCTCTTTTGACTTTAGGAAAGTGTGTGATGGTACAAATGATTTTAAAAATGAAAACAACCTAGGTGTACCTAACCCCTCTCCTGAGTCACAAATTGAAACTCTTCCACCAAACCTAGGTGTAGTTTGTCACAAAATTGCAAAACCAACTTTTCTGAAAATGCCTAACTTAGGCCTAGAGCTTTGTGCTTCCCAAGTCCTCTTGGACTATTTTGCATCAAAGTATAACACTTTTAAAGAGCCACAGTTGGAATGTGTATGTCTGCCTGTTATTAGTAAAACTCATTTTGAGTTAGACCTTTTGCATGATGTACCGTTAAAATTGCAAGATTTTGTGCTCCCAAACACACCCGTTCACAAGTTTAGGTTTGGGGAAACTCCTTCACATCTACAGTCTTACTTGCACTCTCATATTATATTTGTGTAAGGCTGTTGATGTTTGTATATATTTTCTATTGGGTTGATCCTCAACTCTTTAGATTGTTAGTTTATGGTGAATTTTCATTGTATATATCCATTAGGACTTGTTAAATTTTTCTTTTCTTGAATCGGTTGAGTCTTCTTGTGAATATTTTGTGCTAATCCGATATGATCTCCACTGAGAATGTTGGATTCTAGCCTTGACTAGCGAAGCTCAACCTTGCTCCTGCCGACATCCGGTAATCTCTTCCCTTTTCTCTTTTCAGCATAGTTCTCATGGTATGTGACTGTTTAAATTTTTCCTATCTGTTGACACATTGAGGACAATGTATGATTTAGGTTTGGGGGTGCATTTGCATATTTTTGCATATAGAGTTTTTAGTCTTTTTAATCTTTTATTTTAAAAAAAAAAAAAAAAAAAAAAAAAAAAAAAAAAAATCAAAAACTCTATTCGTAAAAACCTCCAACTCTTAGAGATTTTAGAGTCACTAGCATGCTTCTAGCTATGTTTACATAGAGAATCTGACCGAAATAACAGAACTTAGAAGTACCGGAGAACACAATCGGGTTTCTTAGTTGATTAGAGCGTTAAAGTTGGATTTAACCATACTGGGAGGGCGAATTAGGTGTTTAGATATTCGGTAGTAGAATTGTGATCACCCATAGTGGAGACTACCCATTTTACATCAAGTGAGGCACCAACCTTCAATTTTTGCAACTTTCTAGAAAAGTTTGTTAGAGTGTGTGTCACCGTACGTAAATTAGGGTAGGAATGGTGAGCTACCCAACTTCGCACCATTTTCAAAGACTACTTTTGATCTCTTGAGTGCTAGTTTTTGTCAATCATGAGGGTGACGTCTAAAGATGAAAACTCCTTTTAAATACCGATTTGCCGTTAGCATCACTCTCTCTCTCAATCAAGCCAAGACCCATAGAAACACATCATCATCAAGCAAACGGAGCAAAGATCGGAATATTGAAAGAAAAATTGATATAGTCCAAGGTTTATGTGCAACAAAGAAAAGAAAATAGGATGAGAATTAATAAAATTTATAAAATCAAGACAATACAAGTTGTGGAAAAATTGAGTGATAAAGTCCTTTGTCCATGGAGTTAGTTGTGTCATTATTTGTATTTTTATTTTCACTTATTGTAATGTAAAAAAAAAAAAAAAAATCAAAAAATCAAAAATCAAAAAAAATATTGTAGTTTATTTTTGCTACCACCATGGTAAAGAGAGTTCAAGAAGAAAAATCCAAACAACAAGGAATTTGAGTAGAAAAGTTAAAAATTGTCAAGTTTTGTGAAGTTTAGAAGTTCGTCATCAACATTTGAAGACCAAGAAGATTGAAGACGTTTCTATGGTTCTTATGAGAGAGTGATATTAATTGCCGATCGGGTGAGAAGTGAGTGAGTACTCCCACCCCTTGCTAATGGTTGATTTCCTTTCTTAGAGATCATCAGAAAAAGATTCTTTTTGTCCACACTTCGTGGAGTCTCCAGATTTTATTTCGGAAGGTTACCCTTCTTACCTACAACGTGTGCGGGATTTCTCTCTTTATTCCCGCTCGCACACATGAGAGACTAAAAAGCGATCTTTTTGAGTGCAATTATCATAAAACCCTAATGGTGAGGCGAAGTCGAGGCTTATGATCACAATCGAATCCGAATTCTTTCATATGGTATGGTTACTTCTCGCTCAAAGACTTAAGGATGAGAATGCGTTCTTTGGTAGTTCTAACTTCCCGTTACTAGCATGCGAAACTCTATGTCCTCATAGCTTCTTGGATGCTTGAGACTCTTTACACTCGAAGTTGGAGAAGGTTTTGTGGGTACACCTCTGGTAAACCCTCACGAGACTACAACTCGTCCACTAGGGACACCTAGGGGTTTAAAGGCTTAGTGCATACGCTAAATGCATTCGAGAGACTGCGACAGGGGTATAGTTAGGATTTCTTATTTTTCGTTTCACTTGAGGACAAGTAAAATTCGTGTTTGGGGGTATTTGATGAGTGCCAAATAGTGCATATTTATACACCTTTTATTGGCATTTTACTCATCTTTTGCGCTTAGAAATCGATATTATCCTGCATTCTGTGTTTTCCTTGTTTTCAAGAATAAATATTTGTATTAATTAATTTTGTGTTTTTAGGTAATAAATAAAAGCTCTGAGAAACCGAGGAGCCAAAGAGCGAAGAATTGGAGTCGATCATCTATGGAGCGAGATAGCCAAAGCCCGCACGCGTATCGGTCGCAACCCAACAAGGAAGACATGGGCTTGAGCTAGCCATGACCCGGATCCGAGCCCGCTCACACTCGAGCCGTCGAGATCTCGCCCGGCTACATCCAACGGTCGCACCGCCTTGCACATCAACGTTTGATGCTCTCGCTCAATGCCAGAATCACCGCCTTATATCCTCGCCCGTTCAGATCTTCACTCACACATCCTACGCTCGCTCGCCCGTCTCATCAACATTCGATGCCTCCGCTTCACAAAAAATCTCCCTACACCCTATACCCCCACTCGAAAGGGACTCCATTCTCTTCTCCATCTTCTCTTTCTTCTCCGACCAACCTCTCGCAACCCCATCTTCTTCTTCCCCAACCTTACCTCCACCTCAACACCACCATCTCTTTTCCCCGACAGAGCCATCACTACGAGCCGCACCACCTTACCTAATCACTCTCTAGTTCCTTCATAGCTTCTTTCCTAGGAGCTAAGAGAGAAATAGACAGAGATAGGTTAGGGTTTCACCAATCAATCACGCATGGAGCTCTGAGGTGATTAGACAGAAGGGAGAAGCGATTCAGGGTATGGGTTTGTTGATTTTTCGAATTAAAATAGAAATTAGGGTTTGGGATATTTTTCAGATGTATAAATAGGAGGTGTTTGTGAATGTTTTTCGCACGCCTGGATTAGCCAGTGCAGTCAATTAGGTTTAATTCTGTGTTCTTTGTTAATTTTATTATGTTTTAATTTAATTGCTAGGGTTTCACTGAAACCCTAATTCCCAATTGTGTTTAAACTATGTTGAATGTTCTTGAGAGCTCAATGTATTAGATAGCTTCAATTTTTAACACCTCAACCCTTTTCTCTCACAGTGCATGCCAATGCCATGGATGCACTGTAGTTAGGTTAATACTGAGTTGAGAGTGATTCAGCTCTTGCTTCTAATTTTAATACTAATTCCCCTGACTAGTTGTGCTTAATTAGACAACTAGTACTTAGGGTTAGTGCTTTAGCTGCTATTTAAGTTATCACTAGGAGAAACTCCCTAAATAGGTAGTAAAAATTGACACTTTATACTTACCTGGCATAGGAACAAGACACTCAACTAGTTGAGCACATAGTAAGAATTCAGAGGTGGATTTGAAGACCTAGCAAGCCCTTTTTGCCATTGTCTATACCTTAGTTTAGGTTCATTTCACTAAAACTCAGCCGTTTCGGCACAAAACACCCTTTTGTTACTCTGTCACACTTGAATTCAGTTTAGGAAGCCTTAGATCACATACAAAGCACACACAAGTCCTTGTGGGATCGACCCGTACTTGCCGCGTCTCCGATAGACGCCGTGCACTTGCGGTATAACACGTAGGCCATAAATATATACACCTTTAGAGGCCTACCAAGAAGCTCTTGTAGCTCTCTTTAATCTTTTCTTATCCTTTTCCCTTTTCTTCTTCTCTTGTACTTTTTGAGGGTGGTACAAGCCTTTTGCACCCTCTCCTTTTTGATCAATATAATCTTTTTTACCGATCAAAAAAAAAAATGTCGTCTTTAATAAAAACATGGGCCCCACTTTTACCCATGATAATCCAAATGTTGAAAACACCGTTCATTTGAAAAATGTTGAAAAATATCGTACAAACGACAAAACTACCACGATTACCCTAAAACTACTTTCTCTTTATTTTCTCTCTGGAGAAATAAAATGAAAACCCTAAAACTTTCAGCGCCGCACTGCTCAGATCGGCTCCTTTGGAGCTGATCTGAGCAGATCAATCTTCATGTCTAACCTTCTTATCCTATCTTATTTCATCTCTACAGTTTAAGCTAGCTTTTGGTTTTGTTTATTCGGTTTTTTTTACCTCTCTTGTTTCATCTGATAATGGTTTTCACAATAGCCTCTTATTAAGATCTGAGTTCTTCTAATTGGGGTTCTGTTCTTCAACAACCTCTCTTAGTCTTCCTCTAATCTTGATTGAATCTAGTTTTTAGTTTAATTTTTTTTCTGTTTTCTAATTTTCAGCTCTTGTATTCCGATTCTCTTGATTGTTTTTTTTTTAATGTTGAAATTTAATCTTTGAAAGGGTCTGTTGTTAAAGTGGTTTGTTCTAAAGGTTGATTTGTCTTGTTCAAGATCGATTTCAATCAAGCAGTACTAAAGATTCACATCAAACGAATCCACTTCAACCTATCCTCATCAAGACTCGGGGCGCCGGCAACAGCAGCAGCAGTACAGATCATCTCTAGTCATCCTGACTCTGTTAAAGATTTACATTCCAGCAACATCATGTTTTTCAAAGATACAGACACAGACACAAGCTTCTACAAAGACACCAAGACCGATTTCGACACCGATCCAGACCTTTCCGTACCGATTCAGCCAGGTTATAACCGTATTAGATTATACTTGTTACCTTTGTTATTGTTACTTTGAGAAAACAATCGACAATTGGTCGGATTTATGGATCCTTGCATATATGTCACTTGTTTTACTATGAATCTAAAAACAAACCTGAGAAACTGATGGATTTTTCGATCCTAACATCTCTATTGATTTTAGATTTGTTGTATGGTTTGGATGTGTGTTGCATTTCATCCAACCAAGTCCGTTTAAACTTGTCTTGTTACAGCTGAATATGTTAGGAATGGTAGGAATTTGTGGTCAGATTGGGTCCTGGGACTATGGCTTTAAGTGGTTTGGATGTCATTATAGTCTGTTTGAAACTATTGTAACTGTTGGATACTTCCAAGTCAGTCCTGTAAATGCTTCTGATTTTGAATCAGAGTTTTTTTTTTTTTTTTTTGAAGCATGAAATTCATTAAGAAACTAGAGGGCTATTACAATAGGGCATGAGATTCCCCAAGATTCACGAATTACAATTAGATTGGTAGACCACGAATCTATAAAAACATGATACTGGAACAAAATGTGAATACCAGTCTTCAGCTCGGAGTTGCATCGGGGGCTGGCGATGGAGTCGAAAGTCGAAAGACCTTCGGTCAATGCTTTCCACAAGAAAAGTTGTATTTTTGATAGGCATAACAATACCCATAAGAACTTAGTTAATGGTAGAGGGGTCCGATATGATTGACATGAGATGCTAGATAAACACTTGTATCCTGCTGCTTTTGTATACTGCCCGTTCGTTACCAGTCTATATCCTTTTGTTTCAACTTGATCCATCGTGAATCTAAAAAATTAAGTTCCCTTTTGTTTTTCTGCTCGAAGTGCAAAGCTAAAGCCTATGAATCTATTACACTTAAACATAAACTATCACTGTAATACACTAGAAAAAGAGAAGAAAACTTACGTCTATAATTAAGAAACAAGTGAAAGCAACTATGGTTTTGACAATATCAAAGAACTACAAATAAAACGCAACCTAAGACCTATTGCTTCTACAAAGACAATTACATAAATGAAATGAAATAGAATTTACCTGTGGCCGCGCATCGGGGGATCAAATAGGTTAGGAGGCATGATATAAATGTTGATAGGTCAACCAGGTTTGACACATTAATTTTCCTCAACTTAACAGAGTTTAGCTCGAGAAATTTGTTTGTTTTTTTTTTATCCGTAAATTTTAGTGAATTCAACGGGTTAAGAGTGAACAACAAATTTGACCGAGGAAACTATATGGCTTCCTTCTCTGTTTCAAGAAGGGCATTATCCGCGTCTTATTCCAGTCCAAGGAACAAATGACATAATCATATCATCACAAATCCCCGCTGAGTTTGTTTTTTTTCTTCATGAAAAGTGTTTTTGTTATCAAAAATTTTAATCTTTGCATTTTTCTTTTTATGGATAACTAATTATGTTTGATTTGCAGCATTTGTGTACTCCATGGAAAGCTTAAACAGTCGTGTTTTTGTAGCAGTTTTTCACCATCTCTTACCTCTCTGGACAGTCGTGTCATCTTCAAGAAGCTTAATGTTAAAAATGAGTACATTGAAGAGAATCATTTTGGTTGCAGCAGTCGTGCTCTTGGCATATATCCTAAGTTGTATGATTAGTTTTATCTTCTTAATAACCCTCTGAGTAAATTCATGTTTAGAAAAAGATGAGTATCTTTTCAGTTCGATCAAAGCATCAGATCAAGATTCCATGGATCTGTGGCAGAGACAAGAAGATAAGGATAATTTTGGAATTTTCCAATTGTGGAGAGCGCAAATTTTGGTAAATCAAAAATTTAAATTTATTCCTCCAGAATTCAAGCCATTTCTTAGGCCGAGATACTATGCATATTCTCAAAATTTGGGTCAAGGAAATTTTAGGAAAGTTACCTCCTTTAGGTTAAGTCCAATTACCAGACAAAGATATACATGAATCATCCTAGTTGATAATGTATCTTCTCATTTATTTGGTCATGGTGCGGAAACCCTAGTTCATCTGTTTATAAATCCCCGACAGAAGATACATCCCAAGCACAGTAAAAAAGTTATGGCTTCAAGTTCTCAGTCTAAACTTGCTACCATTACAAAACAAATGAAAGGTACATCAATAAGTAGGAGCCTTCCGATACCAAGCAGAAGAACTCTTAACACTGTTGAAGAGATTAATGCAGCGACAAATAATTTGAACAACAGTCTTATTGGTAAAATTATTGAAAAAGATCCACTTGATCTCAAGAAAATCAAGAAAGAACTTAGTGTGTCCTGGAGCTTGTTTAAGAGATGGGAGATGAAATCAATGGGAACGAACTTATTTGTCTTTAAGTTCTCCAAAGATGGTGCTGCAGTGGAGGTGTTGAAAGAAGCTCCTTGGAATGTTTTGGGGTATTTAATGATTCTCCGAGAATATGACCCTAGAAAAGAAGTTTCAAAATATGATTTCACTCATCAAGTGTATTGTGTTCAGTTCAGAGACCTAAAACTGGAGCACCTTGAAGATGAAATGCTTGCAAAAATGTGTAGAGAGATTGGGAAGAAGATGGAGGAAGATCCTGAAGATGCTAAACCTAAGGTTGGAAAGCTGCGCAAAGCCAATGTAGAAGTTGATATTACTCAGCCACTAAAACGAGGTACTTGGTTACTGACGGCGATATTGGAGGAGTGTTGGGTGATTTATCACTATGAGAAACAACCAAGAAAAATCTGTCCCAAGTGTTTTGTAATTCAACATAATGCTGCACGCTGTGAGGAGTATGCAGAACAACATAGAGTGATTCGAATGACAACTGAAGAATGGAACAGACATTTTGAAGAAAATAAGCACTTGTTGGAAGGGATTGAAGAAAATCTTAGTGACCAAATAGTTGTAATGGAAGAAAGGAATGGTATTGGGCTGACTTTTGGTGTTGGGCCTAATGAAGCGGAGGAAGTTGAAGAGGATCCAAGAAGGCATAAACGATCCAGACAGGATGAGTCAGAAACTCGCCCTTCATTATCTACTGAAAACTGGTCATCAATTATCGATCTCTTATGAAAATCCCCTCTACCAACTTCAGAACCCTAACAAAAGTTCCTCTCAAATTAATCTGGAGGGTAAAAATTCTCGTACAAAGGATATTAATGATTCTTATCTAGATCGGGTTATAAGCATGGAAGGTGTTGAGGAAGAGGAAAGAGGTGGTGGAACGTCTGTTGGCTATAAAGCTTATGGAGTTGCACAGATTGCTGCAAATCAGGTTAGTCTTAATTTAATTTCGAAGTATTCCATTATTTCTAAGTGGTTTAATCTTGATAATTTAATGTTTGTTTTTGATTTGAGTTTTAGTTGTTATTTTAGGGTTTTCAGTCTGTGTTTTGATTATTATTTTAGGAATTTCGATGATTGTTTTGGAGATAGTCTAGGGTCAATTGATATTTTCCTGGGGGGTGTTTTTCTCAATAAATATTTCATTTAACCTTATACTACTGTGAAACTTTTTCTCTTAAACTGGAATTGGTATTGCTTTTCTGTCGAGAATTGCATCATGAAGGTTATGGCATGGAACGTACAAGGGTTTGGGAATAAGTATACTAGACAACATCTAAGAGAACTCATTAGGTCTAATGATCCTGATATTATTTTCTTGAGTGAAACTAAAACTATGGATAAAAAGATGTATAGGTATACTTATACTTATAACTATAATTATATGAATTCTCTCTTTGTTAATCCCATAGGAGCTTCTGGGGGTCTTTTTCTACTATGGAAGGATGGCATTCATATAGACTTGGTTGATACAAACCGTAATTTCATATCTGTCCTAGTTAACATGGATTCTAGGAGTGGTCATACTCTATTGCATGTATGGTGCCTTAACTAATGAGGGTTGGGATAATCAATGGGCTTACCTAGATAGTCTATCTTATAGGTATCAATGTCCTTGGGTTATTTTGGGAGATTTAAATTTTATAATTAAGCAGGAGGAAAAACTTGGAGGTAATCTAGTATCTCAAACTCAATTAGATGAGGTTAAAGATCACATCGATCATTTTGGTCTTATTGATCTTGACTTTATTGGCAATCCTTACACTTGGAGTAATCGTAGAAGTGGTGAAGCTTTAATCCTAGAAAGATTAGACATGGCTCTTGTTAACAGTTCTTGGTTGGATTTCTTCCCTATTGTTGTAGTTTATCACTTAAATAGTGTTGGCAGTGACCATGTTCCTATTCTCTTGTGTGTTCTAGGGAGAATAATCCTACTAGAAAACCGCAGAGGTTTAATAGGTGTTGGTTGAGTGATAACTCCTGTAGAGATGTCATTGCTAGAAACTGGGTGACTGAGGAGAATGGCTCCAAGGCCTTTAAGCATGCTAAATGTTTATACAATGTGAAGTTAGCTTTGAGGCAATGGAACTTAAATGTTTATGGTAATTTTCAAAGTCATATTAATGATATTCATTATCAGATTAGTGCTGTTAAAATGAATTTGAACTCTGATAGTGATTTTGAACATCTTGCTAACCTTGAAGAATCCCTAAATCATTGGTATACTGTCAAACAAGATTATTATATGCAAAGAGATAAAGAGAACATCTTGACTTTTGATGACAAAAATACTAAGTATTTTCATGATAAAGTCAAATTTAGGAAGAGAAGGACTCAAATAAATTGTTTGCAAAACAGTATGGGCATTTGGTTAACTGATAGGAGTATGATTGCTAAGGATCTTAGAGATCATTTTAGTAAGATAAGCAGATCTACTAATCCTCCTAGAAATGATGATTTTCTTAAGGTCTTAACTCCTTGTATCTCCGAAGAGGAAAATGATTTCCTTATTAGTATCCCAAATGATGATGAAATCAAAAATACTCTTTGGCAAATGCAGCCTTGGACATCCCCTAGTCCAGATGGATATCCACCTGGTTTTTACCAGCAGATGTGGGATATTGTTGGAAATGACACAATAGCTATGGTTAAGAGTTTCTTTAACTCAGGGTATTTGCTTAAACAAATGAACCACAACTTTGTGTCTTTAATTCCTAAAAATGATTATCCTAAAAGTCCTGCAGATTACAGACCTATAAGTTTGAGCAATGTGAGTTATAAGATTATATCTAAACTCCTAGCTAGTATATTAAAAACTGTTATGGATAAATTTATCAGCCCATATCAAGCTGCTTTCCTTTCTTCTAGGCAGATTACGGATAACATAGTGATAGCGCATGAAATGGTTGATACTATGAAGAGAAATAGAACAAAATCAGGCCTTATGGCAGTCAAATTAGACATGTCTAAGGCCTTTGATAGAATTGAGTGGCATTTTCTTCTTGATATTTTGAAACAACTAGGTTTTCATGAACATTGGTGCAGGTTGATTGAACAATGCATTACTACAGTCTCTTCGTCTATCCTTCTAAATGGGTCTCCAGGTGAAGTTTACTATCCTACAAGGGGTCTTAGACAGAGAGACCCCTTGTCACCCTATCTTTTTATAATATGTATGGATGTTTTATCTAAAATGCTTATTAATGCTGAGAATAAGAATGAGATTCAAGGAATTAGAATTACCAAAGAGGCTCCCTCTGTAAGTCATCTGTTTTTCGCAGATGACTTATTAGTTTTCACTAAAGCTAATGTAAAAGGAGCTAGAAACCTTGAAAATATGTTGAGCATGTTTAGTAAGTACTCCGGTCAGGCTATAAATTTTGAGAAATCTGGATTAGCTTTTAGCCGAAAAACTGATCCTAGGACCAAGATGCAGATTGGAAACATTTTGAATATAAAGAGATTAGGACTCCAAGATAAGTATTTAGGAGTGCCTCTTTTAATTCATAGGAATAAAATGGAGACGTTTAGTCATTTAAATGTTAATTGTGATAAAAGATTAGCTATTTGGAAAGGGAAACACTTGAATCAACCGGGTAGAACTGTTCTTATACAATCTACTCTAGGTACTTTAGCTTCTCACCATCTAGTTGTTTTTCCAATGCCTAAAAGGATGACTTAAAAACTAGATGGTATCCAAAGACGTTTCTGGTGGAATAAGAAAGGTAGTGCTAGGGGTGGGTACTTTAGGAATTGGGAAAATGTCACTAAGCCTATAGTTTTAGGAGGCCTAAATATTAAGAAAACTGAACACTTGAATATTGGCTTACTTTCTAAGCTTGCTTGGAGGCTTTTGACTGAACCTGATGCTCTTTGGGTTCAGATTTTATCCCATAAATATTTTCCGAATAGTAATCCCCTTCATGTTGTGAACCAAGAAAATGTTTCTTGGATTTGGAGAGGTGTTTGTAGAGGTCTAGAAATGATTAAAAAATACTATTGTTGGGGGTTGGAGACGGAAGTAAAATTGAAATTTGGAAGGACAGGTGGATTCCTAATAGAAATGGCTTTTTAGACACTACTTTTGTTTCTTCTAATATGAAAACTGTGAATCAACTTATGTTGCAGGGGAAAAAGGAATGGAATGTTGATCTTTTAAACTCTCTTTTTGATAACAATACTGTAAGAGATATTTGTGCTATAAGAATCCCACAGTCTGGAAATGATATTCTTAGATGGAAACCATCTTATAATGGTTCTTTTAGTGTTAAATATGCTTACAGGTGTATTATGGATGAGATTTATGGTAATGAAATTATCACTTTCCCTTGGAAGCGGTTCTGGAAATTAATCTTCCGTAAAAAATTAAACACTTTTTGTGGAAATGTGTTCAAGAATGCTTAGCTGTTAGGCATAAGTTAGCTAGGTTTGTCACAGAAATTGATGGTTCTTGTCCTTTTTGTAGGAATGCAAATGAAACTGTGAATCATTTATTTTCTGATTATCCTGTTTCTAAGAGTCTACTAACTGCCATAGACTCCAATTTTGCAGGTATAAATGACGGGATTCAGGTCAAAGATTGGATTGCTTCTTGGTTTACTAGTAATAGTAACAGTAGTCCAAGCAACCTGAAATTTATCAGAACAGTTAGCTTTGCTTTATGGCACATATGGAAACTTAGATGTGCAATAGTCTTTGATGGTGTTTCTGTTAATGTCACAAGCTATATTAGAATAGTGAAAAAGGAAATTTCTGATTGGGAGACGAATATGCTTAAGCAGTCTAACATAGCAGGAAGGAATAGTACTTTAAGAACCCAAACATCTTGGACTTTACCAGAATTTGGATATCAAAAGATTAATTTTGATGCATCTTTTCTAAAAGATAATAACACTATGGGCATTGGACTAATAAGTTTTTCTCATACAGGGACATGCAGGGGAGCAGTCTCAAAGGCGGGGATAGCTCAAGATGAGGAACATGTTGAAGCACTTGCAGCTTTTGAAGCGATAAAAATGGCCAAAAATGCTGCAGTTCAAAGCCTACACATAGAAGGAGATTGTCAGAATGTTGTGGATGCAATAAATGGGAAAGAAGGGTCTGTAAGATGGACAAACAATAGTATTATAAGGGATTGTAAAGTCTTGTTATCGAGCTTTCAGTCTTGGAAATGCACCTTTGTGCACAGAGAGTCAAATGAGATTGCTAACTGTTTAGCAAAGAGAGTAAGATTGTCTAGGTTGAGTGAGTCTTGGTTTCTAAATTTCCTTGTCCGGTTAAAATCTCTTATTAGAGAGGAACTTGATATGTCGATTTAAATCATCCAGTAATAAAAATTTCTTTCCTATTAAAAAAAAAAAAAGCTCGAGAAATTTTATCAATTTTAAAGGAAGAGAATGAATAAGACTAGGCTGATTATAGATTTTTTTTGATAAACGGCTGATTCTAGATTGAAGCTGGGGTTGTTCATAGGTAACCAAGAAAGATCCAATGAAGCAAAATTAATCATCAAAGACGATAGATATTAATTCAAACTTTTTTTTAAAACCAAACCAGAAACTTAAACCAAATAGATATCAAGAGAAGATAGAAACCCTAAGCTCTAACGGGAGAATAAAGAAGAAATTTTGAAAATAGGAAAGAAGAAAGATTACATAATATTTTAACGACATGAAAAAGCGTTTAACTGAAATTGAAAACACGATTTTGAAAACTAGATTTTTTATAAGAACAACGCAAGGGTTTTCAATAGGAAGATTGAATCAAGAGTTTTTTTTTTTTTTTTAATTAGAACCCAGATCGGGAATTACTAATACCGATCATCATCAAATCAAAGTAGACAAGGGGATCACAAACAATATCCATTATCTAATCCCAAAAATCAAAGATGGAAAAACAAGATCAAATCTATTAACCATGAAAGAAAGGAATCAACCGAATACATGAAAAATCGGCCATTTGAAGTTTTAAAACTACCTGGAAACAACTTTTTATCCTCCCCTTGTTCCTTCATCACCCCCAAGCGAGACCCAGAGCAAACCCCTGAGGGTTCACTCAATAATCGCCGTTAGAAGCTTGAATCTAGGGTTTACTGTTAGATTTTTTTTTCCCTTTAGAGTCTGAATCAGAGTTTTGTGATGAATACAACTGATGCTTGCCTCTTTTTTGAAAAAAAAAAAAAAACAAACACAGTTAATTTCCCTCTAGGTAGGTTTTGCGGGAGAAGATGTCCGTAGGGGTAGCATCTCCCCCTTAGGATTGCCATTAATGAGGGAAGTAGTTATACTCCTGATTTTGTTCGAATCTAGTAATATCTTTAATTTCAAACTAGATTTGTCATTTGTTTTGTTGTGACCTGAGAATTTTGGTGCGTGGGTCCGGTTTCCGGCGTAATCCACGGATTAAAGCCGTTAATGTACTCAACACCTTAGGGACAATTCAGTAATTACGTCCCTTACTTTATTATTATCTTTCTATTTTCCCAATTTTCCTCAGATTTAAAACTAAAAAAGGGAAATCTTACTTGCAACAAAAATTGATTGTTTTCACGAAAAATCGGTGATCGACAAACAAACTCTTAAAAACCGCTTTTTTCACATTATTTTTATTATTATATCGTTCTCTCTACAGTTACAGTTACACACACTGATTTATCTTCACTCTATTTATTTATACCACCAACACATTGCACCAGTCCTTGAGTATTCTCACTTTCCCAAAAAATGAAAACCGCTTTCTTTTTCATCCTCATTACTGCTTTTCTATTCACAAGCGGTTTTTCTAAACAACCTAACTTCCAAACTCTGGTTCTAAATCCACTCTCATCATCAAAACTACAATATTCAAACTTAGATGATTTCTCATGGAGCGAGTCACAAACCCTAACAACAACGGAATCAACCACAGAATTATCATCAGCAGCAGAGCCTAAATCTATTCTTACACTCAACTTACAACACATAGATTCACTCACTTCAAAGGAAGATGAAACTCATGAATCATTGTTCAAATCAAGATTACAAAGAGATGAAGCACGTGTCAGCACACTCAAATCCATGGCAGTAAAAGCAAGATCTTCACATGGTAAAAATGCAACTGCCGGTAGGGGTAACGGTAAAGATTTCAGTGCTTCGATAATCTCAGGACTAGCACAAGGAAGTGGTGAGTATTTTACTAGATTAGGTGTTGGAACACCACCAAAATATGCATATATGGTTCTTGATACTGGTTCTGATATACCATGGATTCAATGCCAACCTTGTAGAAAATGTTATTCACAAACAGATCCAATCTTTAATCCATCCAAATCAAAATCTTATGCTGGTATTGCTTGTAATTCACCGTTATGTAGAAAGCTTGATGCATCAGGTTGTAATCAGAAGAAATCTTGTCTATATCAAGTATCTTATGGAGATGGTTCATTTACATTTGGAGAGTTAGCTACTGAAACATTTACCTTCAGAGGTACCAAAATACCTAAAATAGCCTTAGGTTGTGGTCATGATAATGAAGGTTTGTTCGTTGGTGCTGCTGGAATTTTAGGACTTGGTCGTGGTAGATTGTCATTTCCAACACAATCTGACCGTAGATTCGGTGGGAAGTTCTCTTATTGTCTTGTTGATCGAACTTCGTCGACATCATCTAAACCATCTTCAGTTGTTTTCGGTGAATCGTCTGTTTCTAAATCGGCTGTGTTCACTCCGATGCTTCAAAACCCTAAACTGGATACGTTTTATTACGTGGGTCTACTAGGGATTAGTGTTGGTGGTGTTCGTGTGTCTGGGATTAGATCTTCGTTTTTCAAACTCGATAAAGCTGGGAATGGTGGTGTCATAATTGACTCGGGTACTTCTGTAACTCGGTTAACTCGCCCTGCGTATACAGCCTTAAGGGATGCATTCCGTGTGGGGACTAAAGGTTTGAAATCTGCGCCTGGTTTTTCGCTATTCGACACGTGCTATGATTTGTCAGGACAAAAAGAGGTGAAAGTACCGACTGTTGTCATGCATTTTGGTGGTGGGGCTGATGTATCATTACCGGCTGCGAATTACTTGATACCTGTCGACACTAATGGGGTGTTCTGTTTTGCTTTTGCGGGTACAACTGGTGGGCTATCCATCATTGGGAATATCCAACAACAAGGGATCCGTGTTGTGTTTGATCGAGCTGGGTCTCGAGTTGGATTTTCCCCCCGAGGGTGTGCATGATATGCGCATATGTATTTAGCCATACACGATGGAATGTATGCTACTCCAACAAAGAGTGTTGTAAACTACTCATTATATGTATTCTGCTAGCTAATATTTTTAGAAACAGAAAATGTTGGACTAGACTAGATGAATTTCCTAATGTGGATTATATTTTGTTTCACTAAGAAGTAGAAATTCGTACTTCATGTTTTATTTGTTGTGAGGTTCTGTTTTTTTAGGCCACTTTATTTTGCAATGAGTGTGCCGGAACACTAAGACTGTGCGACACACCTTTTGGTTGAGAATTGTATGTTGAGTTCCATTGCCAAGTTTGTGTGGAATTCCAACCTTACCTTACTGTTAAGCAGATTTGAGTTTTTATAAAAAAAAAATATTACTGTTGTGAGTTTGTTTTTTTTCCCTCGTACAAGAATCGGTATTCTCTGAGTTTATATGTTTGGTTTAGGTTCTAATTTCTAAAGGTATTGGAGCATCAGTTTTTACCTAGGTTTTTAAGTGGTTTCTCTGTCACCAAATTGTTCGGCGAATTTGTTCAATACAACTTCTGCGCGGAATAGTAGCTGAGCATGGGTATTGTTATAAAAGTATTCATAGTTTATTTAGTTTCCATTCCTTTATCACTAGCTTGAGACTTGAATGGTTTGGTAGTTAAAAAGCTTCTTTACTCTTTGCAGATGGAATACGAGTTGGGAGTGGGAATCTAGTGCAATATTTGCTGATGTTGATTGGAAAACAACTGTGACGCAATATGGGTCCTTCATAGAATCCAAAGAAAACGCTTTAATATGGCGCCATCAAGATGCGACCCTGATAGTGGCAGGTACCATTCCAGGCCAAGGACTGCTCAATTATTTGGAGAATGATCTGGCAAAACCGTTTGTTGTCAAGAGAAGTCAGCATAGTTGAAGTTAAGCTACAGGTAATGTTGGTTTCCCTTTCCCTCATGCTTTATACTTTACCTTCTTTTGCGTTGCAGTTGGAGTTGAGACTTGAGAGGGTCATGATTAATATGGCTGTAGGGGTAAGCATGTGTTTGGCTGTTGAAATGTTGTTATGGAGGCCTAGTACCAATAGTTTGAGTAAGTCATGAACCAAGCTTTCAACCAAGACTAGCAAGCAGTTCAACATTTGCTTCTATATTGTCCCTTAATTCTCTGTGCAGGTTTGGTTTTATATCATATCTTCACGTTTAATTTGGTATATTCCTCAGACGATTCTGCAATTGGCTTCTTGTCGGACTTCAAGTAGTATTGATGCCCCGACAAGTGAATTTGGCAACTTATACCTCATGCTACAATCTGGGATTTCTGATTAAAATGTAAGCATTGATTTTTTATTACAAAAAGACAGTCTTCTCGGCATGTTGGTTATGAAATGAATTGCAGCATGGAACTAAGCTTTCAAGCATGGAACTAAGCTTTCAAGCACGACTTTGATTACAGCCTTAGCTTTACACATCGATTACAACATTTATTTTCCCCACTCATTGTTTATGTGCAGCCTTAATCTTTGTGATCTTATGGATTCAATTCCGGATGCAGTTCTCTTCTTACTTTTAGATGTAAATTTATATTTTCTTCAAATGTAATTGCTTGATTGAAAAACTGTTTCAAAATATCTTTTTCTCTGTTGGGGAACATTACAACACAGACTCGAACAGTTACTATTTTCTTTACTACTAGGACCAGTAAATTATGCATTCATAGCGTTTCCCTAACAGCTATAAGGATAGTATGTTTACTACTATGCATTTGTACTATATTTTTGTTAAGAAGGCTGCGACTTGGATTAACTGGAAACTCTTTTATGGAAGAAAAAGAACAAGAGAGACGAGGACAAATTGTTTGAGGATAGAGATCCAACAGTGGACTCCCTCATAATCTTTATAAAGCGAAACAAAACCGGGTAAATTTATTAAATGCCCCTATTATAGAGGCCCAACACAAATACCCTTATACAACAATATAAATACCCCTATCATTTAAATACCTTATCCATTAAAATATAGATTACCTTAATACCCTCACTTAAAATATTATTTTGTTTTATCCATTAAAAAATAGATTTTTCTATTATTTCATTTCACCACCACCAACAGCACCGCCGCCACCACCGCTCCGCCACCGCCACTCCGCCACCACCACCACCACCGCCGCCGCCACCACCGCCGCTACTCCGCCACCACCACCACTACTGTTGTTGCCGCCGCCACCACCACCACTGTTGTTGCCGCCGCCACCACCACCACTGTTGTTGCCGCCGCCGCCACCACCGCCGCCGCCGCCGCCGCCATTAATATTAAGCGTCAACAATGAAAATATTTGTTGACCCAAAAAAATCAAAAGTTCAAAAATATTTGTCAAATTTGGTTGTTGATACCATTTTTCTATTGTTGATACACAAACCTGGTTGTTGATACCATTTTTCTATTGTTGATACACAAACCTGGTTATTGATACCATTATTCTATTGTTGTTGACTCCTAACACTAAGATCAATTTCTATTTTTGATACACAAATATTGGTTGTTGATACCATTTTTCTATTGTTGATACACGAATATTGGTTGTTGATACCATTTTTTTATTGTTGATACAGATACACTGGTTGTTGACTCCCTAAACTAAGGTCAATTTCTATTATTGATACAAAAATATTGGTTGTTGATACCATTTTTCTATTGTTGATACACAAACCTTGGTTGTTGATACCATTTTTCTATTGTTGATACACAAACCTTGGTTGTTGATACCATTTTTCTATTGTTGATACAGAAACATTGGTTGTTGACTCCCTAAAATAAGGTCAATTTCTATTGTTGATACACAAATATTTGTTGTTGACCTAGAACAGAGAGTAAATCCAACGCAAAGTAAATTAATAAGAGCCAAAGCCTCCTTTGCACCCTGAACTTAAGAAGTAGAACCATAAATTGCAACTGCAATCTCATTGCTTCCTTTGCACCCTGAACTTAAGAAGTAGAGCCAAAGCCTCCTTTGCAATCTCAATGCATTATTTCCAATCAAGACAAGCTAAATGAAACGAGCATAAACATACGCATAAAAAGATCTACATTTCCCTATATATAGAGTGTTCAGTAAGCCGAAACCAGATATTAGTAAATAATGCATCAGTGTAAAATTCTCTTATAGCTCGATGTGCGCTTTTAAAGCAAGAACATCAAATTTACTATCAAGGCAAAGAAACAATCATTTGAATTCATGGAAACAAATAAGAGATGTCTTTGGCTTAACACCTTACAGTATGAACATGATCAGTTGTGGTAGTTCAGTTATCCTAATTGAACTTACCTTTTTGAACACCCACATGTTACGGTAAGTAAGAGCATAAAGCTCTTGATCCTTCTTTAAAATTGGAGCATTTCTAATCTGTGTTTTGCAGCCAAAATTTCCTGATCTAATTCTGAAATCCATCGGCTGTAGCTAAACAACAAATGATAACATTTTCCTGCAATAAACTCAAATCATAAAATCAAAGGTAAATTCAAGAAGCTAAAATATGTACCCTCAAACGCAACAAAGCATGATTATTGAGCAAAAAAACATTAACGCAACAAATGTTAACATTTTCCCCATTTCAGCTGCTTCATTCTCCTTCCACCACCACCACCCTCACTACTACAATAAAAGCCACCACCATCACCTACAGGTTGCGGTCACGGTAAAACATCCGCCACCACAATAAGAACAACATTCAAAGAACATTATTGCCGCAACATCCCGCACCACCCATTGTAACAACACCTTCCACCACCACCACCACCACCATCACCACCACCAACATTCAAAGCAACATTAAAAAATCAAAAATCTCTATAAATTTCATGAAATTAAACCATATAAAAATAAATTACTTGTAAAGATGAGGTCTTACTTGTTTGTAGATTATATGATCCCAAATTGATCACTAATACCATTTCAATGAAATTGTTATCCCAAATCAGTAACATCGAGGAGTAATAAGAAAAGAAGAATTAAAATCTTAGATTTGTTGCTAATAATGGCTTTTGAGTTATTGGTGGAATCTGATTTCGATCGAAATGAAGAAAAAAAATCAATCGAAGAAGAAGAAGAAAAACAACAAAGAGAGCTCTCAAATCCCACAAACACCTAACTGTAATCTTTCGCGAAATCTCATCGTAATCACACAAACAGAAATCTCATCTTTTTTTCGTGGTGGTGGTAGCGAAGGCGATGGTGGTGGCGGAGATGACTAAGGGACGGAGGGAGAGAGAGACACAGAAAATTATCGGATCTGAAAATAAGAAGGAAATAAGGTGGAGAATAGATATCATCTAAGGGTAAATCTGGTAAGCCAAATTTAACGGAATCCATTCCTAAAAACGGAGGGGTATAATTAAAGTTGGCAAGGGCGTTTACAAAGGTTATGAAAAGTGAGGGTATTTATAAAATTCCCACAACAAAACCTACATCTTGCATTTGTACTGCATAGTGCAGCATATATTGTCTCTGGTCCAATGGTTCTTGCTCCTCCAAGCTGGTTTCTAGGCCAGCGATTCTTCGTCAAAGATGCCATTTGTTCACTAATGTGGGGATAAATTCTTTGCAACCCCACCATGAAAGTCCCAGATAACCAGTCAGGTTTAGATTTGAGTGTAGTCACACTTGCATTTTGTGGGCTGTGCTGCCAACTTGCATTCTAGGGGCACAAAGTATCAGTTTCGGTAATCTTACATGAAAGGCTTAGAAATGCTTACATTCATGACAAAGGAAAAGTTAGAGGAACACAACTGTTGCGACCGAAAACGAAGAAAAGAAAAAAGGATGAAGATAATATCTATATGATCATTTACAATTCGGAAATTTTAGCTTTTATTTCTTCCCACATTATGATTTTGTTCATCCAAGTTGTCTATTTTGTCAATACGATTCTATTTGCACTCGTTAGACAAAGGTCATATGGGCTAGATTTGGCTGCTAGATTAGCCAAAAAGCGTTGCAGATTACACAAAAAGTGTTGCCTATTCTTTAACACTATTTCTCTTTCCAGATATATCTCGCATTCCAACTAGTAGCGAGATAGTTTCGTTGAATGGTTCAACGCAGAGAAAATCAACTTTTCGCTGAATGGTTCAACGCACATTGATTTATTTTTTGATCCGACGACTGAGATGGTTGCGTTGTTCCATTCAGCGCAACCTAATTCTACTTTTCGTTGTTCCATTCAGCGCGTCTGCTTTTCGTTGTTCCATTCAGCGCATCTAGATGCTAAATTTGCACTACCATAGGACTTAGGAGGGTTATTTTAACTTCTAATATAGGAAGATTGTAAGACTTAGCCTTAAGGGTGTCAATCTAACCTTTTCATCTGATTGTTTGAGTAGATCATACTTAAGTGTGGGAAACTCTTAATTCGTCACTTAACTACCAAAACTAAATTAAAAAAAAAATTAAACTAAAGTAAAATGTAAATGCTCGTTGCCAGGCATGTATGAAATGAAGCTGTTAGGGCAATTCCTATGGTAATATACAAGCCCAATTTTTTGTTGAGCCAGGTGGATGGCCAAACAGGTTTCTCCACTATGGGGATAGAAGTGGGTGGTTGATCATCAAGCGCCGAGATTGGGGATACCCGCTCGCGTGTTTAGGTTACACGCGGCGTTGGTAGCACAAACGCGGGCGTGCAAGACACAAACGCGGGCGTGAGAATCTAAATCGCCAACGGTCAATTTTCCAACGTCCATATTTTCAACGGTATAATTTTCAAAACTATAAATTCCTTCAACTGAATTCATTTTCAGTCACACCACTACTATTTCCTTCTTCTAAAACTCTTCTAAACCAAAATTTTTTGATACAATATGAGCAACTTTATAAGAAAAGCGGTCAACACTGTAAAGAAGAGAAGAGATCGAAGAAATGAACCGATACCGCGGTCTGCCACAGGTGTAGATTATTCTCAAAATCGGGAAGCAGAGTTTTCTTCGCCGAGTGTCGTTGCTGCTCCATCATTAGTCCAAGGTCATGTGTCGGGGCATCAAGATCGGTCTGAGGGTTATTATAAAATGAGAGGTGGATTTTCAGACTTAAAGGCGGTTTATGAAGGTCTACCCCCTCAAGTCCAAGAAAGGGTTGACAGATATCCCTGGCGTGCGCTTTATAGTGTGAAGCCTAGAAAACACAACAACAAAATTACGACAGTATTGATAGAAAGGTGGTGGCCGACGACGCACACGTTCCATTTTATGGATTTTGAAATTGGTAATCAAAAGAATTAATCATAGTTGATATTATTCTTGTAATAAGAATTACGCCCCTTGATTTGTATTTCATTTGTGGGATCCCAAGTGGAGTGGGAAATCCGGCACCATACAACCAAGACGAATGGATACCAAATAGTAAATGGCAGACGCTCCTTCCCTCGTTTATAGATGCAGATATACGTGAAGATCATAAAGAATTGAAAGAAGGTGGGGTATTATGTTCAGCGTTGAAGCTTTTCCTTACCCAAGACAGAAACTCAGAAAATGTAGATGACTATCCTGAACTCGAAAGGTGTTTATCTTATGATTACTGGGTCAGACGTTCTTTCCAAACTCAACTTCTGTTTCTCGTGTTGGTTGGCTTGAAGCGTTAGAAGATCTTGACAAAGCACAAGATTATGACTGGGGCTCTGCAATTTTGACAGAAATGTACTCTGGGCTGGATCAAGCGTCCATGGGTATAACTAACTTCACTGGTTTCTGGGGCATCATAGAGGTAAATATCAAAATTATTATTTTTAAATTTAAATAATTTTTATGAACAAATATAGATTAAGTCAAAATACTAAAATTATGGAGTAATTTGCAGTATTGGTGGTATACCTACTTCCGTGTTGGTAAACCAATCCTTAAAGACGATACCCATAGATTTCCAATCTTGGACATGTATGTCTCGACCAACTAGGCAAAAGACACTGGCAGCGACGTCTCGGGTTCCAGTTTTGTTCAGAGGTTTCAACAGATGACTCGGAGCCACAAGAATGTTGTTGTTCACCCTTACATTGATTTTCCTCAGTATAGTGGTAATGATGGAGAACGTATTCTTGATTATTCTCTCCGTAGAGTTATTTTTGACACTCCAGATTTGGATAAAGGGATTCGGTACCTGGGAGAAAGACTGCAGTACCAAATACAAGGTATATATGCAATTGCAATTAACCCGCCACCACAGATGCAAACCTCTGGATCAAATTTTGATCGGCTGAGAAGAATATCAATTGGGAGAGGTATGAACTAAATACAAAGGGGAATATTGGTTAAGCGCAGTATGTCACCTAGTACAGATCGATTGTGAAGCCTGTAATTGGGATACACAACATGCACATCTATGGGTTTTGATTTCCCAGGGTTATCACGCCTGGCTCATGATACAAATACCGTTCTTAGCCAGCCACCTCCAAAAGAGTCATGCTTTATGACTTACCCCACCACGGGTGCAAGTTCTTCATCATCTTCGTCAAATATTCCCGAAATTCGTTGGGATGCCAAGTATTACTTCACAAGGTGAGCCAACCACGATCCCCATTGTTTCCCAAGCTATGGAACGTGATTATCCTTACTACAATGTGACTGCCAGTAACGAAGAGTTAAAGAGCCAACTGAACGATATGTATTGGCTGAATCGACAAATGGAGGCTATACACTTGGATGTGTGTCGGAAATGGCAGACGGACACAATGTTTGGATTGAGTCCAACTGTAAATGATGATGGGCGTTCACAGTCTACCGATTCCACCAGGAGCAACAGATCATGTCACGATAGTGATAATACAGTGGTGGGAGAAACATAAGTACGACACAGTACTTCACCACAAGTACGGCACAGTACTTCACCACAAACGGTGCATGTATCTCAACCTCAAGTAATTCATCCAGATCCTAGGTGCATTTCATAGTCATTCTCGCCCTACAACCCAACATCTTATATGTTTGTAGGAATGAGTGCTTTCCAACCGAGTGCTTTCCAATCGCCTAATGTTGTTCAACCAGTTTTTTCCCCTTATGGAAATTTAGTTAATATGTTGGCAATTGGGGATATCCCAGGTCTTGGAGAATTCTTGACTCCAGAAGATAACAATGAGGGAGTTAGCGATGAGCAACGTTAGAGAGATTGTAATTTTTAATTCTGCTACATTTGTAATTCTAGTTTTAAAAGTACGATGGTTTGACTTAAATGAAAGTACATATGTTTAAAATTAAGCGTTTTACATTAGCTTCACTGAATTACATATGTTCAAAATTAAGCATTTTACATTAGCTTGACCGGTGAGAAGTACTAGGTGGAACAACAACTACAAAGAAGTGGTTGAAATTGTTCAACACCTTAAGGATTTCGAAACATTTTTCGAAACGAAAAGCCACATTTTTCCATCTTCGCCATTCAGCCAAAGATCTTGTTACCATCTCAGCATCAGTTTCACCTCTCAGTCTATATCGATTGACTTGCATAGTTAAAGTTACAAACTCATTTACTTCTTTCTTAATTGTACCAAAACGATTTTCTATTTCGCATATAGCACGACGACTCGGATTACGGGTGTCACTACAGAACCTGTCGTGAATAACCGCCCAGAAATTCACCCATGGATAGTTTGCTAAAGCAAGCTGAGTAAATAAAAAAACATAGTTTCTGCAAATAGATTCATCTTCTTCTTCTTCTTCAGTATACGGAGCTCGCCGAACTAACAAGGGCCGAGACATTTTCTTTCGACAAATTTATTGAATTCAAGAATTGAAGAATTTTTTTAAGCTCAGAGAAGAAGAGTAAAGAAGACTAGATGTGTAAATTTGGAGTTGAAATGGGGAGTATTTATAGAACTCAAAATTCTAATCGTTGGATTACAAGGATTTTCAGCCGCCCAGATTTAGCCGTTGGCGATTTTGTGTCAAACGCTGGAGGGTTCAGTACAGACGCTGGCGTGTGAAGTAAATACGGGCGGTTTTGGCTAAAACGCCATTGTTTCTGGATCACATGCCAGAAAGTGTGCCACGATCGCCCGGCCTTCCTTCAAGCGCACGCCTGTTCTTCCATCTCACTCAACAAACCAACAAATTTGTTGGTTTTTTCATCCGTTTTTCATGTTTGTTGAGTCCATAGTGGGATCAAAATGAACAAATCTGTTGAGTCCATAGGAACTGCTCTTATCTTTTATTTGACATCAAATTTTAGCTGAATCACTCTAAATTTGTGCACCTCTAAAAAACCGAGGTGCACAATATGTTCTCTTTCTATTCGGTCAAATTTTTTAAGTGATTTAAATTTTCATTTTGTTTTTTGTTTTTTTTTTTAAATTAATTTCAAAAGTGAGAACGCACGACTTACTAAAGAAGGATTAATTAGGGGATACTTTTTCTAATTGGGGGATATTTCATTGTAGTTGTCGGCATGATTTTTCAATGCCGACATGATGGATTGCCGGCATTGAAAAACCATGCCAGCAGCTACAGTGAAATAACCCCCAATTAATTGTTCTTACTAAATCTTCATTTATCTCGTGTTTTCTTCTTTTTTCACTCCATTGTTTCTTAGGATCCACAATCTGATTCTTCTGGATATTGATTGTGAAAATTAAATTAACACGATGATACGGGTGAAGAAGAAGAGATTGATCACCCCGATGAGACTCAAATGATATCCCGTCCCTTTCACCGTCAAAAGTTTAGATTCTCGTTGTCGAAAAACAAGAATTTATAATAAACTCGTTATATATATATATATTTGATTCACAATTTACTTTCATTAACATCTAAATAATGGAAGATAATTAATAGATCTATTTCTAACCAAAAATAAGAACCACCAGCGATACTGCAATAAATCTTGGACAAATAAAGAGAGTTGTAGTGTGCACCCTGGTTATTGGAGGTGTACAAATTTGGACTCATGTTAAATTTATTACAATATATACGGGGAAATTTAGATTTAGTATTTAATAAAAAATAATTTATTCGAAACTCGAAAATTTTGTTTTATCATATTAGAAATCATTTTTAAAAAATAAATCGAATTCCTGTGAAATAAAACTTGAGTACTTAATCTCCTATGCACGAAACTGTTTTTTAATTAAGTTTTGGCTTATATATTAAAAATTCTAAACTATTTTATTCTTTTGCTCTTAATTTTTAAATATGAAAAATTGCGTCCAATGTATGTTCTTTTTCTTCCAGAAAAAATAAAATAAAATTTTTTTTTTTTAGTTATTTCGTCTTTCTTCACCAGATATGATCTTTAACCAGTTCCGAGTAGAAATCTCTTCTCAGCTCTTCAAGAAGTTGCATCAATCGCTATTTGAAATCGTATTTTTTTAGGATGGTCGATTTAGAGCTTTCTCATGGAAGCTTAAATAAAGTGGCAAGATGATTTATTATTCTTTGAATCTTTAATCCGCCCATTTATCAATATTCGAGCGGCTCGATTCACCACAATCAAGTGGTGGCAGTTGTGATAATGATGACTAACGATGAGGTTTTCTTATGCTCAATTGTCAAATCTTATAACAAATGTTTTAAATCGCTGTTGATGGTGGTTTTTAGTTCAGGGATAAAACCGTAAAACTCCATACTTGTATGCCTGCTTTCCGCAAAGAAGTAGAGATGTCAAGAAGTTGATGAGCGTCTATACCTCTCCGCTTACATATGAACTATGTCATTCAATATTTACGAAATTTATTGAATGAATTTCATTTAAGCTCCCGTCTGCATTATTAACTAATGCAGAGCTTGCTGAGTATTTATCCTATGCTATGTTCCCCAGCTGAACTCTTAATATTGACGTGATATGACAATTAATGTTCACTCTCGGCTGAGTAGCATGAATTTCCCGAAGTGTCAGGATTAAGATGTGCATGAAGGTACTCAATCAAAGACGCGCAAGTTGTGCTACTCTCCAAGATAAAACATAGTGATTTTATACCAACATGTAAAATTCACCAAAATTGATTAATTTTGTGTCAGCTCACAAAGTTCAATTTTTCTGACCTAATTTTATCAATTTACAAAAATTAGGTTTTTGCCCTAAACGGCTGCACAATATCTCGATCCCTATTGGTCGAGACTAAACCTAGGCAAACTTGGAAATTGGTCCACCATGGATCTAGTAGGAGCAGCATCCTACCAAAAGTTGAAAAATAAGAAATAAAGGGAAACTGCGACAAATAGAGGCAGCGGCAAGAGAGGCGCGGCCGCGCCACTTGGCCGGTCGGTTTTCCCTAACTGGCGCCGCCTATCACCGACCGGCCATGCCCATATTGCTTTTTGTAGGCCCCCTTTCCCATCGGCCAATCAAATTGCTCTAAAGTCGCAGCCTACACTCTGGCCATGCCCATATTGCTGTATGTCGGCCCCTTTTCCCATCGACCAATCAAATTGCTCTAAAGTCGCACCCTACACTCTGGCCATGCCCCATTTTGCTGTCTGCCGACCCCTTTTCCCTTTCAACCAATCAAATCGCTTTAAAGCAACAGCTGAAAAGGCGAGCTAGGTCATGACTAAAAACTGACAGAATTCCTCTTGAATTCTTCCTGAGTTTTTACTGTCGGGCTGTTTTTACCCCCTAATCGAGCTCAAAACCTAAATATTCCCTCGTAAGAAAATAGGAAATTCTTTTCTGATAAGAATGAAGGGGAGGATCATCAAAATCCGAGTTCGTATGAGAATTCTACAACAGTTTTAGTACGGGTCTCACACCTGAATTTTCTGATTACGAAATTTCACGAATTAACATAAACTGTCGCAAATCATCTCAGCCATCCAACTTGGCTAGCTGATTTAACCGGTTTAGGTCTACTTTTAGGCCGACCAATGAGATGTCATAATGGCTGTCAGCCATTCCTACAGACCAGAGTTCATTAACGCAAGTATCCAGAAAACACCAAGAACTTATAGCTTACATTCCGCAAGCAGGTTCTACATTCCGATACAAGTCATAAAATAACCACACCTCACAGAGTTCATCATTCTGATCTCAACACCTTCTCTGCTTCCCTCCCTAAGATCAACCCTTATCCTTCATTTTGTGACCGAAGCAAGACTGGAACAGCCGTTTCTTGATTTATGCCAGAATTGTACAGATTGATCTCTCGAATCTAAAGTACTCATGTGCAGTACATTTGTTTAGGGTTTAGATTTGTTTCTCATCGACACACCCAACTTACCATTTTCAGCAGAATATATTTTTTCCCTACTATAATCGCATATCAATTAAAATTTCTACAGATCAACTCTTTTAGGGGATGCTGTAAAAATTTGTTACTGGTAGAGTGGCTCGGCGAAAAGTTGATACTTTATAAAAGGGTCCAAAGTTTGTGAAGCTACAACTTTTTTACTTTTCCTTGAAAGATTACTCTGTTTGGTAAAGTTCCATATCATCAACTTCGTTATTGAAGAACATTTATGTAAAGCCTAGTGGCTAGTCAATAGGTAAAAGCGTTGGACTAGGTTTATATAGCTCTTCGATTAGCTAGATGATAAATTTCAAATTCATATAATCATTATCAAATTTGTGTACATATCTAAGTGCAACTTTGAAATTAGTACAATACAATTCCCTGTTTCAATTTTTTTTTTATATAATATAAAGTTATATATACATTTTTCTCGATAATATGAATTTTATTTTAGCTCAAAAACCATCAGAGAGATTACAAAAGACCTTTGCCCCAAAGGCCACTCACTATGGGTTGCCTTTGTATTACTAAACCACCACCACTACGAATACCAAAATCTAAAATGTGACTTACCTGAAATCAAAATTCGAATGCATAAGAAAACTCTCCTTTCACCTTTAGAAAGGCTTACTCCCACTTTGCCAAACTGTTAACAGAAAAATTGACCAGCTCTATATAACTATGTATAAAACAGAAACTCAATAAATTGGAAGACACCTTATTCCCCCTGTAGTTGCAAACCAAAGCAATTTCATTGAAGTAAAAGTTGTCAGGACTTCCTTATAATCAGATCTAATGCATATTTCAAGCATATTTGTTGTTAAGTCTCTTTATAGCAAGCTAGCAGCAGGTTTCAGTTCACATAATTTTCCTCACGCCTTCATTTGGAAGCAATCAATCCCTCCAAAAATCAACTTCTTGGTTTGGTGTGTGTTAGAGCATAGCTCGGTTGAATTCACCAAGCGTTGGTATGTCAAGTTTGGTTGTCATATTTTAGTGTGTCAAAACTCATCTAAAGTCGCTTGATTATATACTAGAGTCAACTTCGTGTAGGTTAGACTAGAAAGTCTAGGAATGTTGAGACATACAAGTATTACTCCGAAGATCTGAAGAATGTGAAGAAGAAGCGAACTACAACGACGACATCATTTTTCCTCTTGAGGTTAGTAATATTGACTTGAAATGTTTCATTCCTAACGTATCTTTCAAGTGGTGCTATGTTGAAAACATAACTGTGAAGCTGTATATACTGTACATATTGTATAATACTCTAGTGATGTGACATGGTCATATTTGTATGATCATAGTATTAGGGAATTAGACTTCGAAGTATAACGCTTATCTTTTGAACTTCGTAGATATGACATCGACATAATCTTGTATATACTGTTATGATTATGCGAATGGGTTATGGTGAAGATTTCATCCTAGGAAATAATGTTTTACATTTTTTTAAAGGAAGTACATTCATAAACTTGTGTTATGAATCGAAAGGGAAATCATTAGGCTTATTGGTACGGCTATTCATTGCAAGTCTTTGGATTCCCAATATGCGTGAAATGGTAGAACCTATTGTAACTTTGTTATGTATCTTGGTATAACTAATCACAATGCCTGACTTATCATTTGGTATGACTAGTTTTTATTAATTAGTGTAACCGATCCTAAGTAATCACCATGAGATGGTATGATCGATATTTGAAATTGGTGTGACCGATCCTAGTAATTGGTGTGACCGATCACAGAATGTGTGTAATCGATCCTTGTAATTGGTAACCGGTCCTAGTAATTGGTGTAATCGATCCTGGTAATTGGTGTAACTGATCCTGGTAACTGGTGTGACCGATCACAAGCAATACCTGAGAATATGGTAACCGGTCCTGGTAACTGATGTAAACGATCCTGGTAATTAATGTAACCGGTCCTGGTAACTTGTGTGACCGATCACAAGTATTTCCATATTAGGGTATAACTGATCCTAGTGATTGGTAGAACCGATTGAACCCATGTGTGTGATTTGATATTGATCAATCACATAGTTATCTTGGAATATAGGTGAACTAAAATTCTAAACTCGTTTGGAAGTGTGGTATAACCGATTCCAAGAATGTAAATCCATGTGAATATGAATAAGGATTTACAGTGAAGAGATGTCAACATACTTTGAACACGAGCAGTAACTCTTATCATTTATTGTTCAAAGATATTCCTTAGTACTCAAGGAGATCCTGTGCTGAAATAAATTAAGAATCTTTTAATTAAGGTTGTTAGTTTTATATATATTAATTACCACCAATTAATGTGTAGCTCTAGAAAATAAAAGTTAGTAAATGTGCATATACTAATTGGAGATTTCTATTGACAGATTTCGGAAATATTGGACAAGCATTTATTGGAATTATGAAAACCGAATCTTGTTATTCATTGCATATCTTAAGAATATTTTCAGATTTGGAAATTCCTTGGTGTCCAAACATCCTTGGTCTATAAATACTGAGTTTGCATTTCTAGCAAACTATCCTAAGAGCCAGGCAAACTTCATTATTGTTGTTTCTGGTGGAGCCGTATAATAGGATAGGAAAGTATCCTAATTAGGTGAAATCTCTTACGACCGCTCGTTTAAAGACTTCTGTGGGATTAAGAAGCTCTACGAGCACCGTTGGTGGGAAACTAGATAATTGCAGTGTTATTAGTTTTCGATTGATTTGATTGACTAACGGTTGTTGAAACTTTGATTGCACCTAGCTTGTTTATTCTTGAGAATCTTCTCTTCTGATATAAGATTCACTCAAACTAGATCGAAGTATCGACGAGATATTTAAAACTGTTTTTAGATCTAAAGACATCTTGTGATAATCCATTGTTAACATACTCCGTTTTGTGTGTGATTGATCACAAGAGATTCAAGTGGTGTTGTGCAGGTGTTTATTGAAGATTAAAGAAGATTTTAAGACGAAGAAGATTTCTTATTGTTTCTCATATCTTTGTGTGCACAAACCTTGATTGGCTGGGATCCAACTAGAATCGGATTTATTCGATTGATTAGTTGCGTGAGATCGGCATCACTTTATAATTTCTTGTTGGAATCTATATTGATTGATTGCAAATCTAAACTTGACTACTTCGGTAACTATTGGATAGATTGATCTAACCAGGCAAAGGAGTTTATTAGATTAAACGGAAGAACCTTTGCATATGACTTGAGATATCTTTATCTTGAAAGAATCGAAAGAGTCGTTACCAAACAGATTTGTTGTTCCTTTACTGTTTGGAATACGATCCAAAGGAATTGTTCCAGTGTGTGCACTCATCGAAGTAGGAATCGCAGGAATACTGAGGAAACTAAGTGAACTAGGGGTAGTTGCTTGGTCTCAACTATACGAAGTTGGTGTAGATTTTGTATAGCGGCTTAATTATGAGAGTATTCAATTATGGACTAGGTCCCGGGGTTTTTCTACACTTGCAGTTTTCCTCGTTAACAAAATCTTGGTGTGTGATTTACTTTTGTTTTCCGAAATTATATTTGTTTATATAATTTAAAGTAAATTGCACTTTACGTTAACTCCGTATTACTTGATAGTGATCCTATAGAGTTTGGTTAAGTCCGAACCTATTGTCAAGTAACATACTTCGTTGTCGTACTGTCTCGATCTTGTATCCATAGTCAATCACACAAGTTATCTTGTTGTTGTATTGTCTCGATCTTGTATCCATAGACAATTACACGAAGTGTGAACCGATTAGTTGTATTGTCTCGACTCTGTCCATAGACGATCACTTTCGGTAGAGGACTTATAGGTTGAAACAAAAAGACTGTGGTGTATTTGGGTACCCTCGTCTTTTCAGTGTGTAATCCCTCCAAAAATCAACTTATTGGTTTGGTGTTTAAATCATGGCAAGATGAATAAAATGGACATGTTACAGTGCATAGGTATCATGTTATATAACTCTTGCGTTTGTATCGTGATGATATTAATTGCTCAAAAGATTTGGTATATGTTTTTGCCTAGCTATTGTTAAGCATGGTGGTTCTTGTTTTCAATGTGAATATCGGCTCACTGTTGGCATCATTCGCATTTCTCCAGGTCTGGATTTTTTTTGTTTTATTCTGTGGGGTGGGGGGATCCCTTATGCATTTTTTTTGAGTATCTACAGAGAACGCAACTGTCGAATTTTTGAAAGAAAAAATATCTTCAAAATTGAGTTGCGCCTAGGTATTGTCTTTAGTTTTAGCTTGGGAGGCATCAACATGTAGAAGATTGCATCTGAACTTTGGAAGTTCAATCATAAATAATTGGGACGTAATTTTCTTATAACTGTAATTTTTTTAGTTTATTTCTCTACCTCTGGTAGAATTATCGCACATTCTAATTTCTCAATAGATCTTCTCTTGCGATAATTTTTTTTTTTAGATCTAATGCAAACCTGAAAAATCCTTTCCTCATAGCCTGTTCACCCGCACATAAAAATAAATGTGTTAGAGCATTGCTCGATCGAACTCGCAAGTTTTGCTATCTCAAGTTTGTTGTCAATGTTAGATGCACAAAACTATGTCTTGATTTCTAGTCGACTGAAATCAAGTATCGGACTAGGATTAGCGTATGGTAGTTGAGTATCAGACATCACGGAATAACCCTCGAATATTGAAGACTGGATAACAAACGAAGACATTTGGAGAACTTCATTAACTAACCTGTGGTGGGTTTCCTCATTAACTAATATGTTGAGGAAACCCACCACAGGTTAGTTAATTTTTATGTATTTATTTAAAATATTTATAGATAGAGAATACAATGGAAAAATCAAATAATAAGATAAGTAAAGCCAATGATCTTTACTTGTATTTTTTTTCCATATTTAGTTTTATTTATGATCTAATTATGAGAGAACCCAATCAATACACAATCATAATGAAAAGAGGTTAGAACTCTTACATCCGTCGGATGTTTTTGGCTAGGATGAGTCTGGGATGGTCGGATACAACGTTTGTCTCTCAAAATGTTATCCGACCGTCCAAGCTCAAAAACCCCTTTTGTTTTGTATAATAGATGTCATATGATTTTAGTACATTTAGTCTTTGTTAGAGTACTGCTCGGTAGAACTCGCAAGCGTTGTTATCTCAAGCGTGTTTGTCAAGTTTAGTTGATCAAAACTATATACTTGATTTCTAGTCTACTTATAGCTATGTATCGGATTAGGATAGAAGGTGTAGTTGAGATTTAGACTTCACGATGTTCACCAAATGAAGACGAAGATCTACTGAGGAGAGCTTGGAGGAACTTCATCAACAAAAGGTATGTGGAGACTAAAACTTATATATCACTCAGAAGTCTATTCTATTCTGTCTTCTAATGAGACTAAGTCGTATAGATATATAGACTTTTAAATTATACACATTTGATATTTCGAGCTGAGTTTATCTCGATTATCTATTTCTCGAAATACGAGTTGGAAGCTTTTTTCTTTAGCTATGTTCATCGTATTCTTTACGAGTTTAGTTGGAGACAATTTATTTGTTGGAAACTAAATATTAAGTCAAAAGATGATCATGTGAAAATTACCTTGAACATCTTACATGATTTGTGTGGGACAATCATTTGATGTTATTTTGGGAAGTTTCGTATTGATCATTCGATCACTTGAAAATTACTTGAAGCTAATGGTATGTGTGAGATTATCATTGTCGTCTTGTAAGGATGTTTTAATGATTGAAATGGAAGTTTAGAACAATTAACCATGCCTGGATACAACACGATGTGTATATTTTGTATGCAAACTGTATTGTGATAATTCAGGTCCGGAAACCTTGTTTGTGTACCTAGTATGCGAACGGTTTTACCTGAGAAGGTTCGGGAACTTTGTTTGCGTACCTAGCATGCGAACAGTTTTATCTGAGTTAGATCTGGGACGGTTGTTTGTGAACTAGGTTTGCGAACGGCTTGACAGGCCAAGGTCCGGAGCTGATGTTCGCGCACCTGGTTTGCGAACACAGTGGTTAAGTTCTAAAATCGGTTATGTATGATTCTCATACTCATGAACTAAAACATTGCAAACCGTGGCTTAATGTTCATGAATTGACTCTTGTATAAGTACTTTGTACAATTACGAATCAATCCGATTTTGTTTCAATTTATTCATATATATTTCTATGAGATAGTGAACAATTGAACAACTCTATTTGAAACACAATTAGATTCATTTGATTATCTATCATGATTGATTGATCATCATATTCGATCAGAAGTGTTAAGATGAATGTGGCTAAGACAAAAGTGTTCACGTGGCTAACTTCGGTTAACTATTATTGAGCCAACTCAATATACACATTTTGATTGTAAGCAGCCTTGATTTGAAGACTATATAAGGGAGAACTCTAGCAACTGGAGAAGCTAATCCCAGTACTTTCATGTGTCCTAGTTGCAAACTAGAGTCGATTCTCCTTTAACCTAGGTTTTTCCAAAACCATTATAGGTTAACGATTTGAAGACTTCATTTGGGATTTGTGAAGCCACATCCAACTATTTTCTCCGTAGTTGCATATTCTGATCTTTCTTGTTGTATCGTGTTGAGTACTATCTTCTCTAAGATTTGCTCGAGATTTATCTTTGATAGGTAAGATATAAAAAGTAATCACAACAGTTCTTCGTATCAAACTCTTGTGATTCCGCAATAACTTTTTCTGTTAATCAGTTGGGTTATTGTGAGGTGATTGATATTTCTAGGATGCTCTTCGGGAGTATATATAAGGCTGGATTATCAATTAGTTCATATTCACCTTGATTTTATCAAAAGACGGAACAAAAAGAATAGACATATCTGTGGGAGACGGATTTGTTTATAAGTCTTCGATTTTGGGTCGTAGCAACTCTTAGTTGTGGGTGAGATCAACTATGGCAATCAAGTGTGCAGAATCCGGCGTGGTTCTAGAGGCATAAGGAACGCGACTGTACCTTTAATCAATATGATACTTGGTTAGGGATCAACTACATTCCAGTCCGAAGTTAACTTGTAGTAGGCTAGTGTCTGTAGCGGCTTAATACAATGTGGTGTTCAAAGCTGGACTAGGTCCCGGGGTTTTTCTGTATTTTCTGTTTCCTCGTTAACAAAATTTCTGGTGTCCGTGTTATTTCTTTTCCGCATTATATTTGTTTATATAATTGAAATATCACAGGTTGTGCGTATTCCAATCAGTTGATAAATCCGACCTAGATTGTTGGATATAACTTGATTGACACTTGGGCATTGGTCTTAGGTATCGCCCATGTTATTTATTATATCAATCAGGCTCATAGATTTCTATCTGTTTGGTTTGCTTATTGCATTGAGAAATAGAGATAAAGCTCATTGATATTTTTCTTGGTAGATCTCGCTTTTAAGTTGGTGCTCTCTGTAATATATTGGAGTTTAGTCCATACAGATTGCTGAACAAATTATTGGGTGTGGTTGTTATACCCCCGCTTTTTTAGTCTTGTAAATAAGAAAATTCGTGTCAAGTTTGTCTTGATAAATCTCTCGAAATATGATTCAAGCAATGGATGTTCTTAGATCCTTAACAATCTTGGTTAAGAAAAATTTATTGTTCGTGAACTACTTTTATTTCAAGTTGGTCATTTGGGAATTTCCCAGGCAATGATATTTATTATTTATGGCCATTGGGAATGTTTCGAATTATTTAAAGAGAGTTTTCAAAATATTCTGAATTTTGGAAACATGGTAAATACGTATACCTAGTATACGTACCCCTGAGATCTGATTTTACAAACGGCCAAAGTATGCATACCCTGTACGTGTACAGTTTGCGGACTGACCATAGGTATGCATACCCGGTAGCATACCTACCCAGATCTGATTTAAGTAGATGCTCGTAATCTTTCTATAAGAATATGATTTGGCATTGCTACAACTCTCATAGACATTTGTAAGAAAACTTTGTTCACTAAACCACTTTGTGTTTCTGGATCACAGTTTAAGTCTCTTGTATTATTGAACACCACTTATGCTTGTAGGTTCGATAGGCATACTTGCCAACATGAATCATTATCGTACATGGTTTCAGAACCCTCGCCCATAATCAAGGCCACACCTAGAGCTTATGCCACAAAAATGTTTTTCTTTTTTGTTTATATATATACTAGTATTCTGCACGTGCATACGCAAGTGCAAGCGGGATCGGGTCCACAACTTTTTCCTGTTAGTACCTTACAGAAACCCGTAGTAAAAGAGTAGGCATTCTCAAAAGCTTAGGAAGATAATTTTCAAAGAAACTAAATTACTAATATGCCCTCACGTTATTTATTTCTTATCATTTATATTGGCATGGACTAAGGACAAAATGGTCCAAATGAAAATTACAGCTTCAAAACACTGTTCATATACAGTGCCTAAGGGGTGTTCCCTTTATAATAGTAATAGATTAATTATTGCATATTTTTCTCATCGGAAAAATAAAAATAAAAAAGATTAACTCAATGTATACTAATTTCTACAAAATCCAAGAGTTTCATAATATCTCCTAAAATTATTTTTTTATTAATTTGTATAAGTTTTCACTATTTCGGCCCAATAAAACATCTGTCGTTTGGCCTAATAAAACATTTTTTTTTCAGAAAAGAAAATTCTAGAAAGTTACTTGTCGGAAGAAACCCAAACGACAATTAAAATGTTGAATTTCTTGAAAGATATGGAAGGTTGCTATCCAAATGCAGAAATTGCATACATTGTTCTATTGACAATTTAGTTATAGTTACCTTTGCAGAAAGAATTTTTTCAAATTTGAAGCTGATCTAGTCTTAGCTTCGGTCAGCAATGTCACAATAAAGATTGAATGATCTAACAATGTTGTCAATCGATGTCGATGTGGCGATTTTTTTTGATTAAGATGCAATAATCGATGAATTTGCATCGAGGAGGCCAAGAAAGTCCAATTTTAATAGATTATTCGTTTCTAATTACAATTTTTTTCGTATATCACTTGTGTTATCTTTTTATTTTAAACAATCATATTTTTTTATAAAGGCCCCAATTTTTGGTTTTCGCCTAGGGCCTCTGAAAATTTTTGTACGGCTCTGCCCATAATGTATATTCTTCTGTGTAATTTCAAGGCAAACTTCTCACATGCGTACATGGATTTCTAATAAGAATTTCATATGAACTGAGAAAGTGTTTGCTTGGATCTCAAGTTATCTTAGCTTAAAATAAATCCTACTTATAGCATTGAAAATCTATAAATAGAGAGACTCATGCAACATGATTTCTTAATCCCAGGCACTCTATGTCCTAGTTGCTTGCTAATGTCATCCTCTATAACCTAGCTAAGAATTTCTTTTGTGAAACATAATTTAGTTTATGACTGTGAAGACTTCACTTATGGATTCATGAAGCCCGGTCAGACTATCTTTTACATGATAATTCGTGTATCCGGATCTTGTTCTTATTGATTTTTGATGTTTTCGCAAACTCAGATTAGGAACAAGATAGATAGAAATCGCAAATTTCTATTCGTCTCAGAATTTATGATTCCTCAACATAGATATCTAAATTGTTCTTTGATTTGTTTGGATTGTTCTTGAGAGGTTTGTTAGAGCACTGCTCGGTTGAACCACCAAGCGTTGGTATGTTAAGGTTGGTTGTCATATTTTAGTATCAAAACTCATAATTTGATTGATTAGAAAACTAGAGTCATTTTCATTAGGTTAGACTAGGAAACCTAGAAATGTTGAGACATACAAGTATCACTCAGAAGACCTGAAGATTCCGAAGATGTATCGACAACGATGATAACATCATACTTCCACTTGAGGTTAGTAATACATGACTTGGCTTGTTTCCATTTCTATATCGTTAGCTTTCAGGTCGTTTCTGATTGAAAGCATAACATGCGAAGTTATAAATGTGAAATTCTTGTATAATAGACTTGATCATCATATTGTGATCAAAGTCTCAAGGAACAATATATCAATCGTGATAAGTGTTTTATATTGGTATGTTGATTCACGAAGTATAATGCTTATCTTTTGGAATTCGTAATATTGCAACGTCGACATAATATGTGTAACTCGTTACTAGATTGTGTAGTGAACATAGGTTTGATTTTATACCTAGAAAACTATGTTTAATCACATAAGTTTAAGGAATCAGACGTATGAACTTGTTTCATAGTCGAAAGAAAATCAAAAGGATTATGGTCTCGGTTTTCATTGAAGATCTTATGTATATATGGACCGATCCTAACCTATATAAGGAATCAAGGTATAAGCGATCCTAGCTTATGTTGGGTGTCAAGGTAGAACCCATCCCTACCTATATTGGGAGTCAAGGTATAACCGATCCCAACTTGTTTTAGGTATCATGGTAGACCGGTCCCAATAGGCAAAACTGATTTCTATAAGTCACATACACTTTAGGGTTTATGTGATTTGGAAATTGGTTTTGCAAAATAGGAAAGTTCAAGATGTCAACATAATGAGTAGTTTGAACATGTGCTGAAATCTTATTCCTTATTGTTCAAAGATATTCCTTGATACTCAAGGTGAGATCCCAAACCGAAATAGTAGATAATCTTTTTGATATTTTCGAAATTAATATGTTTAGTTTTACCAGCAATCAAAACATATCTCTGGATATATTAGTTAATTGCTAGCTAATATTTAGTTTTCCATTATGATTTCGGTTATACAATTAGACATTGGTTGGAATTTATAAAACCTAATTTAGGTGCCTTATTGCATATCTTTTGAATATCTTCGGTTATGGAAATTCCTTGGTCTATAAATAGTGAACTTTGTTCTTGTTACAAACTTATCCTCAGCCAGGCAAACTTCATCTTTGTTGTTTCTGGTGTAACCGACTAATAGTATTCTTATAATAATATCTTGGAGAGGAGAGTAACCTAGTTAGGCGAAATTTCTTACGTGCGCTAGTTTAAATACTTCTTTGGGATCAAGAAGCGTCTACTAGTACCGTTGGTGGGAAACTAGAATAATACTGTTATTTTAGTTTTTGATTATTGATTGATTGACTAACAATAATTGTCTCTTGATTTGCACCTAGTTTGATTATGCTTGAGAGCCTTCTCTTCTGACATAAGGTCACTCAAACTAGATCAAGAGTTTAAGATTGACTTGTGATCATCCATTGTTAGCTGACTCCGTTCTGTAAGTGACCGATCATAAGTCAGGAATCAAGTTTGTTACCGTGCAGGTACAAAAGACTATTGAAGATTGAAGATAAGAATATTTTTCTTATTGGTTTTGTATCTTGTGATTTGCTTCGTGCACAAACTTGGTCGGCTGGGATCCGACTAGATATGGTTTATATTTGATAGACTAATTGTTGACTAGTCGTATTTAGATCGACATGCTATCATTTGGTGGTACTCTTCAGTATCCGAATCTGGTAGTTCTATTTGACTTTATCTGGTTAACTTGTTTAATGCATATATTGGAAGATCTTAAAACCGACAAAGGAATTTAATATATTTAAAACAGAAAAGTCTTTGTCACACTCAATAAGATATATCTCAGATTAACTTCTTGATATATAAGATTGGTTACCAAACATATTTGTCCTTTAGTGTTTGGAAGGCGATCCAAAGGGTTGAATGCTTAAGTCTTTACAGAGACTGAAGCAACTTAAGATAGTGGATTCTATCTTAGGATTCACGTGCATTGGCCAGATTGGTTGTAGGCGCAGGTATACTGAGGAGATTAGGTAACTAGGGGTAGTTTACTTGGTCTCAACTATACGAAGTCGGTAGTGTCTATTTATAGCGGCTTAATTCTTAGAGTATTCAAAACTGGACTAGGTCCTGGGGTTTCTCTGCATTTGTGGTTTCCTTGTTAGCAAAATCTTGTTGTGTCTTTGCTTTTACTTTCCGCAATTATAATTATTGGTTTAGTTATAATTAAAAGTAAATACATTGTACGTTAATCCAAAACAATTGATATTGATCATATAGTATATCGGTCTTGTACCGTAACTATTATCAAGTGATTACCTTGTTGTTGTATTTTCTCGACTTTGTCCATAGACGACACACAAGGTAAAGGACTTATAGTTTGATATCGAAAAGATTGTGATGTACTTGGTACCCTCGTCATTTCAATTGGTACCAGAGCAGGCAAACACGAAAAGATCCAACAATCTATGTTTGGTGCGATCCAACCTATAAGATATGCGTCTAAAGAAAGGAAAAGAATGGCCTAAAGACTCATGTAACATATCACATGAGTTTGGTGAATTACTCTCTGGGTTTGATTTTAGCAAATGTTTAAAAGGGGGTTCTTCTACAAGTTATGTCTGTTCTCTTGAAAATATGTCAGAATATTCTCAAGATGAGATTAAGTTAATCCCTGTATTCACAATCAATGATTCATACTCTGAAAAATCTCCCCCTTGATTATATGAATACAAAAACATCACTATTAAATGAATTAAGCGAAATTCTTCTCGTGTCCAACAAAACTTAATCTTTCACTTGAAAGAGAGGGAAAGCTTCTAAGTAAGTTAGAGTCTGTGCATGGACAAAATGATCAACTTATTCTTGATATTACTTCCTTGAAAGCTGAGCTACTTTCTCTCAAGAATGCTTCTTTGTTGAAGATCCAATCACTTGAAGAGAAACTAAGTAAAAGTATTTATCAAGAAAAAGAGACTCATCATTTGAGAATCTCAGCTACTGATAAATACAACGCCTTAAACATCTCTTCTGACTATGAGATTAAGATTGTTCCTGAACACGTCAAAAGGATGGAAGATGAAAATCAGATGTTCTTGTCAAAAAATTATTTGGTACCATCCCCTCAGGATAAACCTAATATTTTCTCAGAATCTGATGATTTGATTGTTTCCTCAAAAAGGAAAAATATTGACATTGAAGCACCTCAGAAAAGATTTTCATCTTTAAAAGAAGCTTTTGTTTCGCTTGATCATATCAAGAAAAACTACACACATTAGAGGGTTCCACAACAACGAATGGATTACAAAAATTGTTTTTATTATGGAATTAAATGTCATACTCGTAGAGGATGTCAAAAACTAACTAAGAATTATTTTAGTTATTCAAAATCTAAGAATACAACATCTGATCAATGTTGTCATAATAGACCTTTCACGAGAAAGTTCACTCGTAACTCTGACTCTGACAAACCGAATGATTCATATACGAGAAAATCCCTTCGGAAACACCTTCAAAGGAATAGTTCTCACAAAAGACAAGATATCATCAACCCTTGCAGTATATGGGAGTGGGTAGCAAAGAAGTTTGCAGAACCGAAGGTAATTCCTACATATTTTGATGATAGTCTTTTTTTATGATAAGTTTGGCAGTTCATACAAAAGGACTAACGCCTCTAAGAGGATAAATAAGAGCAATCATACTGCAACTATTTACAAGACTAATGTTACTTAGTTGTAAAACTCATACACTGCCTCACATAATGCTCAGAAATATTTTGGTGTGAACAGTGTATATAGCACATTAAGGAAAATTTGCAAGATATATGGAATATATTCCCAAGAAGGTACTTTCTTAAAATTGGTTCAAGTAAAAGTTTCGGTTCTTGCTTATTTGGCTAAAGAATATTTTCTCCTTATTTCAGTGAGCAAAATTTCGGTAACTATTGTTCTCTTGTTTCAAAAATCTTTTTAAGGGTCTTTTTTGTGTCTCGTAGAAATCATGCCTTCTTCTAACATACAGTTATATATAATGATTATTATGCAAAACTCTCTGCCAAGTTCTCTGAAAGGTATGCAAAAAAGATGTCATTCAACTCCTCTCATTACTCTGATTCCCCATACCTATATGGAAACGTAGTTAGCTATTGTAACAATGTCGATCAATCCTATCCTACGATTGATTGTGAGAAGGAGTTTCACTAGATGACTCGCACCTGTGCAGAAACAAAAATAGAAGTCATGGTGTTGAAACATTCTCTTGAAAAATCTCTTGTTGTTCAAGATCAACTCGTCAAACAACAAGAAATTCTACTAAAGAGATTAAATGATGGAGAATCGAATGTACTCAAAGTTGAAGAATTGTACTTTGATCAAGGATCTCTTCAAAAAATTCGTAGAATTGTTCTTATTAAACGAAGAAGATCTCAACACTATGAAGAAATTTGACTGAGAACTCCTAGAATATGAATAAACTAATTAATTGTTTATTTATTTCAATGATTGTGTAAAGTTTATTCAACTATCAATAATATGAATGATTAGACTTTATTTTAAATTCTTCGTGGCATTCCTTTGATAGTTACGATTGCATTGCTTAATCTGAATGATTATTATTTTTTGATTTGCTTTCGGTTTATGAGATATTATTTCGGTTTTGATCAAACCCTAATATTGATCTCATATTTGTATATCTCTTATGATGTTGTGACTCTTTGATATAAGCGGGTTTCACAACTCTTACAACAATCAACACTAATACCATGCATATCCTCACTTTATTTTCTATTATGGACTTTATGGCTGGCTAGGAATGAGCTAGTATACCGACAAAAGCAAACAACATCGGATGTAATTTTAGCTTGGGACCTAAAACAACAACTGGAGTATCTCAGATCTTTAGAAACACCACCTCACATGCTGCCAGGTGATTCTCTAGTACCTAACCATTATGGAAGCATCAAAAGGATATAAACGATCTCCTATAGATGGTCCAACCAAAACATGAACTGGATAAAGATCAACATTGATGGGGCGGACATGGGTCACCCAAGATTTGCAGGTGCAAGATGCATCTGAAGGAATTCGGAAGCACGAACTGTGATGGCGTTGATGCAACCAATAAAAATTACGACTGCCTTAACAAACGGAAACTTGGGCTCTACTCTTAGCATCCAGAACGACAACGGAAAGGAAATGGCAAAAAGTTCTGTTTGAGACGGATTCGGAGAACCTCTTTCGATTAACCACCTCACCCACTACTCCCCTTGGTATATCTCAGGAATTGATAGTGAAATAAAAAATAGAATGTGAAAAATTCTACAAACAGCTATCCGATATAATTACGGAGAAAGAAACCAGGCGGCAAATAGCTTGATCAATCATACGTCAAATGAAAGTCAAGTGGAAAATCTCAACCAAAATTTAGGACTAGACAATCCCAATTTTTATTAGTGAAATTATTTTGCAAGACTATCTTCTTATGTAAATGCAAAGAAAAAAAAGAACATTCAGCAGCTGAGGTCATTCGTGCGTGTGACAATCGAGACAAATTCTGTCCTTTATGACAACTGTTTTCTCGATATTATCCACGATCACTAAAAAAGCGAACCAAGACGAACCGCGGGCACAAGTTTCATGAAGTGGTGTAATAAGAATGTAACAATAAATAATTTGAGCAGTTAACCATTTTCTCTATTAATTAATATTTTCTCACGAGTCTTTCACGTGCTCCATAGTCTTGTAGTAAAACCACCAAACAAATTGTACATTCTCCTAACCCGCATCCGTGATACCTCGTTACTTACCTCCTAAAATCAACCTTTCTATCCAACGAATCTAACAGCATCTTCAACAAAACTCAACGCCGTTTACAACTTGATAGCTAAAATAGGATGGAGACTTAAAGAAAAATTCTCTTTTGGCAACTTGTTTAAAAGCTAGTATTATCCTAAATGTGATATCTTGCATGTTAAACCCAAACAAAAAGATAGTTGGATTTGGAAAGGAAAAAAAAAAAAAAACACTCGGGAGCTTACCAATCAAAAGTTAACGATTTTGATAAGGTGTACATTTTCAATTAATGTTCTATAGCTATTAATTAATATTTTCTCACGAGAGGGTCGGATGAAAATCAAACGGCATCTTCGAACCAAGAAACGCGGGCACAAGGTTAACCATTTTCTCTATTAATTAATATTTTCTCAAGTCTTTACGTGCTCCAATAAAACCACGGTGTACATTCTCCTAACCCACAGTCAAACGAATCTAACAGCATCTTCAACAAAAAAGGTTTACAACTTTACCAATCAAGAAAAGGTGTGATATTAAAATAAAGATTTATCTGGATTAAGACATAATCAGAGAATAGATTCCGTCACTATCCCCCTGAATATCTGACTGATTTCCATTAAACAGAGACAAAAGTACCCCATTAATGTCACCTCCCTACTGCTGATTTAAGTACTATCTCTCTCTTTAAAATCGTCGCATCTTTTTTCACATCCCTTGTCTTTTTCACATCTCACTTTTTTATTTCTGAAAAAGGGCACAACACAGAAAGCAAAAATGAGGTTTTTCTTTTCATTCTCTCTCAGAGGAATGTAGAGCTGGATAGATCTTCTTCTTTTCACAAATTTAGTGATTCTTGATAATGGGGAAGAATGGGTTTGTGTTGTTTTTGATTTTGATGGTTTTATTTTGTGGGTTTTCCATTGCTTCAGCTTCTCCTCCTGTTAGTAAGTCTCTCTCTGAATCTCCCTCTGAATCTCTCTGTGGTTTGAGCTGTGGGTTGTTTGAATCTTACACTCTTGTTACACTTCATGTTGGCAGAGATTGTTGGTGGGTTTATATCAAATGCTCTCGCCCCTTTGTTGAAATGGCTGTGGGGATTGAAAGCTAGTACAAAAACAGGTGAGAAGATCTTGGTTGTTGTGCTTATCTTTTGTTGTCTTGTTTTTGTTTGATGATTTGGTTCCGAGTGTTTTTGTTGTTGTGGGTTTTGTGTGTAGCAATTACTGGTAGGCCTATGATGAAGTTTGAGAATGGATATACAGTAGAGACAGTATTTGATGGGAGTAAACTTGGGATTGAACCTTATTCTGTGGAGGTATTACCTAACGGAGAACTTCTGGTTTTGGATTCTGCTAATAGTAACATCTATAAGATCTCTCAGCCCTTGTCTCGCTGTAAGTTTCAATGTTCTTCTAAACTAATTGATTTTTAATCTTCTTTCACTGTAAATTTAAGTTGTGGGAAAAGTTTTGAGGTTTTGTTGATGATGCCTTGTTTGTTGTCACACGAGATTTATGCTGTTTAACTTGTTGATAGTGTTATTTCGGTTGAGGTATTGTATTTAATAAGTTGCTAGGTCGTGTGGAATTTCAATTTCTTATCTTAAATTGGAGTAAGATTTGACTTTTGTTAAGCAGATTATAGTATCGGACTCATAATTCTCAAGTGGATAGAATGTCTTTAGGTCAAGTTACTGAAAATCCTACTCCATTGCTTCCTCTATAGTCGAAGCTCAATATTGCTTATTTTCCAGACAGCTTTTATGTGAAAGCCATTGGTCTATGTTTCTTATCATTTTTCCTTGTCTTCTAGTTTGGCTTCGAGGTCCTGCTCCATTTTAACACCAAAGGATAGTAATCAGTTATATCTTTTCTGATTTAAGAGCTTTAATAGATTCGTTACGAGCCTGAAGGGACATAAGAATGTCTGAATAAAATGGGTGTTTGTGCTGTCGAGTTCCAATCAACATCACCATTCCTGTTTTCTCAAACTTGTCACCATTGGTTCATCCAATTGATCATATCTTGATATTATATTCTATTGAGTTCTTTTCTTATATCCAGTTACTCCGCATATTAAAATCTGCATCCTGTGTACTGAATTCCAGATAGCAGACCAAAGTTGGTTGCTGGTTCAGCCGATGGGTACACTGGGCATGTTGATGGGAAGGTGCGAGAAGCAAGAATGAACCATCCGAAGGGTCTTACTGTAGATGATAAGGGAAGTATCTACGTTGCGGACACTGTGAACATGGCGATAAGGAAGATCAGTGATGCAGGTAATTTTAATTGACTCATCCCAAAGAAGAGGGCACTATACGTTCATTATTTATTGATAATAACAAAGTTCAACTATATAAATTACATTTCGCAACTTGTATTTGACGCTGTCATCTTAGCTACCAAGTCTACATATGTTCTTGGTATTTATTGTAACACCATAAGTACTTCAGTAGTACATCTAAGTTATCAGAGAAGCATAGCTAAGCAAATAGCAAAGCAATTAGATACACTAGTAATTGTGTGTTCACACCTTGTATGTCATTTCCTTTAATATGTCTATCTGATGACAATTTTAATCTATTATATTGGAACACTGAGTACTACCATGGGATATATGTTTTGACTTTTGTGTAGGAGTAACAACTATTGCTGGAGGGAACTGGGGCCGTGGAGGTTCTCATGTTGACGGGCCAGGCGAAGATGCAAAGTTCTCGACAGATTTTGATGTGGTTTATATTGGGGGCAGTTGTTCCCTTCTGGTCATAGACAGAGGAAACAAGGCTATCCGAGAGATTCAGCTCCAGTATGATGACTGCGCCAACCAATATGGAGCTGGTTTCCCTCTTGGTATATTTAATTAACCTTGTTGCCCAACTGCAGTTTAGTCACCACCTCATGTTTAGTGGTTTATCCTTCTCTCTGCTTTTTTAGTTTTTTTTAAATCTAAAATTTGTACTCTGCAGGGATTGTGGTGCTTGTTGCAGCAGGCTTCTTTGGTTACATGCTTGCAATGCTTCAGCGAAGAGTGGGGACAATGGTGTCTTCCCAAGACGTGAGTAGTCCATCTTTATTCCCAATTGCTGCTTCCATGTTTTTTTATTTATAATTTAAAAATACTGGAGTAGCTAGATGATATCAAATATTGAAGATATATCCTCGTTTCCTTTGATACTTCTCTAGGATCTAACTATTAAGAAGCAGAGCATCAATTCAAGTCCATATCAGAAGCCTCCCAAATTGTCAGTAAGGCCACCACTAATCCCAACTGGTGACGAACAAGAGAGTCAAGAAGAAAGTATATTTGGTTCACTAGGGAAGCTGTTTGTCAATGCCGGGGAATCTGCCGCAGAAATAGTTGGAGGATTGTTCGGGTTTAAAAAGAAACCACAGATCCATCAACACCAGTATCAGAATCAGCAAAGGCGTGAAAATTCGTGGCCCTTACAAGAAAGCTTTGTCATACGCGATGAAGATGATCCGCCTTCAATAGAAACAAGGACACCAACTCCGAAGAAAACTTACGCCTTTATGGAAAAAGACCCAGAAAAAACACATCATGTAAGGCAGAGCGGAGCTCGTTATAATGGGTGGGAGGGTGATGTGCAACAGCGAAAACATCAACAACAGCAACAGCAGCAGCAGCAACAACAGCACTACCAAAGGCATTATTCGTCAGGCTCACAAACATATTATGAGCAAAGCACTGAGTCGACTAAGGAGATTGTGTTTGGAGCAGTGCAGGAGGAGGGTGGAACATGTAATGAGGTGGTGATGAAACCTGTGGACTATGGAGCTTCTGTATATGATTATCAGAATCTTCGCTCTCGTACCAGTTACATGGGTTATAGCCAGGGTTATTAAGGAACATAAATTATACTGTTATTAAGAGAATTGGTTTGGGGTTTTTACTTTTGATGCCTATATAATTATTTTTTTGTTAAAATTTAGGTTAATCTTTTCAGGATAAAATAGGAAACCTATTATAAGGGCTCTAAACATTGGGTTTTGAGAACCTATACAGAAATGATCAAACAACAAGGGATTGGGGTGCCATTTGGAGGTTGGAAGTTGCCCCAGTTATCAAGATCTTTCTCTGGAAATGTGCCCATGAAATTCTCCCAACAAAGGCTAAAACTGCAAGTATCCACTACATTGATCCCATATGCAAAATCTGCAACTGTGGGGAGGAAACAATGACTCATATGTTTCTCAATTGCCCTGCTGTCTGGCAGCAAATGCTAGGGGTAAATCATGGTCTCTTTGACCATCAAACCCCTTTCATGGGGTGGTTCAATAATTGGTTCCACAATGATAGCAACACTTATAATACCTGTATTTATGCTACCACTTGCTGGTACATTTGGAAGGCTAGATGTGATCAAGTATTCCAGAACATTGCCCCTAATGCTAAGACTACTACCCTCAGCATTCAACAACATCTCTGTGATTACAACAAAGTTCACAATCTGCCTCATCATGCCCTGAACTCTCAGGGTCATACCAATGATAATGAGTACCAACTAACAACTGCAGGAATAAATGTGGGGCTCCAACAACACCAAAGCGAGAATTATGGTTTTGTAATCAAAATATGTACTATCAAGGACCCCAACACTTACCAATATTTTTTGCTCTAATTATCACCGATTTTGCGGGAAACTTGGTTGATAGCGAGAGGACACACGGCTCAAAGGGGACCAAAAGGAGCCACAGGAGGAGCAGATCTAGCTTTTGGATGGGCAGAGGAAAAGCAAAGACACAAACATTGTCATACAAGCCGAAACTTCGACATTCGGAGCACTTCAACAATCTCTACCTCCAAGCAATCAAAGGAAGATTCAACAGGAATTACCACAGGGAGAAACAAATCTTGAATGATGAAACTATCCTCCATATCAAGCCTGTAACTTTTGTCTTAATAGGTCTTAAGCTTTTAGATAGAAACCAAAACCTCCAAGCCTTAAACTTGGCTATTAATTGTAAGAACTTGAGCAGTGGGTCTGATGTTTGCCTAAACCAGGACACCACTAGCATTTCTATCAATTCCATCCCTTAGGCTTTGCCTAAGTTTTCTTTAAAAAAAAAAAGAGGGCTCACAAGATGACAAAATCGGGTTATGAAATAGTAATCAACAAAATCCCATATCCAACTATTTTTTGTAGTGTCTAAATTACCCTCGATGAATTATAAATTTAAATTTATTACCTTCTCTTTTCATTCATAAATCATGATGAAAATGATGATTATAATTTCATCATGATGAAGATGATGATCATATACAAAAAACTAAATTTATTATCTTCTCCTTATCTTTTCATTCATAAATCATGATGAAGATGAGGATCATAAAAATTATTCTTCTTTCTCTCTTCTTATTCTCCGTCGCGATGAAGAAGACGATCACAAAAACAAAAAACTAAGAAAACCCATCATTTATTTTTGCTTTTGAAAACCCCCAAATTCGAACTATAAGCTAACCTAGTATGATTTTTTCAAACCATAGGATTTTTGAACCCAGAATATACGGTTTGGAGTTCTTAACTCCACACCGTAGATGACTTACGGTTGGGTTTCCCAACGTAGACAGTTCTGAAACTGTTTTTTCAAAAACCTAATTCGATCGATTCCGACCTATCCATGCATAAAAACTAATGAAATAAGATGGCTTTTTTGATTTTTACCTTATTAAAGTCATTGCGGGCGGATTAAGTGGTGTTAACCGATAATGAATTATTTTGAGAATTGATGATTAATCGAAGAAATAGGCGACGGAGGTGATGGGGAAGAAGAAAATAAAAGAGTTAAAAGGAGAGGAATGAAAACAAATTAGTTGGTTTTCCCTATTTGCCACACATCCTTTTCCTATTTGCCACTCGCGTAAATTGCACACCCACTTATCCTATTTACCACCCATATAGATTATAAAATATCCTAAATGTCACATTTTGACTTTTTATTTATGCCCAACAATAAAACCACCCCAACAACAGACTTCATTCAGCGGCTTCGCAACTATATAGCTAGTCATGATGCTAACGTGCGTGTAGGTGATTTCTTTTTTCATAGGTTGAGTCTGGTAGTTCAAAAAGGAGTTGGAGCCCAGCTTGTTGCTAGGCTTCCGACTAGTTTCTTCTCTGACGAGAATTCTTTCGAATTTGATTGATTATATTAAATTTAATAAGAAAAAAAAAAAACCCTAAATTACAAACTAGGAGTATTTCTTCTTCACTGTCCCGCGGACCACCTTCTTCTACTCCATCTCCAACGGCATACCACCCACCGTCTTCCACCACCAATCACCACCATCTTCCACCTTTCTTATTTGAGAAATAAAAAATCCATAAAAGGAAAGTTAGTGTTCATGGTCGTGATACACACTGTTGCGGACAGTTAACAATGTTAATTTAACATAAGGCGTGGATTGTCATTGGCATAAATATATGAATATTTTATTGGTTTTGATTAACATATAAAACAAACAAGAATCATAAAGTAAAACCAAATCGGTTGATTAACAATTAACATAAGCTCTTGATGGATGGTTTATTTAGGGTTTGGATATTTTTTCTTAAGTTTTCAGCAATAGAATTTTTATTAAAAATGGTTTATGAATAATTCACCGATTAATTCATTTATTTCACGATGAATTACATGATAAAACATAAAGAATTGCTTTTTGTGTGCCACAATTACTGACCCAGGATTAATGGGTTTTTAATGGAAAGAGGGATTTATGAAGAAGAACCGTATATTTTTATGAAAAAGAAGAAGAATAAAAATAAGATAAGTAATAATTTTAGTCAAATTTAATTTGACTTTTGTAGGTGGTAAATAGGAAAATATAGAATTAAAAAGTAATGTTACTTTAATATTTTGATAAGAGTGGCAAATAGGAAAAGTGTGGGTGGCAAATAGGTACAACCAATTAGTTTTAGGTTTCAATATTTAATAGGTTAAGGGTATTTTAATATTTTTCTTATGAATTAGATCTTATCTTCATTGTAGGATATTTGAATCCTAAGGAGCCCTCAAAACTCTTTTCTTGGAACCCCTATAATAGGTTTCTAAAATAGTACAATGTTTTCTTTGGTGACACCCCTACAATGAGAGTACTGTTGTCTTTTTTGTATACCTTGTTGGTTTTTTTTTTTCCTTTCAGTTTTGATGTCATTACCTTGTCCCGACAAATCTCCTTCCTAATCTTCAGTCTCACGGTGAAGTTACATGAAATCTTATAGCACTATATCCTATTATCCTCCTTGAAAAAAGCTCACAAACGTATCAATGTACTGTTGTATTATCCTCCTAGAAAGAAACTCACAAACGTATCAATGTATTGTTGGGGAAAGGGAAAACGACATTCAACCATGCACAACATATACTACATTTTTTTTTTTGTGGAAATTTGTAACCAATTAAGTAGAGACAGAAAGAAATAATACCTTGCCTTGCGTCACCACAAATGCATCTTGAATGCTTCAGCTTTATAAGTTTGAAGTCTGCAAACAACAACATTTCTAACACGTAGGTAACTTAGCTACTTTAGCCGTGAATTCTGGCCATTTTGAAAACTTTAACCGGAAATGACCAAATATACAATTCTTATTCGGTCAACTTCAATCAATAGATGCTCATAGTAGAAAAAATATTATGTATAATGCATGATGCTGGTTTCTCCTGACCATTTTGTAGCCGCCGAGTAATTACCTGTCTGGCAGTTAATTTTTTTCGGATAAAAAAAGAAAAGTAGAACACTTCCAACACGTAAGCAACATAAGACGTACTTGATTTTAGTGGTATCCAATAGGGGTTTGTTTAATGATCACGGTTCACAGAAAGAGGGGTACTTACGAACAATAAGAACACACACAAGTTTATGCCAATGAAATCCTTTTCATTAACTTAGGGGAAGATTACAAAAATTATATCCAACCAATGGACTTACAAGCTTATTCTCTAACTAAGCTTAAACTTAATGTACTGCAACAATGGTGACTCTCTTATTCAAAGACTAACTATTACAGTGGTTCTCTGGGCCATTTATAGTGACAAGAACAAAACCAAACCGTGTGCAACTGATTGTAAAGACTATGAACAACCATCTGTCCATATGCAATTTCCCTAACCGGCGATGTGGTTTTTAACTGCTAGCTTTTGTTTAGTCATGCCAATCGATGGCCATCAGTACTTGCTGGTCAGGCATTGCCATAACTACTCCAATCCAACTCCTTGCTCGGCCATGCATGTTATGTGCATAAGTAACTCGTAACCGCCAGCCTGAGCCATTGTTGCACCAGTGTGCCGCTATAGTTGGTCTGGGAATACACTTTACTTACTTATAAGATATCATATGAGCAAAGTCACACAATTACATGTATTAGCATGCTGCTTGGCTCAACTCCATATGGTATGTACATCATTTGCATTCTTTTAGCCAAGCATAAACAACAATGTCGCGTTTGGCCACACCATTAATGCGCATGCACTGTTCAGGCCTTGGCCAAGTATTGGACCAATGCATGCCTAAGTCATCCCATGACTCATACGACAATTCTTTCGTTGAGCTGGATAACTCTGTATCACGGTTATACCTAATTAGGGAAATACTTGTGATCGGTCACACCAGTCACTAGGATCAGTTACACCAGTTACAAGGATCGGATCCACATACACATGGTATTACTTGTGATCGGTCACACCAATTATCAGGACCGGTTAGACTAGTTACTAGGATCGATTACACATACTCATGATCGGTCACACCAATTACTAGGATCGATCATACCATCACAAGGTGATTACTTAGGATCGGTTAAACCAATTATCAAAACCAGTTGATGTGATTTTTAATTTGTTGTTGTAGTAATAAGATTCGAACTCTAAGACTTGTGAAGATTAAATTTAAGGATTTAATGAAAATAATAAAAGCGAGAGTTACTGGGACTAGGATTTCACCGAATTCATATCAATAGGTTCAATTATTTATTCTTCAACAATTATCGCTCAATAAATAAAAACATGGACTCTTATTTTTGCCAAGGTAGATTCTCAAAATATTAGCTATAAATCGTAAGCATGGGACATCAAACATTTAAGCAAGCATGACCCATCAAATAAAATAATAACTAATTAATTCAAATCATAAATCAATTTAAAATAAGTGCAAAAGTCATAAAAAGAATAAAAGAAATTCACCCATGTATGAAATTCGGCTTCCTCCGTCATCCCAGTGTTGGGTTTAGCTCCACATAGTGAAAACACGCTCAAAATATTTATTCATCGCTCAAAAGTGTTTACAAGAAGTGGAAAACTAATAAAGCAGTGAATTTGCAACGTAAATAGGAGTTGCAGACTCTCTGTTACAAAGCAGGTGTTTCAAATTTGAATAAAATGTTGCGTATTTAAAACAAACTGTTACAATGGAACTATCACATACACTGTTTATATACGACAGTCACAGTGTGTCTGTTCTTCGTGTTCTTGAGAACGACACTTCTGTCGTATTGCTGCAACTCTTCTTCTTCCTGTTACTGCAGAATCACTCTGCAGTGATCTGCCGGCACTCTAACTGCTCCCCACTCTCCTCTTTCCCTTCTATGACTCCAGGAGTCATTTATATACCCAACATAATGGTGAATTTTAACAAAATCAATGTAACTAATGTTATAAGCATGTTAGATATTTAGCTTCGTGCAATACTAAATAGCAGCCTAGCTCATAGTAATATTGATTGCACCAAGTATCTGAAAGTTCTCTACACTACTACATTTGATGGAGGTGTCTTTGGGGTGCTTTCCTTATTGATTTAGTGTTCCAGGCCAGTTGGTATTCAAACCGATTTAATTAAATTCATGATGTTTACAGTGATAGATGTTGATGGTGGCGTTCTTAGCTTCAAATAATTTCGGTAGGTCGTTTAGGTCATGGTGACAATACTGATGGAAAGATCAACAACCGGTCATAATTATTCACGGTTCGTTTTCTTTCGCTTATTAATCTGTATCGTAGTTGGACTTATTGATTTTTAGACTTACTGCAACATCGACTATTCAGGGTTTGTTTTCTTTCGTTTATTAATTTTATAGGTTTTGTATCGTAGTTCTCATTTTACTGTTTGCGGACTTAGCGCTGAAATATTTGAAGTACTGTATTTGTTTTTGTTTATCCAGATTAGATGATTTTTGTTTATCCAGATTAGATGAAATAGAAACAGGATTGCTAAGAGTTTTATGAACTGATTGGCATTGAGGATTGCCAAGTGTTTGTTACTTTTTTGAATATTTTTATTATTTACTTCGAATTTGATCGGAATAATTGATGCCAAAATGCTCAGCTCACAACATACAGAGTTCATGTATATGCTTTATGGGTTACCTTGATGATGGATATAACTTATAACTTATATATTTAAAGTCCGAGACCCTAGAAAGATCTAGGTATTGGTTACATGAGAAAGCACAATTGCTTTATCGGTTAGCAATGGATCCCCCTTAAGCTCACATTTCCAGCATCTTCTTTAGTTTTAGCTTTAAAACTTTTAGAACATTATTGGAAATGATATTAGAAAATTCCGAGGTTTTAGTTAAGATTTTCCATTGGTTTGTTAGCAGACTAACCAGCCACATCCGTGGTTATTTACATTGAGAAACTGGAGGTTTCTTTGGAGAACTAACACTCAAAGCATTTTGACTCTGTCAAAAACTAAGAAATTATTTTGGTTTTCTTTAATCTTTTATTAATCTACATGTATATGTTTTTGTTTTATCATCTCTTCATTCTTTCTAATAGATTCAACGTTATGTCTCATAATTGCTTAGGTTTCTAATTATTTTTACTCATTGCAGGATCATGGAACAAATGAAGATAAAGTCAAGTATCTAGAGAACTAGGGAACATACTAAAGGTAATTTTGCTAAGGATTTCACTGGTGCTTTATAAGTGTTTGGGAAATGTGTCAAATAAAATTGAGAGAACTTTTCTACATCGAGGGTAGAATAATTAATTATAAAGATTCATTTATATGCACGTGGCCTTGGTGACATGGGTTATTTATCGTAAAAAAACACCATTCTGTCTGTATGGTAAATTATCATTTGATTTTGTTGTGTTTGTGTATTGTGGTCAAAGAGATTTCTAATTAAGGTTTGAATTCCGTTGGATTGTTTCATGTAAATTTAAATTAGCCTGAAGGCTCACCGGCAGATTACTCCCAAGATTATAAGGAGCTTCAAAAGCTATGTGGTTCGAGGGCCAACAAAAGGTAGTCGTTTGTCAACTGTCTAAGAAGGATCTTTGAATTGTGCAGCTGTTTTGTTTGTTGTGTGTTGAAGTGTCTTCAGGGGCGGATCCAAGGGTTGACTAACCCTGGCTCTACCCCCCAAAAAATTCTAATAATCACGTGAAAACCCTTCAAAACTCATACTATTTTCTGCATTTAGCCCACCTTGTGCTTGGTATTTAGCCCACTCAGTCTAACATATTTATAATTTTTTTTAACCCCCCTTAATTTTAATCTCTGGCTCCGCCACTGAGTGTCTTAGTTGTATTTGTCGGAGATTGCTGGTTTGAAACTGATTGATGGAATTTATAAAACCAAAGATTTTTTTGACATGGAAAATGCAGAGTTGCAGAGTTTAGTGAGGCATATTTAATATTGATTTGGCAAATGCAGAGTTTAGTGAGACATTAGAAGATGAGAAGAGACTTCAGCTACTCTTGCTTTACTCAATGTTGCCTAAGGATGATGCAGAAGAAAGGGATTGTAATTGAGACCAGGTAACTAAAAAATGTGGGAATTCCAAACCCCAACCCTATCTTGATATATGAAAACTTAGTTGCAAAGTCTGGATATCTTCATTCGGGGCATCCTGCTGGAGCGGTTTCATCGGGCAAAGTTGAAGGATGCAATTTAATGCTTTATCGTTAAGTTTTTGTAGAATCACCGATAGTTTCTCTCTTTGAGTTATGATTATTATGATATGATACAGGGACTGAAGGTGAACATGCATATTTATTTGCTATGGATATTTTCAGAATGTATGTTTCTAAACCTGATTGGGTTACCCTCTTGCTTATTGTCGGTGATCTAATTATCTAGAGTTATAATAGAAATGAGAAATATGCATGAAAGAAAGGTTGGGGATTTGAAGTTGTAACTATTGTTATGTCTGTCCTAAAAATGTTTGTTTTTATATTATGTTGTTATGAGTTTAGTTAATGTTATCTTTCTTTGGTGTTATGGGTATGTATCTTACTGCATGATATACTTCATTTTATGAAGCAAGTGAATTGATTAATGGGGTTGGAGTTTATGGTACACCTAAATTTAAGAGTGGAGCCTGCAGAGTACAGGTGCATATGGTATATATCTAAGAATGCATGCGATCAATAGACTGTGAAGATGGATGAATTGGTAAAACATTCTCACCTGCTCCATACTTAGGTTTTAAATGTTGCAATAGTAAGACATTCCATATGACCTCAGAGCCTAAAACCTACTTCTGATTATATCATGATATACGCTTGCCTGATTCAGAGATTTATGGAAGATATTACATAAAACTCACTCAAATATGATATATTTGTATGTGTGAGTGGACATCTAATGCGAGAATCCTGAACAATGTCCTTATGAAGAACAATCTTTTCTTGATGAGTGAAAATCCACATATTTTTTGTTCTTTTACATTGTGCATTTTAAACTCTATGTACAAAATTTGGTATTAGATTGGTTTGTGTGTATCTCAAGTTTGTGCATTGTTGAAGAAGCTCTTCTCCAGCTTAAGACTCCCATAAAGTGGTTATTGGTCCCCTTAGCACGTAGTAGTGGTCTGGATGCTTATAAGTCTATTTTTCTTGATCTAATCTCAATAATTGGTTCAAAAGATGAGGTTTGGACAAAATTCTTGATTTTGCGTACTACCTTGAAAAAATTGGATTGGTAGGAAAGGTACAACCTTAAGCTTATATTATTTTATTTTTTGATTAGTACGAAATCAAATTGTTGTCTTAGCTCAACTGGTAGAGCACATGGTTGTCAGCCATGTAGATATGGGTTCGACTCCCACATGCACAATGGTAGACTCCAACCTGATGGGGCGATAATTCTGTTGATTTTGATGCTTATTATAGATTTCAACACAGATAATAGTATAAATTGTTACTATTATCAAGTACATGGCTTCATTTATTGGTGTGGTAACTCAAATTGATTTGCAGTCTTACACTATTAAAGTTTTTAAGGCAGTATGTTCATTAAGTTTCTTTTTTTTCATTAAACATGGAAATTGATATTGTTTTTCTTTGATCGGTTTGATTCAGGTTTGTTTTGATTCATGGGGTAGTCTTATCCCAATTGAGACGTGGTTTTCTCGATCACATGAATGAATGAATTTCGTTAAAAGGTTTTTCCTTTCGCATATCAAATCAAAAAACTCATTCCATGGAATGCTTGCAGTCCTTATCAATTTGGACCGTCAGTTGATAACTTATAAGAACCGTCTTCTCTTTCGTATTGATGGCAGTTCTTATAAGTTGATAACAAGCTGCCTCTTGAAGGACACGATAAAGGATAAGATGGAAACTTCATCGCATTGGCTGACACGATGAAGTTGAATTTTAAATTCAAGGACACAACATTTTCGTTGACAAGGTAATTGATGTAAGTTTTCCAACCTATACCTCGAAAAGCTTGGCAGGTTATGAGTGATCTAGCGAAAAGAGAGGATTACGATGGAAATGAGGCGTATTGTATATCTAGGTACGTCAAAAGAATTTATTTATAAAAAAATTCCAGTCTTACCTCCAGTTATCTTTCTAACAAATACAAATTGATCATTAATATCAAATGGATGCAATTGCAACTTCCTATGTTAGTATTTGCATTTGAAAGTTTAAAATATGGTTTTGTTTGTCAAGTTTTCTTCATTTTTATGTCCGTGATATCACTTCAGATGTGACAGTCAGAACCAATTATTTAATGTTACATGTTTACTTTTCATGCAATGTGTACTCTAAAAATGTGTTACTGTTCAATTATTTCAGAGGTAGCAAAGTTTGAGAACCGCATCTCACTTATAAGTTTATTCAAGGCCTGCACTTTTGGGTAGTCACGTAAAAATCTTATGGATTTCTTCTTAATGGTCGTATGAAGAATTAAATGTTTTAAAATTTTGTATGCATTTCCAATAAACCATGTCATTGCTACACATAATCGTTTTGTATGGCATGAACTATAAACCGATTCTAAATTTAAACAGGAATCGTCTTACGCTGATGTCACTATAAATTGATTCTTAACAACTTGGGAATTAATTCAGAATCGGTTTATATGGATGACAGGTCTGCGGACGTATCTTACATAACAAAGGAGCGGATGTAGAAAAAAGAAATTCACCATATTACCCAAGAACCTATATCAAGAAATAAATAATTTGTGTAAATATTTAAGAAAACTCCTATAAATAATTTGTTTGAAAATACTATATTTAATAAAACTTGATTATGATTGAGAAGTTTAAGTTTTGAATATTAATTTATAGGGATACTGCGAAATGAGTGTATTTGGTTAAGAATTTGATTTTGTAGTTTCAATTTCTATACCATCTCTATGACGTTGAACATGAGAGAACTAATGCAGATTGCTTATGTGTGTGTGCTTTTGTTGTTTTTACATGTTTTTTAGATGGAATGAATGGTGCACTATGTTGCTTTACATATTGATTCAAGAGAAAACACTAGTTCTATACATACCACCCCCCTAAAAAACACATAAACAACCCTGTCACATAGGGTGGGCTCCGCCGTTCTTAAAGTTAGCATAGGGTCCACTTTTGGGCCTCACAATTGAAAGTTATGTGAGAGGGTTAGTTTTGGATTGTCCGCATTCGCGGTATGTTAAGAATTAATAAAGAGAAAATGCAGGATTGGAACGGACGTTCACATGTATATGAGTCGCGGGAGTAATAATTAGTAAACCGAAAACCTCAAAAATTTGAGATACATAACACTATTTAAACTAATTAGACGTGGAATTTAATTTGAAATGATGACGGTGTACTATATATACATATATTGATGGTAAAAGCACATACATGCCTTCATCCATGTAGTTGTGAGTTCAACCTCCGTAGATGGCATGCAAGATAACTCTTTGGGCAAGGACCACGAACCCAACATTGCAAATACTCGGGAAAATTTGTAAGCATTTAAACTTATGTTTGGGTACTAATGCCTATGTTAGTATAGGTGTTCACTGGAAAAAGCAAGAAGTAATTTTACCCCATACTTACCTTTGCTTGAGTACATAAATTAGTCGACTTATGATGATTTATCAACCAAAAAAATAGCATCATTATAGGTTGGTGATGGTGTTGAAATTTATTCCTATTGGAAAATTACACACTTACCTGGTAACTAAAAGGTGGCAGACAATTCTGGGAAAGGGTCGACGGGGTATTCAAGTCGTCCAACTCACAAAAACGGGAGAACTACCATACACGGCAGAACTACCCCTACGAATGTGTGCCAACTTGACGCTGTTTGTGCTCATAAATTGCCTAGATATCTCTAGATAGTGGCTGTTAAACACTACAATGGCTTAGATTCTAAATAGCAAGCTACACCAGACAACTTATCCAACTCCAAATGGTTGAGACGCAAAACAAGAAATTATATCTATTTTCGTCTCTCATGTATAAATAACATAATGATCAACCATTTGAGTTCCATTTTTCAAAATACTATGAGCTAGGAGTATGTGCTTTTTTTTACATGAGTAGAGCCTTCTCACTATAAATTTTTTTTACAATTTAACTTTGGAGGATTCAAAAAACAAGTTCGAGAAGATGTGTAAAAACACGACGAAAAATTATCCTTCAGGGAGATGCTAGAGTTACCGAGCGTTTATCCCGCAAAATGTCCCGATAGAGAAATGGACGGAAGAGATCAAAGTTCTCAGCATTTGGATCGGTGAATGGGCTGATGTGGGTCCCATTTGTATTAGACGCGGGAGATTCGTCGGGAGATTTTGTCGGTTGCTTTATCATTTCCGTTATAAAATATGTCCTTTAAGAGACTATATAATATATAAATCATATACTATTTTTATTTTCTGACACAAATTCGTTCAAGGGCTTTCCAAACATAGCTAAAACTGATAAGGAGGACAAGTGTTCTCATTTTTGTTTTTTTAGTAAACTTGACAAGTGTTCTCATTGACTATCAAAATTTTAGGCAAATTTATGCATCAAGATAATACTTCGAAATTATTTAGAAGGTGAAACTAAGCTAAAGCTGATACGAAGGACAAGTGTTCTCATTTTTTTTTTTAGTACATTTGACGAGTGTTCTCATTGACTATCAAAATTTTAGGCAAATTTATGCATCAAGATAATACTTCAAAATTATCGTTCATCAATAATGGTACTGCGAATAATGGTCGTGATGTGTGTTTAGATGTGACTGGTGTTTCGCCTTTCACCGATGGTGGAGTTCGTACCTTTGCTTCCGGTCTCGCCATTAAGAATGCTGTTACTCGCAAGAAGGCTAAATATTTAGAAAAATGCACGTCTCATGGCTTTGGTTTTGGGACACTTGCCTTTACCACCTTAGGGGAATTGGGTGATGATTTCATAGACTTTCTGAAGCGCTTGCGTAATTATATGGCTAGCCATGATGCTAATGTTCGCGTCGGAGAATTCCTTTTTCATAGGATAGGGGTAGTTGTTCAAAAAGGTGTTGGAGCACAGCTTGTTGCTAGGCTTCCGACCAATTTCTTACCGGATGATTGTCTTTTCGAGTTGTAATAATTAATATTCATTAATTAAATCAAAATTAATATATTCAATTATTTAATGAATTAGAGAACAAGGAAGCATAAGAATTTGTGAAATAATGGGCAGTAATTTTCAATAATGCGACATAATATGCATACCAGTTGGACATCTAGGTTTATGAAAGAACGCTGAAGATTCAACATATTTTAACAAGCTTGCAAAAACACATCAAAGTTAACACTTCACAAATTTTACGTTTGGGTATTTCTAATAATCAAATGCATGTTTATTTTAAAGATGTTGCAATAAATCTGGGCCATGGGAGCGGGGCGAAGCCCCGCCACACCAATCGACAATTTCCACCAGGCCCGGTGCGTAGCACGGGTTACATACTAGTTAGTTTAAGTATCCCCAATCGCGCGTTCTTTAAAAAGCACTATGCAATTAACAAACGGTAAATTCTGTTTGGTAAACTGGTATTTAAAAGTGCTGGTGCTGTAGTTAATGACGAAAATAGACATATTTCAAAAATTAGCTTTAAATACAATTTTATTATAATAAATTATATTTCTAATTTTAATATATTTAATAAAATATAAGTAATATTTATTTTTATTATTTAATAAAAAATTATGATTATGGTTTGCTTAGAAAATATTATTATTTTAATATTTATAAAAGAATGCCTCCAGGGGCTATTATTAATAAAAATCAAATAGCGTTTTGTACATGAATGGATGGGAGTCGAGCAACAATTTGTGCTCCAACTCCTTTCTGGATAGCCAAACCTACCCTGTGAAATAAAGAGCCTCCTATTTTATTGTTGGCATCGTAATTAACTAAGCAGTTCTTTAGCCTCTTCAAGAAAACAATCATATCTTCTCCGAGTTCACCTAAAGCTGTGAAAGCCAGAACTCCAAAAGCATATCCGTGGGCACTGCATGTCTATTTATTAATTTTTTTATTATTTTTATTTTTATTATTATTGTATTAAATAAAAAATAAAAAAAATAGAGAAATAAAATAAAAGTTAGAAATATAATGTTAAATGTACAATATTTGTGGGTAAAACTTGTCTTTATAATAAATTAACAAGGTTAAAATAGAGAATCAATTAAATCGAATTATGTGGGTCCACAACTTCTGTTTTTCCAGCTTTTAAAAGTTAGTGCTGAGTAGCTTTTAAAAGCAGGCCTAAAATGAAAGTGCTTCTCTTTAAAAGCACTTTGAAAAAAAATTACAAAACACAATTTTTGGTAGAAATTTGTTACAAAGTGCTTTTGGTTGAAAAAAAGCAATCCCAAACGGGGCTTTAGTATAATTTTAACTGCTTTAGCCATTTGCGTCCCCTCAAATATCAAATACGTGCCCACTGTGACTTGTCCACCCCTTTCGAAAAGGGCTTTTTGATAAAGTACCCCTACATTTTACTTTACACTAAAAAAGTGCCCCCGTTTTTTAGAAATTTGTTAAAGTGCCCTTACTTGACTGTTTTTTGAACTGCAGTTACAGGACGTTAACGCTTAGGTGGCATATGCAGAAGGTCCGATGAACCCCTCATTAGAGTTGGTCCGATCTTATGAGTGCTGGCGCTTTGACTCGGCAAATGACTCGGCTTCATATTCATCAGTTCTAGCTCATGGAAGGAATGATGGATCAAAACACTACATCCAGAAACCCAGAAAATACAGTATTTACAAACCCAAAACTGAAAACCTAATTCAAAATATAACTGAAAACCCCAACACAAACTTTGTCACTTACCCAATTGACCTCAATCATGTTTTTCCCCAAATCTTTTGAACCCTAAATCTAATGAAGAACCTGGTTTAAGAAATTTGGGAGTCAAACTTCAATTAAATTGAAGGATCATTAGACAACATGAAAATAAAAGTTACCATTTCATGAATTATCAAAACAGATTGATATAAGATAGAACCCTTAGTTTCTAAGAACCCTTATCCCCAACTTAACATTCACAATCCCTACTTTATCAATTCGGTCCATACAATCATATATAGGATGAAATAAAACAAACCCATCATCTCAAATTGACATACCTTCAAAGAAACCGTACCAATTTGATCCATTAATCATCAAACATCTATGTTAACAAAAACAAAACTAAAATTTATCATGTTGATGTGCAATGATAAATTCAAACCAACAGTTACACCATCAATTCATCATCTTCATCTTTATGTTCTTTCTCTTCTTCTTGTCTAACAATAGAATCAAAATCAAAGAATTTTACCTTGTTGCTTCTTCTTTTCGTCTAAAAGTAGAATCAAATCGAAATAAAACTCTAACTTCACTCACAACATCATCTACAAACCAAAATCAAATCCTAACTCTGAAAAATGAGTTGTCGTTGTATGAGATTCGAAGAAGATGATAAAATAAAAAGAGACAGTGAAGAAGAGCGAGGAGAATGAAGGGAGGCGCGACTAGCATTAGGGATTTTGTGTTATACTGGGTAGGGTAGTTAAGTAATTTCCATCAACTTTTTAGACCTAGTAAACGAGAGTTGACCACTTTTGTGGGTCCAGACGGTAAAACTAACTTTAAGGGCACTTTAACAAGTTTGAAAAAAACGGGGGCATTTTTTTTTGTAGGTACACTGAAAACGGGATACTTTATCAAAATTCCCTTTTTTAAAAACTTGCTCCGCCCCGGTTTTACCATGAGTTTCTTTATATTATCACCATTATTTTCAATTGATCTAGTAGTTATATTGGGGGTGTAGGTTGTCTAATTGTTTAGCAACTACATTTCGACGCCGATACCAAGAGTTTGAGAGTTATTCATTAGTACAGTTTCACTTGATTTTGTTTTGAGTTTGTCAAGAGAAATGAGAAACAGTAACCCAAATTGTACTGGATCCATTATAACCGAGAAATAGGCAGAAAGAGGACTTTTGGTGCTAGTGGGTACGAAAAGTCAAATAGAAGTGGCAATTGGCTGAGTTTTTTACCATGAGATTTCTGTATGGTTATTTGATACTGCTGATCCATGGGCAATATGAACTAAAATACAAGCAAAAGAGCCCCAACCAGCTAACATTTATATCTGGCTTCTTCGATAAATCAAATGAAGAAAATCCAAGTGTTACTGTGCTGATATGCAAATAAAACAAACCGGTATAGGTTGTCCCTTTGTGGATCCGATGGCGGTGGTGTAACTATAAGAGTAGATACGGGCATGTTTGTTTGCTGGCATGATTTGTACTGTATTTGGTAGATAAAGGGATGATTCCAACATTGGCCTCGGTCACGCAAGGGCCAATGGCTTAAATAACTCAACTACTCCTTTTCATTGTTATTAATTTTGTAGGGAACATAACCAGTCAAACAAAAACTTGTCTATCATCTGGATCATACAATTTAACTAATACCTTCCTATACCGAAATCACAGCCATTAATTACTCAGATTAGTTCTTGGTTAACACAAGTAGTACTTGTATTAATCCAATCCAAGGAGATTAGCATGTTCATTGTCTAAAATACCCTTCAAGACAACGTAACAACCTGCAACTTTTTGTTCTATTTGTTTGTCACCCCTTACTAAACCTTTGGCTTTTGGAAACTTGTAGCTGCAACTTTTCCCACTCTTGAGAAATCAAGAGATCTCTTTTTTTTCTCCTCCCTAGAGGAGCTGGTTGTCTAGACTCTTTCTGCTGCAACAAACAAACTAGAGTTGTTGGCCAATTAATTGCAGATTCTTCAAACTCAGGTTGGTTGGTTATGTTTGCAACTTAAAAACATCTACTTGTAGAAATATTACTTGCCCATCTTTGAAAATTTCCAGATTTTTTTAGCTTAAATAAGTTAATTGTTTTCCATAGTTAGAGAACATAAAATTTGGGTTTCTTCACTGTTCTAAAGAAAAAGATGTGGTTAAGAATTGATTTCAAGGCAAGGAAAAGATGGGATTTTTATTCTGTCCTACTACAATGAATGAGATTTGGATTTTGTCTCTGATTTCAGATATTATGGTTTTCTGAAAATACTCATTTCCTAAAATGTCTGGGATTCAATCTCAATTTCAGAGTAGAGATAATTCTTTTACTCATCCACCTTCTATATCTCCTATGTTATCTCCTATAACTCCATCATCATCATCATCTAGCAGTAAACTCAGTCCAGCAATTGTTTTCATTATTGTTATTGTAGCAGCAATTTTCTTTATCTCAAGTTTGCTTCATTTACTAGTGAGGTATCTTTCAAAATATTCTTCTTCTTCATCAATTTCGCAATCAAATAGATACACAGACTTTAATAATTCTGGTTCTGGTGTACTTCAAAGACAACTCCAGCAACTATTTCATCTCCATGATTCAGGTATTGATCAAGTTCTAATTGATGCGTTACCGGTTTTCCAATACAAAGAAATAGTGGGTTCAAAAGAAGCTTTTGATTGTGCTGTTTGCTTATGTGAATTCTCAGAAAAAGATAAGCTTAGATTACTTCCACTGTGTAGTCATGCTTTCCATATAGATTGTATAGACAGATGGTTATTATCAAATTCAACTTGTCCTCTTTGTAGAGGAACTCTTTTTGCTCCTGGACTTTCAATTGAAAACCCAATGTTTGTTTTCGATGATTCAAGAGAAGAAAATGAGTCACAACATGTACAAGGTGTTAATGATAATGGGTTTTCGTCAAATCGACAAAAACCTGAAGAAATTGAAGGGATTGTTAGAGAAACTACAAATTTAGTTCATGTCAAACTTGGTAAGTTTACAAGTATTAATAATGGAGGAGATAGAGAACAAGAAGGAGAGAGTAGTAACAGTAATAATTTGGACGCAAGAAGATGTTACTCAATGGGTTCATTACAGTACATAGTTGGTAATACAAATCTACAAGTTGCATTAGCTAATGACAAAGATGGTGATTTGAATGTTGAGAAAGGAATGGGAATTGAAAGACAAAAAGGGTATTCAATATTTAACAATGGAGATATAGAAGAAGGGAAGAAATTGAACAATAGAAGTAAAGGCGAGAGCTTTTCTGTTTCTAAAATATGGCTTTGGTCTAAGAAAGATAGCAGTAAACTATCAAGCTCTTCTCATAATTTTTTACCCTAAATGTGTGAATCCAACAACAACCACTATTCAATGGTAGGAAAACAAGAAAGTTAGGTATTCATCCAATGTAATCAATCTTGTTTCGTATAATAGTTTTGGTAATTGATGAGTCAGTGTCTGTTGATTGGTTTTTTGTTTTGGCGCAAATTGTTTTCTTCTCCAGTGTGTTTGCAGTTTTTGTCTGATTCAACTCGAGTCACCGTGCTTTCTCTGGAACTGTAAAAAAACAACAAATCCTAGTTCCTCGAACATTCAAAGTCAGCCAAGTATAAAAATTTCAGGAGGCGCATAATCTATTTCCTTAAAATTTCAGTCAACAAAATGCATTAATGTCATCACTCACAGGTGCTGTCCACAATTCCGCACAAACCACTAAATTGTTAGCCCTACTTTGACAACCCATCAACAATCAATCGACTATATCACATCTTTTTTACTCAAATTATGAAGGACATTTAGAATATTTTGGGTCATCCAATAAATCATGTTGAAGAAGAATAAAGAAAGCAAAGACAAATGAAAACCACTTCAGCCCTGCTATGGGGTCTTATTGATGGACTAGTCCAACAATTGCATTGCTGACTTTTAAAAGAGCGGTAAGAAGGCATCCTCTACGCAAATCTAACTTAACAAAAAAGACATTGTACTACCACACTTGCACATAAGATTAAACCACGAAAAAGAATTGTTTCGAACAGAAAAATTGTTTGATACATCAGATAATTTATATATAATTATAAACGAAATGGATATATTATTGGTAGCAACGTCGCAGACGTTTATAGGAGGTTTGGATGAAATTCGTGCAGTACGGTATAAGTAGCCGAGGATTATTCATAGACATCTATGGATCTTTCTTCTTCATCCTCTTTTATGATGTTCATCATTTCCGCAACTTCTTTCATGGTTGGTCTAGTTGATTCTTGGGCAGGATCAATACATTTCAGTGCCACTTGTAGTAAATGAAGCATCCTTTCTTCACTTGCACCTTCTCTAATTAAAACTTTATCGAAAACTTCGGCTGTCCATTCTTCTCTGACAACTGAATTTACCCATCTTGCCAAATCAACTCCATTGTTTTGTACTTGTTTTCCAGTCAATAGCTCAAGAAGTAAGACACCATACCCGTATATGTCTACCTCGAATGTACTATTCATGCCATCCTTGCTTTGAGTTGTTGATTTAAAACTGCCACTCTGAACAGAAGATGTTGATGAGTAGTCTTGGTGTTCTACTATCATTAAACCGTATTCGCTTATGCATGGATCCATATTCTTGTTGAACACAATGTTGGAGGATTTTAGGTTTCCATGAGGAATTCCATCTGCATAGAGCTTCTCATGCATGAACGCCAAAGTTTCAGCAATTGTCGCTGCAACACTTAGCCTGCTACCCCAATCAAATCTTCCAACATTTTCGTTTTCTGAAATTTTAACCAAAACTTGTAAGTATTAGAAAAACAAACATTATCTACAGATCAAGCAGTTTTCAGTGCTAACAAAATGTGCGAGTAAGTTTTCATACATTCAGCTAAAATATGCAAGTAAAAATCCCAAGTAACGCATTTCATTCTGCAAAGTGTGTGCGTTTTGTATGAACACAAGGGATACACAGTGAGGCAAGGAATGAAGTAAGTTACCGTGAAGAAGCTTGAAAAGACTTCCATTGTGTTGATAATTGTAGACGACTAGCTTCTCTTGTTTCGAGCAGTAAAATGCAACAAGATCCATCACATTCGGATGCTTGGCTTGATCTATCCTTTGCATCCTACTTTTGAATTCCTCACTTGAAATGCTCCAATCTTTTATCCTTTTCACAGCCAAAGTCATACCATCCTCGAATATAACCTTGTACAAACTACCATGTCTTCCTCTTCCAAGCAACTCAGCCGGCGCCTTGAGTAAATCCTCGAATTTCAGACCTTTCACTATTGGACTCGTAAGAACAACTAGAGACGACGAGACCATCCCAGTTTCAGAAGTGATTGAATACTCTGACCGCATAGCATCCGATTTATAGTCGCTAGAAGTTACTTTACTATGGTTCTTGCTACTACTACTATCTATACCTGATTCCATCTTCGCAACATCGTGATTTTTTTCATTTTTTGGTTTTTTGTTACTTACTAATTTAAAAATAATGAAGATGAGAATAACAAGACCGAGAATCATATAGCCTGAATACGTAAGAACTTTCTCAACTGTGATTTTTGATTCCTTTTTGGATGGTGGGCATTTGTTTGGTAATGGAGATCCACATAAACCTGGATTTCCCATGACACTGTCTACTGAAAAACGGCCAAGATCTGGGATTGGTCCAGTGAGATTGTTGAAGGAAACATTAAAAGCCTGTAGATTCTTAAAATCAAACTGGGGTATCTCTCCAGTAAGTGAATTGTTCTGAACAAGAAATGAAACTAAACCAGATATCCTTGAGAAATCTGGTAGCACACCAGAGACATTATTATGAGAGATATCGAACCTCTTTAGATTGTTTAAGTTAGAAAGAGAACCAGGAAGGTTACCAGAGAGCTTGTTACCACTCAAAAAAATGTGTGTCAATTGTGTACAGCTTTCCATTCCTTGTGGTATATCTCCAGTGATGGTATTGTTGTTGAGGCTCAGAACTGTAAGTGACTCCGTGGCACACAGAGAGTCCGCATCAAGAGTTCCAGGAAGTAACATGTTATCGAGAACTATTTTCTTCACAACAGTTAATTTGGAATTACATTCCACACCTGTCCAGTTGGTGCATGGATCAGTATTCATATCCCAGCCAAGATTGGAATTGCCACTACCCCGAGCAAGTTGATTATAGAACTTGATCAATGCAAGTTTAACTTCGTCTTCTTCTGACCTTATCATTTGGAGAACAAGAAACAGTGAAAATAGGAACACCCATAAAGACACCTGCGCCATTTTGATCGAGAACAAGAGCTGAAGTTCGTGCAAATGATTAGAGGATTTAGAGAAGATAAAAGGTAATGTTTGAGTAGCTGGAATGTTCAAGAGGGAGAAGCATACAAAGTTGAGATGACATTTAAAATCAAGTGCGAGTGCCATTTGGCTGAGGTTACTATGAATTTTGTATGTTTATGGCACTGTTAATGGTAAGACTTGCCAAAAATGTTAAAGTACTTAGAACCAAACTAGCATTTAAATATTAGGTGCCGGCCGTTAGAAACAGTTGTTTATGACTTCTTCCCTTTCGATTCGTCGAAGAATCCCCATCTCATATATTATTGTATTGGTAAGTACTGTTCATATAGAATTATTAAGGTCACCAATGACCACCAAAATCAAGAGTGTTGGATTGTATAACATTTTGAGGAAACATAATTCTCTAATTAGCATATTTTTTTCTTCCCTTGTCTTTTACTGTTTTTGCAGGCAAGTTTTTAGATGCCCCAAGCCAAGGTCTCAGTAAGCAAGTGTAGAGTAATCCTTGATTCAGGTTTTCCAACAAGCCGTCGTGACATCTCCTAGTATATGAATTTAAAACCATAAAATGTCAGCTTGCAATGACTCGACCAATGCCGCTGTAATGTGCCTGTCAGTCCTGATCATCTACCAATATCTGTCTTGTCCATATTCCTAGCCTTTTTTTTTTTTTTTTTTTTTTTTTTCACAACTACCATTAACTCTTTGAGTATTTTGGTAGAGAAGATCATTTGGTATCTCCATTGACAAAAGTACAAGTTCAACTAGGAAAGTTTTGTAAAAAATAAAGACACTCCTGGATAACACTATTTGTTGTCCAATTTATACCACCTAGACTACCATTAAGTGCATTGATGATATTTTGACAATCTCTTCCCAAGTGTAGGACTGCTAAGCTTTTTTCCCTGCTTCTTTGACTGCTTCAGGTGCAGCCAACGCTTCTGCCTGCTCATCATCATCATCTACTACTGCTTTTGAGATGTCCCCTTTTGGTATTCCTAGCTTCTATTCCATTCGGGTGCGATCCCCAACCTCCCGTATGGGAGGAAGTTTGAGAACCATCAGGCCACTTGATGAGGAAGTTTGAGAACCATCAGACCACTTGATGAGGAAGTTTGAGAACCATTCAGACCACTTGATTCATTAGAACCATCAGACCACTTGATACATTCAAGTGTTTGGCCACATGATTTACACCCCATTCATTTCTGGGGTAAAGGTTTTTGGGGCTAACCAGTTGTTCATTCAAAATTTTGGAACCAATGCATATCTGATTCATTTTCATACAATATTAAAGACTTTCAGTTTTTGCAATGACAATTAACCCATTCTAATGAACCCGTGCGCCATATACACTTAGAGAACCTTGAGTTTTACAGCTATAGAGGGAATTCAAAGGAAAATCTAATTACACAAAAGAAAGTAACACAAATTCAAGTGACCCAAGTATGAATATTTTCATTCACTCGAGCCAGTTTTGATCTATGCTCTGTTTTGTTCTTCATTTTCCTTTATCCTACACATGCAAATCCACAGTGTGTTCCTACTAATGTTACAATTAATGAATGTCATCGTTATACAAATAAAAGATAAATAGATTAGTAAAAAGCTTGAAAGCTTGAAATCAAGATTTCAAATATGGTAATGGCGCCACCATAATCCTTACAGGTCTGCCTTTCCTGCAACATCATCATCACTCGAGTCCATACTGTTTTCGTCGTCACTGATGTCCTCGTCGCTACTCTCCTCAGCAGTATTATTCGAAATGTTTTCCCTTTTTGCATAACGTTCGCAGTACTCTGTTGCAATAATAGTTCAAGAAAAATGTTTCATCCAAGAAACCTACTGGATATTAATGAGAAATCAAATGAGCAAAAGAAGATTAAACCTTTCACTTTTTGATCATATTGCTGCTTGTCCTTCATCATTAAAGATGCTGCGTCGCCATTTAATGGGTCAGATGGATTAGGATAAAGCAAGAGTTGTGGGAGGAAACTTTCAAAAACATTTAGAAGATCTGCAGCACACAGTAGCCAACTAGCAATAATAAACACCGAGGCGACATAAATGGAAACCATTATCAACCATCAAAAGATCACATTAATTGACCAGAAAAGTGTCAACCGTGTAAAGGTCTTACCGAACATTGGACTCCAAGATTGATTGATAACATCTAAGCAAACAGAACCAGACCTGCGATAAGAAAAAAAAATCAAATTATATTCAGTAAAGTTGAGTTTATTGAGTAAGTTAATTAAGATAGTTTGGAATTCCAGGAGTAAGTATGCTCACAATTCGTCAACATTGGGGTGAAATATTTTGTTCAAGAATCCAATAGAAGGAGACTTGTACGGATAAGCATCTGGCAACTCTACACGAATTTTCCATACTCCACCTTCATAAAGACCTGCAATGACCAAAGTCAGAAAATGGTATCAAGCATTTGAAAATCCTTCGTAAAAATGTAAAATGTTTTTAACTTTGAATTCGACCATCGCAAAAACCTAGCATCTGCTTCAAATTTTACAGAAGAAGCATCATAGGAAAAGCAGAAAGCATACTTTCTTTTGGACCATGGAACTCCACATTGAATTCACTAAGCCCATCGTTGATGGTCTCCACAGCATAGTCACTCATCATCCTAATAACAGATACAATAGATTAGAAGTACTAAAATGAATAAAATGGCTATGTTACCCAAAGATTATTGGGAAAACTTAAGAAACATTTAACCATTTTCAGAGAACACAAATGGGGATAATGACAACTTACAACTTCATGACATCCATATCCCTCCTCTTACTTGGAGATGACATTTTTCTTGAATTGAGTTTATGGTTCAGATCCCAACCTGTGGCAATCACAACTCTGGAAAAGTTAATAAACAATAAATTAAGTAAATGACTGGCAATATAAGGTAAAAAACAGTTGTCTTTTTTGAGGAAACGAAGAAGCAGATTGAAGTTCAACTAATATCTTTTCATTCAAGAAGTTAGCAAAAGAGGCATTCCCATAAGAATAAGAGCATATACTTTGGTCAGGAACTCTAGTCGAGAATTGAGATAAAATATCAGAATTAGAGCTCGCAGCAGTGTAAAACTCCGCGTGGTTACTCAAGGATATCTTTCCGCTGAAACTATCTCTAATTTTAATCTTTCCATCATTTCTACCAAACCTGAAGATTCCCAGCTACCAGCCAAGAACCTTACAAGCATCCCAGACTCAAAGTTATATGAGGAGAGGAACTCTTCTGCCACCAATATAATAGCAAAGAACATAGTTCTTGTAACATTCAGAATACTACACATTTTGGCCACATTACTCAGAATTACAAACTCACACATAAAAGCACCTATGTTTCCAAGTTTCAGTAATTCGGGCTAATGTGTTCGCCGTACAGCACTTCTACCACAAACAGGTCTATGGATGCATAGCATATCACTAACCGGTTCCCATAACTAGTTCAATTCTAGAGCTCAATATTTTCTTGTTAATCGGTTTCATAAATTCATGAAAAGAAGTGATGACTAGATGATAACCGGCATAGATTCTGTTATCAGTTGTTAACAATAACATTGTTATGTTTGCATTAAGTGTATTATTCCCCGAAGTGCTAAAAGGGGTTGATTGTACTAATAGACAAGAATTCTAAAGATAGAAAACTTTTATCACTAGAATGGAAATAAAACACAATTCAAATCATACAGGATCTAAACAATCAAAACCCATGATTAAAAAAGCAAAAACAGATCTAATAAACCATTAATAACAACACCAATCTTAACCTACAAATCAAGACGGAAAAAAAGAAAGGAATAAAGAGAAACATATACGGACCGAGTTATGTTTGAGAAATTCAAGCACATTCAAAGACTGGGATTTCTTTTGTTTTTATGAATCGCAGAGAAAGTCGGTTTGATTTGATCGAAAGAGAAAAGGTGTGATTTTGATAAAGATGAACAGAGAGAGAGAGAGGATTTTTTTTTTTCCTTTTCTATTTGTTTTCTTTCTTTCTTTCATGGAGTGGAGAGGACGTTGTGAAGATATCCAGATTGCACGTGCTAGAAATATAGCTGGGGTGACTTGTCATTTGCCTAACTCAATCCTTTGCGAATTTCTCTGTTTCGGGGTAAAGCCAAAGGAACCCTCGGAATGTTTATGGTATTTGATGCAAGGGAGATAGGTTTTATGGCTGAGATTATAACACGTTATCGTGGTTCGATTTTTAAGGGTTTTGTGGGCGTTGCATTGAATTAGGGTTTCAAATTTTAATGCCTTTATACCCAAAGTATATTTTGTTAACACGCGTCCAATGTTTTTAAGAAGAACCCATCGACAAACTAACTCACACATAAGCCTACATCTACCTTTCATAATCTCCGGCAGGGGAGAGCATTTGGCCCGCAATCAGCGACTAAGAAACCCGATTGTGTTCTGTAGTTCTTCCAAGTTCAGTTATTTCGGTCAGACTCTCTATGTAAACATAGCTAGAAGCATGCTAGTGACTCTAAAATCTCTACAAGTTGGAGGTTTTATGCAAATATTTACAAAGTTTTTTTTTTTTTTTTTTTTTTTTTTAAATCCAAAAGACTAAAAAAACTATATATGCAAAATACTCCCCCAAACCTAAATCTAGCATTGTCTTCAATGTTTCAACATAAGAGCAGAATTACAACAACATACCATGAGAACAAGGGCAGATTTAAAGGAAAGATATTACCAGATGCAAAAGGATGGTGCTAAACCAGAAATGGACGAATGCTTTGAGAGCAAACAACAAGAGTGATAGGACAAAAAGTTTGGTTAGCACACATAAAAATTATGCAAAAAGAAAAAGAAAAGGGAAAGAGAATGAACTTTTAATCCATATGTATGTGAAAAGACGAGGGTACCCAAATATACCTGAATCTAAAACTTTTCCACCTATAAGTCCTTTCTCCGAAAGTGATTGTCTATGGAATGAGTCGAGACAATACAACTAATCGGTTCACACTTCGTGTGATCGTCTATGGATACGAGATCGAGACAATACAATAACGAAGTATTTTACTTGATAAGAGGTTCGGACTTAACCAAACACAATAGGATTGCTATCAAGTAAATAGGAATTAACGTTTGTGTATTTTACTTCTAATTATAATAAAAACAATTATAATTGCGGAAATAGAAAAGTAAAAGACAAGACAAGATTTTGTTAACGAGAGAAGGAAACCGCAAAGTTGCGTATGTGAATTCTACCTAAAAATCACTGCGCTAATCAAGTTCAATTCCTAGGAGCATTAAGTCGAAATAGGCTAATCAATGCAATTGTAATACTCGAACAAAGATTAAGCCGAGGATGTATCACTACAAAAATCAAACCAACTTCATATAGTTGGATGTGAGACCAAGCAACTAAACAAAATAGTTCACCTAGGAGTTCATAGCAAGAAGAAAGAGAAAACCTATCATGTTTCTAAACCCTAGAACCCAAAAGTACGAGTTCTCCTAATGGAGATATATATAAAAAAAATATGATTTGAGAAAAGTCTTTCTTTTATAGCTCCACTCCTTCCAAAACTCGTATTCCCACGCTCCAACTTATGAATAAGTCACGTACTTCAAATTTGCATCTTGGAACAATTCCTTTGGTTCGTATTCTAAACAACCTCAAGCCAAGATCGATCTTCCCATCAAAGGAACAATAAATCCATCAAAAACCCAATCACTCTTTTGCCCAATTTCTAGATCAAACCCCAATCCTCTGCTCATCTCACCGACTCCATCCATTTGGTATCAACTCTTTCAACCAAGTGATATGAGTTCGACAAAAGGCTCTTCCAAGCTCTTGGAGTGTTCCATCCAAAATTCGAATATAGTGTTCCATTTGTTTGTAAAGCTCATTCGACAAAGAAAAAGTAGAATTACTTACTTCCGTATTGTTAGGCCAATTATCTTCCCTTTGAATGGGTGGATGATCATAACTACGACGCAAATTGGTCCAAACATACTATGAGCACATTCGGTCGACGAAAATGGTTCCACGCTTGGTTGTCTACAAATTGACTCCATGCTGGCCATAAATTGTTGCATTTCATCTACCAAACTAGAGGAAAAATTAATAGGAGTACAACTAGTCTCCCCTCCTTGTGGTTGCTCACTTACATACCCACCGTAAGAAGGTTGATATGTATGAGAATAACTCATAGGACGTGGAGTATTGATCATAGCCAAAGGATTGGTTTGATTATACTCCCCATAAGGGTGATAATTGTTATGTTGTTGAGGTTGAAAGCCGTATTGATTGCTCCAATATGCTCCGTCCATAATAGGTACCTCAAATACGATTCTCAAACCAAGGTTAAAAACCGAGAAAATAAGAAAACAAAAATAAGACTAAAAACAAAAATAAGAAACCAAACAAGTGACAACCGTTGCCTCCCACATTTGGTAGGTTGTAGACACAAATATAATTACACTTTCTTACTACTCAAAATATAAATATAGCAAGAAGGCAAGAAAGGATCGATCCCACAAAGAGGTCTAGGTTGTCAAATTGTTATGGTTTCCTATATAAAACACCGGAAGAATTTCGATTGTGTAAATAAAAATAAACGAAAAGCAAACAAAGTACGCAAATCAAGGATGTGAAAAATATTGGATAAAGGTTTCATCTTCAATTGCAAACAAGTTTATGAATATATGAATAGAATTCGTATTTAATCTCTCTATCATCAAAAGCCTAGATAATCAAGAGAGCAAGATAATCTATTAATTTCCTAAGTCATCAACACACACATTAGAGCTGCGTATGTGAATTCTACCTAAAGAATAACCTAACGCCTTGCGCTAATCAAGTTCAATTCCTAGGAGCATTAAGTTTGAAATAGGCTAATCAATGCAATTGTAATACATTGCGCAAACAATTCGAACAAAGGTCAATTTCTACATATGACTACGAGGATGTATCACTACAAACCCTAATCATATCATGCTACTCGTATTCAAGGTTATCGTCGATGAAAACCCTAAAATAGCTATAGATATGGATGTGAGTTCAATCAATTCTAGACTCGACTAAACAAACATTCAATCATATTGCAATCCATCAATCATGCAATTATTGTAACCCGTAGAAAGTGAACGATAATATTGAGAGAAAACTAATTCATAAAAATCATAACTTGGTTGCAAAATCCAACTACATCTTCAACCAATAATAAAAACTTAGTTACTCATGGCATAGGAGTTCATAGCAAGAAGAAAGAGAAAACCTATCATTTTTCTAAACCCTAGAACCCAAAAGTATGAGTTCTCCCTAATGGAGATATATATAAAAAAAATATGATTTGAGAAAAGTCTTCTCTTTTATAGCTCCACTCCTTCCAAAACTAGGTTTTGTCTTCAAAGTCCATTAGTTGGAAATTCACCCGGCCCACCATGAGAAACCCGTGCGAGAAAATATGTCCCAAAACGTCGGAAAACTGGGATTGTGGCCGGAAAAGTCGCCGGAAGCATCTCGGTGGTGGCAAGAAAGTTCAACGAGTCGGATCGGCTCGAGTCAACACGGGTCAACAGTCGGGTCAACTCATGCGAGTGTAGATCGACGAGTCAGTCCGATGAGTCATACGATGGCGAGATTGCACCATGATTGTGACTAAGAAAATACATAATGGCTTTTCTTTGTTACCGCACTACCCGTAACCATTGCCTCACCACCCCTCGTTTACCTTGTCATTCAATGATAAGAGATTTCAATTCATGCCTTGTTGAGCTTCACTTTCATTGAATTCCACCAAATACCCCTTCACCAAAGCATTCAAATGTACCACCACCGCACGCTTCAACTCTAGCATTGCTTTTATACTCAAAGCATATTTAATCACCGGCTTGCTTACCGGGAATTAACGTGCATTGCATTACTCCACTGATATTTGATTCAGTCCCCCATCATCACATGCCAAAGCCAACCACCAACCTCATCTCTATTATAACAAAAATGTTCAATTACCGGCAACAATAACAATTGCGCTCTCCACCCAAGCTATAATCATCAACAAGAATCCACTCTGAACCAGCCTCTCTTCATCCACAAGTAAACATCTCCCTACAACTCCAACTTTGGTTGAACCCATGCTGATCAATCATCATTTTGACTCAAATAACTTCATTAACCTCTTGAACCCGTAAATCATCTTCACCAACAACAAGCCATTATTTCCAATTGCAACTTATTCAACACCGACCTCAACAAACCACCACCAACACATTTTCTTCTCCATCTTGGCTTTAACACAAGGAAATTCAATGGAATCAACCCAAATGCATTTAGCAAGATCACCACCAACAACCTCAAGCCACCACCAGATCGATCTTCCCATCAAGCCTCAAACGAGCTTCATCACCATCAATGTCCAATGACCCATCCTTGGAATGTCTTCGATCTTGAGATACCCATCTCGGATAATCCATCAAAAAACCCAATCAAGCTCTGCCAATTTCTAGATAAGCCATCTTCGACTCCATCCAAAATCAAACCAACTTCATATAGTTGAGACCAAGCAACTAAACCTATAGTTCACCTAGTTCCGACCATTTAATGGCGCAACTATTATCAACGTATTCCCACGCCTCCAACTTATGAATAAGTCACGTACTTGGAACAATTCCTTTGGTTCAAATGACTCCAAAGTATTCTCAAAACACACGTAAAGTACATAATTCAAAAAGGAAACAATAAATACATTTGGTATCAACTCTTTTCAACTTGGAACAAGTGATATGTATCAACTCTTTTCAACCAAGTTATGACGACAAAAAGGCTCTTCCGTTTATCTCAATAAACTCCTTTGTCAGGTCCTTAGATCTATCTACTAACAATTACCGAAGTAATCGTCTAGATTTTGCAATCAATACTTTGAATCACAAAGAATCGTATTGATGCCGATCTACTCAACTAATCAATCCAATCTACCACAAGGATAAACCGATTATAGTTGGATCCTCTTTAACCGAAACAAGTATTGTGCACACCAAAGATTATGAACCCAAATCAGAAATCTTCAAAGTCTTCTTTGTGTTCAAATCTTCTTAGATCTTCAATAAACACCTGCACACAATCAACTTGAATCTTTTGTAATCAATCACGCACAGAACGGAGTCTGTTAACAATGGATTATCACAAGACGTCTTTAGATCTACAAACAGTCTAAAGATCCCCGTCGAAACTTCGATCTAGTTTGAGTGAATCTTATATCAGAAGAGAAGATTCTCAAGCATAAACAAACTAGGTGCAATCAAAGTTTAACAACCGTTAGTCAATCAAATCAATCGAAAACTAATAATAAACCGCAATTATCTAGTTTCCCACCAACGGTACTAATAGAGCTTCTCAATCCCAAGAAGTCTTTAAACTGAACGACCGTAAGAGATTTTGCCTAATTAGGTTACTTTCCTCTCCGAATAAGCGGTTCCACCAGTAACAACACAACTAGGTAGTTTTGTTGGCTCTGAGGATTAGTTTGCTAGAAATGCAAACTTTGGTATTTATAGACAAAGGAAGTTTGGACACCAAGGAATTTCCAAAACCGAAAATATTCTCAAGATATGCAATATATTCCAGATTCTCTTTCGATAATTCCTGGAAATGCTTTGTCCAAACATTGACCGAAAATCTCTTAGAAAATCTCCAATTAGTAAATGCACATTACCAATTTTCATTTTCCAAAAATAAAATTAAAAACTTTAATTAAAAGATTCTCAACTTATATTTCGATCCGGGATTTTCCTTTACTTATTAAGGAATATCTTTGAACAATAAAAGATAGGCGTTACAACACATGTTCAAAGAATGTCGACATCATTACTTTGTAAGTCCTCTTTCATACTTATAATCTTGAAACCGATTTGCCACACTTCCAAACAAGTTTAGAATTGGTTCATCTTACTTTCAAGAACTACTTGATTGATTAAGAACACTCAATCACCAATCATGGGTTTAACGGCTCTACCAAAACAAGTTTCGGTTCTACCTCCATGTGAGTACTGTGCATAGTCACACTAGATTTCCAAAAATTAGGTTGACTAGGTACTAGGATCGGTTCCCCACATACTTATGGTAACTACTTGTATTTGTTGCACATGTCCATAGGATCGGTTCCCATTTCACTAAAAACGTGTTGCACATGTTCATAGGATCGGTTCCCCCATCTGCTAAAAACGTGTTGCACCTCTTACAAGGATCGATTCCCCTTTGTGATCGGTTGCGCCTATTCATAGGATCGGTTCCCCTTTGCCTAGAGTTGGTCATACCAATAACACTAAATCGATCATACCATCTCAAGTGATTACTTAAGATCGGTTTCACTAATAAAAGTCATACCGATACAAAAGTCATGCCTTGTGAATAGTTTTACCAAGAACATAAACAAGTCATGAGCGGTTATACTAATCACACATATTGGTAGTTCAAAAGATATGCAATGAATCACAATACCAATAAGCCTAGCGATTTCCCTTTCGATTCATAAAATAAGTTCATGAATTTACTTCCTTTAAACGAATGTAAAACATTGTTTCCTAGGATGAAATCTTCAACTCATACCCATACATAATCACAATGGCATTCAAACGATTATGTCGATGTCTTATATACAAAGTTTAACGGTTAAGCAATAAACCTTGTATTTTATTCCTTAATACTAAGTCTAATCAAAGTATAATCATTCATGCTTCGCAGTTATGTTTTCAATATGTACGACTTGAAAGATACGTTAGGGAATGAAACAGTTCAAGTAAAATATCACTAACCTCAAGTGGAAGGATGATGTTGTCGTTGTAGCTCCTTAATTCTTGACTTCTTCAAGTCTTCGCAATACTTGTAATGTCTCATATCCTAATACTTTCAAACTAACCTATACGAAGTTGACTCTAGTATATAATCAAGCGAATCTTTAAATGAGTTTTGGTTCACTAAAATATGACAACCAAACTTGACATACCAACGCTTGGTGGGTTCAACCGAGCAATGCTCTAACAGTATGTACACATGTGAACCAGTTTAGTCCACATAGACGGGGTCTTCCAAGTCTATAGTCTCAACTTCTGGTGGAAGATATTCCATAAATGGTTTCAATCTCTGACCATTGACCTTGAAGATGTTCTTGGTTGCTGGATTTTCGAGTTCAATAGCTCCATGAGGGAAAACAACACGTACCAAGAATGTTCCATACCATCGAGAATGTAATTTTCCGGGAAAAAGATGCAAACGAGTGTTGTACAATAAAACGTTTTGACCAGGTGTGAAAGACTTGCGTAAAATGCATTTGTCATGAAACACTTTCATTCTATTTTTGTATTTTTGGCATTATCATATGCATCATTTCTTAGTTCTTCTAACTCATTGAGTTGAATTTTCCTTTGGGTACCAGCCTTATCAAGATCAAAGTTCAGTTTCTTCACAACCCAATATGCTCGATGTCTAACTCTACAGGTAGATGACAAGATTTACCATACACAAGTCTATAGGGGTACATGCCAATGGGAGTTTTGTATGCAGTTCTATAGGCACACAAAGCATCATTTAAACGTAAAGAACAATCTTTCCTAGTAGGATTCACAGTCTTTTCAAATATGCTTAATTTCCATATTAGAAACTTCTACTTGCCCACTGGTTTGTGGATGGTATGGTGTTGCTACCTTGTGAGTGATTCCATACTTGCACATAAGTGATTCAAAAGGTCTATTGCAAAAATGAGTACCACCATCACTGATTATTGCTCTAGGTGTTCCAAAACGAGAGAAAATGTTTTCTTTAAGAAAAGAAATCACTACTTTATGGTCATTTGTTTTGGAGGCAATGGATTCTACCCACTTAGATACATAATCAACTGCAACAAGAATGTACAACTTACCTTCAGAGTTAGGAAATGGACCCATGAAATCAATACCCAAAACATCAAACAATTCAACAATCAAAATAGTTTGTAAGGGCATCATGTTTCTTCTTGAGATACTCCCTAATTTCTGGCATCGGTCACAAGCAACACAATATGCATGACTATCTTTAAACAATGATGGCCAATAGAAACCACTCTGCAAGATCTTTACAGCAGTTTTCTTGGCACTGAAATGTCCTCCAAATGCATGGTCACGACAGAAAGAGATGACATCTCTTAGTTCAGAATTGGGGACACATCTCCTAATGAGTTGGTCAGGGCAGTATTTAAACAAGTACAGGTCATCCCAAAAGAAATATTTTACTTCAGCCATGAATTTAGAATGGTCTTGTTTATACCAATGCAAAGGCATTCTTCCAGTAACAAGGTAGTTAACAATATCAGTAAACCAAGGCATTTCAGATACAAGCATCAATTGTTCGTCAGGGAATGATTCTCTAATAAGCAAGGATTCATCAATAGATTGAACATTCAACCTAGACAAGTGACCAGCAACAACATTTTCAGACCATTTCTTATCTCGAATTTCGAGATTGAACTCTTGTAACAAGATTATTCATCGAATTAGGCAAGCTTTAACATCTTTTTTTGACAAAAGATATTTCAATGCAGCATGGTCAGAATATATTATGACTTTAGATCCTATCAAAAAATATCTAAACTTATCCAATGCAAACATAACAGCTAGTAATTCTTTCTCGGTTGTTGAATAATTTAGTTGAGCATCATTAAGTGTTTTACTAGCATAGTAGATCACATAAGCGAGTTTGTCTACTCGCTGTCCTAAGACAGCTCCTACAACATAGTCAGACACATCACACATAATTTCAAATGGTAAAGTCCAGTCGGGTGGTCTGACTATAGGGGAAGATGTGAGACGAGCTTTCAATTGCTCGCATGCTTCCTTACAAGCGTCATCAAAGACAAATACAACATATTTTGCAAAAAGACTACACAAGTGATGAGTGCCAAATATTGCATATTTATACATCTTTTTATTGGCATTTTACTCATCTTTTGTGCTCAAGAATCAGATATTATCCCAGATTCTGTGTTTTCTTTGTTTTCAAGAATAAATATTTGTATTAATTAATTTTGTGTTTTTAGGTAATAAATAAGCTCGGAGAATTTGAGGAGCCAAAAGAGCGAAGAATTGGAGTCAAGCGTCTATGGAGTAGAAAGCCGAAGCCCGCGCGCGCAACAGTTGCAACCCAACAAGGAGCAACCCATCTACAAGACATGGGCTTGAGCTATCCAAGACCCGACCCGGATCCGAGCCCGTTCACCCCGAACCGTTGAGATCTCGCCTAGCTACATCCTACGGTCGCTCCTTCTTGCTCATCGTCCCTTGATGCATCCGCTCAACACCAAAACAGCCCGTCCTTTACGAGCCGTTCAGATCTCACTTATCTTCATCCTACGCTCGCTACAGCCTCTTCATCAACTCTTGATGCCTCCGCTTCACAATAAAACTCCCTAACCCTATACCCTATTCGACCAAACTCATTTCTTCTTCCTTCTTCTCTTTCTTCACCCAACAACTCTGCAGAACCCATCCTTCTCTTCTCCCTACCCGGTCCGCCTTTGCAAAACCTCCACCTCCTTCTTCCCCATACCCATGGCGAGCTACCCCTTCACCACCACTCCATCTCTCGCACCCGCACCAGTACTCTCTCTCTCAATTATCTCTTTCATAGCTTCTCATCAACCTAGAAGCTAGGTTAGAGATAACTAGAGATAGGGTTTCTCATCAATCAATCAAGGGAGTTGTTGTAGCCGAATCGACAAAGGAAAGCACACGATTCCAAGCAGTATGGGCGATTGGGTACTCTTTATCTTTTCAATTTAAAATGAATTAGGGTTTGGAGTGCATGTATAAATAGAACGAGGTGAGGATGTTAGAAGTTTATGCTGGGCTAGCCAGAGCACCACTTTAGATTTATTTGTGTTTTAATTGTCTTGTTATGTTCTAATTTACTTTTCCAGGGTGTTTGAGGAAACCCCTGATTTTCATGTGAAGCATGTATGTGTTGGTATGATTTTGTTGTGTTATAACATGATTAAGATTAGTAGTTAGCCATTGAACCAAAGCTCTGTGATGAGTGGTACCGTAAGAAGACCACTCATACTAGGGGTGAGTAGCAAAACTAGTTAATGAACTTCTAGCCAAGACCTTCAAATGAAGGCACAAAATCATAACTTGACTTACATTGCCGAGTATGAGAATTAGAGGTGGATTCACCACTCTAGTGTCTTCTTCTATCTTGTTACAACCTTCTTTTTACCTTAGTTCTTGTCACTCAACCTCGGTCGCTTCGACAACCCAACATTTGTGCTACTTACCTTCTAGAAAAGTAGAGCAAACCTTAGATCAATCCAAGCACCACAAGTCTCTGTGGATCGACCCGTATTTCTTGTGTTTACATTGTAGACGCCGTGCACTTGCGGTTATCACTCGTAGGCATTAATATAAACATCTTTTCAGGCCTACCAAGTTTTTGGCGCCGTTGCCGGGGACTTGGCGTGTGCCCTGTGATCATTGTGTGCTTCACTGAGCTCTAACTGACCTCTGTACATACTGTGAATTCTTCGCTTTTATCCCCGCATTGTAGTGTAACTTAACTTCCATCATTCTTTGTTTTACTTCGGTTTTGTAACTTAGTTATAACTTAGTATAGTGGTAGTCTCATCTTTAGCTGTAGCCATACTTTTGAACTCTTGATCACTTGCATTAGCTTGTATTATAGTAACCTGCATCTTAGCTGTAACCCTTTATCACCCCTGTACATCCCTGTACCTTTACTTTAAAGTAGTTTGCATCTGCTCTCTCAGTTAGCATCTGGCCTAGCTTGAACTCAAGCCAGCCTGCTCTTGTGCCTTCCATCTTGGCATTTCTCATCCATCTTTGTTTCATTTCAGCTGTGTCATATCGGCATAAACATCTTGGCATTTCTCATCCATCAAAGCATACCCCCGTAATTAGCTTAGATCCACTCCTTTGTGGCTGTGCTTATGTGAGTCTCAACCTGCCCTGGTTAACAACTCAGCAGAGTAGTTTAAAACACTTATCATGCTGAAGAATCACCATAGCTAGTTTTGATCAAATTGTGCACATTTCCTTATATTGCTTTAGTTGTGCAATACTGAGAACTGAAGTTGAGTTGTTGAGTAAACAGGTACCTGTGAGCTGTTGAGCAAACCCAAGGAAAAGGCGCAGAACTTGAACACTGAGCAGCCCCTGTCATTCATATTATTCATGTGCTTGCTGTGCCTGCTGAGCCAACCCAATGAGAAGCACAGGACTTGAGGTTAGTAATTGAATATTGTAACCCCTGTGCTATGAGAACCATCTGTGCATTATGAGCATGACCTGCGAGCCATTATACCCTGAGTGCATGATAAAACCGTGCTAGGAATTGCTTCATCCCTGTGCATTGTCTGTCGTGTACAGTAACCCTTAGCTTCAGCATCCTCTGTGCTCACCTTTCAGTTACCCTGTGCTCAATCCAGCCCCCTGAAGCTGTGAGTTGAGCTGTAGTTGAGCTGTGATCTGAGCTTACCATGTGCATGCTCTATTCTGATTGAAAAGAGGGTTAAAATCTGGCAATTTCTTTGGTATAACCACTTGTGTTGTCAACCCTGAGCTTACCTTTGACAACCTTGAATGATTTAAACTGTGCTGTGCTGAAGGCTGGCTGTGTCACAAGCCAATCTCTAGCCCTTGCATAACAAATTAGCTCCCTGCACCTTGTATGCTCTGTAACCCTTAGACTCCATCTGCCCTGCACCCCTTGCATGCTAGACCTGTGAATCTGTGACCTGTTGAGCCTGTTGAATGACCTGAGCACCTACCCTGAGCTTAACCCTCCAGCCCCTGAAGCTGTGAGTTAGTCTGCAGCTGAGGTTTCCAAGCCTATACTTGTGTGGCCTGAGCATAAACCTGTGAGCACCCCCTGTCATTTGATCTCTTGCCAAGCTCACTGTCATTTTCACTTATGCTAAAACTGCATCTGCAAGCCCTGTGCACAACAACTCTAAGCATAACTGAGCATAACCCTGACTGCATGCTTGAGCCCTGCTAAACCCTGAACTGGTGCTAGTTTGTTGATGTCCTGTGAATCATATTCACTTACCACATGCAGACCTGCCGGTGAGTACTTTTATTGCATGAATTTGCTGAGCTCTGCCCTGTACCCTTATGCATGTTCAACTTTGTGCTAGACCTTGCATTGCTGTTTTTACTTTCCTGTGCACCAAACTGTCATGTGCTGTGCATAGATTTCTTGAGCTGTGTTCAAGTTTGAGCAATTGGGTGTCATTTCTTTTGTGAGTGGTTTTTCTTGGGCTGTGCTATTTTTCTGTGAGTCTGTTGTGCTTTGTGCATAGCCAAGCTGTGCTAAGCTGCCAACAGGCATAACCCTCACACAAACTGTGCTGAGCTGTGAATGCACTTGAACCTGTGCTTCATAATCAGAGGCTAGCCTGACCAATGCTGTGCATCTGTAACAGCTAGCCAGTGCATCTAACCTGGGCTGTGCAGCACCTTCATCCCACATAAGCCACACCTGCTGGGCTAACTGAACCCACACTGCTGGGCTCTGCACAAACATGTTCATCTAACCTGGGCTTTGCACAAATCTGAAACCCAATACCACTAGGCTTTGCACAACCATTGAAGCCCACTGTGCACTGAGCTTGCATATAAACTGGGCTCTGCTCCTCTACACAAAACCAAAGCCCAAATAAACCAAATCCCACTTAAACCAAAATGCAGCCCATTTAAACCAAACTTTAAGCCCACATAAACCAAAACCCATTTAAACCAAAACCCATTGAAACCAAAACTGAGCCCACAACAACTGGGCTTTGCATAACCTTTGGGCTGTGCATTTGCGTCACTTGGGCTTAGCTTCCCTGTTTTGGAGACTTCATTGGTCATTCATGTTTTATGTGTGCTAGGCTATTTGAGTTGCTAGGCCATGTCAGGGTTTTGGTCTGCGACTGGGGATGGAAACAAATCCATTAGAGAGCTTGCTTACGGGCATGCTTCACAATATGAACTCCCCACATACCATAGTGATTTTAGGGAATTTTATGAGCCTTCTCAGGGCCCCGACTTCACATACCCTAATCATTATGAGCACATGTATCATCCACCACAGGTTGAAAATGAACACTTTTCTCATACCCAGTCATCACTTTTAGATCAATTAGAAGCTCAAGTATCTGCTTTAGAAAGGCAATTACATGAGCAATCTGTCGAATCTAATCCCCCTAGGCAATATGAAATGTATGCTTGTACCTTATGTGGTAGCTTAGACCACCCTGCTGAGAACTGCTACATTTTGCATGAGTTTAGGCAGTCTAGGGAAAGTCATGACAACCATACACACATGCATCATCCATCACCATGGGAAGTTGAACAATGTTATACTCCCCCAACCCCTTGTATGCAATCACTAATGGAAGAGCTCATAGAGCAAAACAATGATATACTTGGATGGAAAGCATTGCACGAGCATCCCTTCTCTAGTGAACCTTTTGCACAATCATACACTGAATATGAACCTAATCTAGAGGTAGATGAGTGCACTGGAAATGCTCAAATTTTGAATGGGGAGATAAATTTTTGTTATGATGATGATGATGAACATGATATGTTAGAAGATCATGTATATGCTGAAAATATGATGGACTTTTTGGGTTCAGAGACGTTAGGCGTCTCTTCTGTGAACCCTATGAATGATACTTCTTCTAACATTCATATATGTGATGTTAATTCTGAGCTTGGGTTTGTGAAATTCTTCAGTGAATGTGAGCATGCTACACAACTTGTTTGTGACTTAGGAAAAGATGAATCTTCTGTTGACACTAATGTTCTTTTTGATCATGATATTATTGTTGTGTCTGATTCCCTGCCCATATCACAATATGTTGCCTGCTCTGATGATTATGACATGGTGATTGATGAATTGTTCTATGCTGGTGAGCATGATTTACCTGTGTCTGACTTTAGGAAAGTGTGTAATGGTGCAAATGATTCTATACATGAAAACAACTTAGATGTACCTAATCTCTCTCCTAAGTCACAAATTGAAACTCCTCCACCAAACCTAGGTGTAGTTTGTAACAAAATTGCAAAACCAACTTTTCTAAGAATGCCTAATTTAGGCCTAGAGTTTTGTGCTTCCCAAGTCCTCTTGGACTATTTTGCATCAAAGTATAACACTCTTAAGGAGCCACAGTTGGAATGTGTATGTCTGCCTGTTCTTAGCAAAACTCATTTTGAGTTAGACCTTTTGCATGATGTACCTTTAAAATTGCAAGATTTTGTGCTCTCAAACACATCTATTGACAAGTTTAGGTTTGGGGGAAACTCATTCACATATGCAGTCTTACTTGCACTCTCATGTTATATTTGTGTAAGACTGTTGATGTTTGTATATATTTTCTATTGGGTTGATCCTCAACTCTTTAGATTGTTGGTATATGGTGAATTTTCCTTGTATATAATCTAGTAGGACTTGTTAATTTTTTTCTTTCTGAATCGGTTGAGTCTTCTTGTACATATATTGTGCTAATCCGATATGATCTCTGCTGAGAATGTTGGATTCTAGCCTTGATTAGTGAAGCTTCAACCTTGCTTCCGCCGACATCCGGTAATCTCTTCCCTTTTCTCCTCTCAACATAATTCTCATGGTATGTGACTGTTTAAATTCTTTATATCTGTTGACACATTGAGGACAATGTTTGATTTAGGTTTGGGGGTGTGATTTGCATGTAGAGTTTTTAGTCTTTTTGTTTTCCTTCTTAAAAAAAAAAAAAAAAAAAAAAAAAAAAAAAAACTCTTTTTGTAAAAACCTCCAACTTTAGAGATTTTAGAGTCACTAGCATGCTTCTAGCTATGTTTACATAGAGAGTCGACCGAAATAACGAGAACTTGGAAGTACTGGAAAATGCAATCGGGTTTCTTAGTTGATTAGAGCGTTAAAGTTGGATTTAACCATACCAGAGGGCGAATTAGGTGTTGTTTAGATATTCGGTAGTAGAATTGTGATCACCCATAGTGGAGACTACCCATTTTACATCAAGTGAGGCACCAACCTTCAAATTTTTGCAACTTTCTAGAAAAGCTGTTAGAGTGTGTGTCACCGTACATCAATTCGGGTAGGAATGGTGAGCTACCCAACTTCGCACCATTTTCAAAGACTACTTTTGATCTCTTGAGTGCTATTTTTGTCAATCATGAGGGTGACGTTTAAAGATGAAAACTCCTTCTAAATATCGATTTGCAGTTAGCATCACTCTCTCTCTCAATCAACAGACCCATAGAAACACATCATCGTCAGCAAACGGAGCATCATCAGAATATTGAAAGAAAAGTTGAGATAGTCCAATGTTTACAAGCAACAAAGAAAAGAAAAGAAAATAGGATGAGAATTAATGAAGTTTGTGAAAAATTGAGTTTTATTGTATAATCAAAAAAAAAAAAGAAAAAAAAAAAATATTTGTCAAGTTTTTGTAAAGTTCAGAAGTTCGTCATCAACAGTTGAAGACCGAAGATTGAAGACGTTTCTATGGTTCTTATGAGAGAGTGATATTAATTGCCGATCGGGTGAGAAGGTAAGTGAGTACTCCCACCCTTGCTAATGGTTGATTTCCTTCCTTAGAGATCATCAGAAAAAAGATTCTTTTTGTCCACACTTTTGTGGAGTCTCCAGATTTTATTTCGGAAGGTTATCCTTCTTACCTACAACGTGTGCAGGATTTCTCTCTTTATTCCTGCCTGCACACATGAGAGACTAAAAAAGCAATCTTTTTGAGTGCAATTATCATAAAACCCTAATAGTGAGGCAGAAGTCGAGGCTTATGATCACAATCGAACCCGAATTCTTTCATATGGTATGGTTACTTCTCGCTCAGCACTTAAGGATGAGAATGCGTTCTTCGATAGTTCTAACTTCTTGTTACTAGCATGCGAAACTCTATGTCCTCATAGCTTCTTGGATGCTTGAGACTCTTTACACTCGAAGTTGGAGAAGGTTTTGTGGGTACACCTCGGTAAACCCTCACGAGACTACAACTCGTCCACTAGGGACACCTAGGGGTTTAAAGGCTTAGTGCATACGCTAAATGCATTCGAGAGACTGCGACAGGGGTATAGTTAGGATTTCTTCATTTCTGTTTCACTTGAGGACAAGTAAAATTCAGGTTTGGGGGTATTTGATGAGTGCCAAATATTGCATATTTATACATCTTTTTATTGGCATTTTACTCATCTTTTGTGCTCAAGAATCAGATATTATCCCAGATTCTGTGTTTTCTTTGTTTTCAAGAATAAATATTTGTATTAATTAATTTTGTGTTTTTAGGTAATAAATAAGCTCGGAGAATTTGAGGAGCCAAAAGAGCGAAGAATTGGAGTCAAGCGTCTATGGAGTAGAAAGCCGAAGCCCGCGCGCGCAACAGTTGCAACCCAACAAGGAGCAACCCATCTACAAGACATGGGCTTGAGCTATCCAAGACCCGACCGGATCCGAGCCCGTTCACCCCGAACCGTTGAGATCTCGCCTAGCTACATCCTACGGTCGCTCCTTCTTGCTCATCGTCCCTTGATGCATCCGCTCAACACCAAAACAGCCCGTCCTTTACGAGCCGTTCAGATCTCACTTATCTTCATCCTACGCTCGCTACAGCCTCTTCATCAACTCTTGATGCCTCCGCTTCACAACAAAACTCCCTAACCCTATACCCTATTCGACCAAACTCATTTCTTCTTCCTTCTTCTCTTTCTTCACCCAACAACTCTGCAGAACCCATCCTTCTCTTCTCCCTACCAGTCACCGCCTGCAAAACCTCCACCTCCTTCTTCCCCATACCCATGGCAGAGCTACCCCTTCACCACCACTCCATCTCTGCATCCGCACCAGTACTCTCTCTCTCTCAATTATCTCTTTCATAGCTTCTCATCAACCTAGAAGCTAGGTTAGAGATAACTAGAGATAGGGTTTCTCATCAATCAATCAAGGGAGTTGTTGTAGCCGAATCGACAAAGGAAAGCACACGATTCCAAGCAGTATGGGCGATTGGGTACTCTTTATCTTTTCAATTTAAAATGAATTAGGGTTTGGAGTGCATGTATAAATAGAACTGAGGTGAGGATGTTAGAAGTTTATGCCTGGGCTAGCCAGAGCACCACTTTAGATTTATTTGTGTTTTAATTGTCTTGTTATGTTCTAATTTACTTTTCCAGGGTGTTTGAGGAAACCCCTGATTTTCATGTGAAGCATGTATGTGTTGGTATGATTTTGTTGTGTTATAACATGATTAAGATTAGTAGTTAGCCATTGAACCAAAGCCTGTGATGAGTGGTACTGTAAGAAGACCACTCATACTAGGGGTGAGTAGCAAAACTAGTTAATGAACTTCTAGCCAAGACCTTCAAATGAAGGCACAAAATCATAACTTGACTTACATTGCCTAAGTATGAGAATTAGAGGTGGATTCACCACTCTAATGTCTTCTTCTATCTTGTTACAACCTTCTTTTTACCTTAGTTCACTGTCACTCAACCTCAGTCGCTTCGACAACCCAACATTTGTGCTACTTACCTTCTAGAAATCAGTAGAGCAAACCTTAGATCAATCCAGCACCACAAGTCTCTGTGGATCGACCCGTATTTGCTGTGTTCTACATTGTAGACGCCGTGCACTTGCGGTTATCACTCGTAGGCATTAATATAAACATCTTTCCAGGCCTACCAACAAGGGCCTTGAAATTTTACTAAAGTCTTTGATGAATCGCCGATAAAAACCGGCATGGCCCAAAAATGACCTTATCTCCCTCACAGAGCGAGGTTGACGCAAGTGTTGAATGAGATCAACTTTGGCTTTATCCATTTGTATGCCTTTTTCAGAAATAATATGCCCTAGAACAATGCCTGAGTTAACCATGAAGTGACATCTTTCCCAATTCAAAACCAAATTCTTTTCTTTACATCGAATCAGCACAAGAGTAAGATGATGCAAACATTCATCAAAACAAGACCCGAAGACAGAAAAATCATCCATGAAAATTTCAAGAAATTTATCTACCATGTCGGAGAAAATGCTCATCATGCAACGTTGAAAAGTAGCGGGTGCATTACACAACCCAAAAGGCATACGACGATAAGAAAATGTACCATAAGGACATGTAAATGTGGTATTTGATTGGTCTTCGGGTGTTATGTGAATTTGGTTATAACCTAAATAGCCATCTAAGAAACAATAGTGACTATGTCTTGACAACCTTTCTAACATTTGGTCAATGAAGGGAAGAGGAAAGTGGTCTTTCTTTGTTACTGTGTTCAACTTCCTATAGTCAATACAAACTCGCCACCCTGTGGTCACACGAGTGGGGACAAGCTCATTCATTTCATTTTGAACTACAATAATGCCAGACTTCTTGGGTACAACTTGAATGCGACTGACCCACTGGATATCTGGAATTGGGTATATGATACCCGCATCAAGCAATTTCAGAATATCACCTTTAACAACATCTCTCATGTTGGGGTTAAGTCTCCTTTGCATTTCCCTAGATGGTTTAGTATTTTCTTCAAGATTTATGTGATGCATGCAAATTGTAGGACTTATACCTTTAAGGTCTGAGATGGTCCAACCTAAGGCCTCTTTATGTTTTTTAAGAACTTCTAAAAGTTGGCTTTCATGATGAAATAATAACAAGCAAAGTCTCAGAAGAACCTAAGAAAACATATTTCAAAGTATCAGGCAATGGTTTCAAATCAAGCTTAGGTGGTTCGAAAGGAATTGGGGAAGATTCAGAATTAGAGAGTGGAAGTGGTTCCACTGCAGTCTTCCATTTAGCAATATCCATGGGTAGCACAGATTCAAGCAGAGAGTGTACTTCACTAATGTACTCATAATCAAAGAGATGTAAGTCAAAGTTATCTAAACATGCTTGCAAAGGGTACACAAATAAGATGTCAGGCAATGAGTCTTGGATCAGACTCTCAATCATATTAACCTCATGCAATTCATTATTATCAAAATCCATAGGTTGTTGGCTAACCCGAAAAACATTTAATTCAACAGTAACATTTAATTCAACAGTCATGTTTCCAAATGACAAGTTCAACACTCCATTTCGACAATTTATGATAGCGTTGGATGACGTCAGAAAAGGACATCCTAAAATAACAGGAATGTGACAGTCTGGGTTTTGCACATGTTGAGTGTCTAGAACAATGAAGTCCACAGGGAAATAAAATTTATCAACCTTAATTAACACATCTTCAACAATACCACGAGGAATTTTGACAGATCTGTCTGCTAATTGTAGCGTAACAGGAGTGGGTTTTAGCTCCCCAAGACCTAACTTCTCATATACAGAATATGGCAGAAGGTTTACACTTGCGCCTAAGTCTAGCAAAGCCCTATCGATTGTATGGTCACCTATAGTGCATGTGATAGTTGAACTTCCTGGGTCTTTAGACTTAGGTGGGGTCTTGTTTTGAATGATTGAACTCACTTTACCAGTGAGAAAGGCACTCTTATGCACATGATGTTTTCGTTGTTGTGTGCATAGATCTTTCAAGAATTTAGCATAAGCAGGTATTTGTTTGATTGCTTCGAGAAAAGGAATATTTCTATTGACTCGTTTAAACATTTCCAACATCTCATTGTACTGGTTACTCCCTTTTTACTGCACCAACCTTTGTGGGAATGGAGCAACATGCATAAAGATGGTAAAGAGGCATTAGCATTATTGGAATTCTTAGAGTCACTATCATGCTCATATTCCTTTTCTACACTAGATGTTTTCTGTGGTGTGGTGTGCAGTGGTGAGTCTGATTTAGACTCACTCGATTGTGGTATGTCTACATTGTTATCAACAACCTTACCACTTCGAAGAGTGGTGACAACATTCACATGATCACGCGGAGTCTCATTAAAAGTTGAGGTGCTTGCCTGAAATGTGCTTTTCTGAATTTGTTGAGGTTGACTAGGTAGTTTACCTTTTTCTCTCTCATTTAGTGCATCACAGATTTGGCCCAATTTGAGTTCTAAACTCGCAAACTTTTGGTCATTTAACTTCTGATATTAAAAGGTTTTGATTCATTTGGTTCATACCATCATCAAAGCTAGGCCTTTTTTCTACAGGGTACTGTGTGTGTGCTTGTACTTGGGGGTTTCTAGGATATGCATATCCTTGGTTATTACTCGTTGTACCCCCTTGTAGGGCCCTTTAGACCATGAGAAATTAGGGTGATTCCTCCACCCTGGGTTGTAGGTCTGAGAATAAGGGTTGTTCTCTTGCTTATGATACAAAGCATTGGGTTGTTCTAGTCTAGACTCCTGAAATGCTTGTAGGTCTGGACAACTATCCACTAGGTGGTATGAACCATGGATGATAAGCCCGTATGTGCTACATTTTATACCCATATTTATATTAGCTAGGACTCGATATTTGGCTAATGACAGTATTTTAGTGCTTATGTAGAAAGTACAAGCAAATTCTAATCATCCAGAGAATAAAGGCCTAAATTGCATCTTAAATGGCATTTGGGACAACAATGAGCAAAGTCGCTCAAAGCATCCCGAGAAGCCAGCTGAATTGTCATGCCAACAGCTCATGTGCCGCACCACCTGAGACATTGACTCACTGTTGGGCCAAGAGAAATAGTGGGCGTGTCCTCTAACCACAACATTCTGTGGTGTTTCATTCGGCACGTCTCATGCTTTTACGAACAGAAAAGAGTCAAGCAGGTGTGTCCTTCGAGTCAAGATAAAAGGGATCTGAGCTTGGTTTCAATGGAGGATTTCAGTGATGGTGTCTGTGCTGGTGGTGATTATCTCGAGTTTATAACAACAACATCACCAAGATATTATGAACGGGTTTGATTTTGTGGTCGATGGAGCTCAAGTTGCTGGTCCAAAATAAGAAGCCGAAGGTACTGTTGGAAGAAGAAGACCTGAGAACTTAAACGTATGTGAAACTCAGAGATGGAGAATGAATTTCCAACATGCAAATTACTTGATGCGATCTGCTGAGATCGAAAGGGAGGAGGCCGACACCGGAACAGGTTGCGTCTACAGAGCCAAAACCAGAGAGGGGAAAAGAAGCGACAGAGCGGCAGGGGTTTGGAGTATTTGTTATTCGATTCCAGTTGCTTTGTTGGTTGTTCTTATTTAAATTTGTTTATGGATTTTGAGAAAGCCATGTATTGCTAAACCTTGTAGTTAGGGTTTATGGTAGAAACCACTTCGAGCATAAGAACAATTTGATTTGAAATATTCACGTTTTGGAGGCTATTATGAATTGAATATGATTAGTTCTTGATATTGTTTATAGATTTATCGAAATATGAGTAGTTGCTTCACCGGTTTTGTAGAACCTTTGTGCCTAATTGTTAGGATAACAAATATATTTGTCTCATTGTCTGATATTTCATGCTTGGGTTAATTCCTTTGATGGGGTATGCTTAGAATAGCCAGGTATTATTTGTGAACCTATATTTAGTTTCGGATAATTTTCCCACTAATACAATTTGATGGTGCATGCTTGGATTTATTCTTTTGATGTGCCATGCTTAGGGCGTCCCAGTGATATTTGCGACTCTAGTACATATAATAAGTGATGTCGATAGAACCAACGATAAATAAATATTCATGAGTTATGTTTCATTTCAGTAACCGAATAGAAATAGCGGTGGATACTATAAACTCTGGTTACCAACTTTCCCATTGATTTTATTTTATTTCAGTAATTTTATTATTTCGTTTTACATTTCTCATTATAAAAATCCCAAAAATCATTTCTTGTTAGTTCATTAGAGATATTGATTAGAGTATTTACACCGCTCCCTGTGGGTTCCACCCGTACTTGCCTCTGTCTACTAGTTAGACACCGTGAGATTGTGGTTATTTATATATAGGCAATCCCGAAAGCCTATCAATTTTTGGCGCCGTTGCCGGGGAGCGGCTATGGAATATTGTAATTAGTATTTCTGATTTTGTAATTATAGTTTGGTTTATATTTTTATTTTTATTTTTATTTTTTTTATAGTATTTTTATTTTATTTTAGGATTTCTTTTTCCTTTTGACTTGTTTTGTGTTTTAGAACTTTATTTTAGGTACTTTTTGAGGATGATGACTCCTTCTCAGAAGACATCATCTAAGATGATGCTTGGAGAATATATGCGTCGAAGTTCACATTATCAGGAGACGTCATCGAAGATGACGCTTGGTGAGTATATGCATGAGTCACGGCATAAGGAAGTTCTTGCTCCACATATGGTAAGTGAAGAATCACCTAAAGCAATATATGAGAAGTATTAAAAACACACACTTCCTAGTTTGGAACAAAGGTTAAGAATTCTAGCATGCCAAGAGTTATATGCAGATGATAATTTAGAGGAACCTGTTATACAGAAGATACTATTATTGAGTCTAACGACTTAGAGACAGTAGACGTTCATAATGAGGTACCTTCTAGTCATTTGAATTGTGAGATTCCTATAGGTCACTTGGCTGCAGATGATAATGAGTCGCTTACTCATGATATTGTTGCCCTATTGAGCTCCTGTTTTCCTGACCCATCTTGTGATTTCCTGATTGCTGATATGAATGTGGAGGCGATTGGTATTGGTCAGGTAACTGCTGATTTTGAACCAATCTCAGTTTGTTTAGCCCACTTTGCAGATTCTGATGATCCTATGCTTATTGACATTGTCAAGGCATTGTGCCCTCCAATGGTTAATCAAGCTAACTCAACAACGGAAGTTATTTCCGCGGACTTAGAACCAGATTTAGGAGTTACTGATTTTGATAAACTTGAACCATTAGATACATGTTTAAAATATTGTGTTGAGTTTGATAATTCTTTGCCCTTTCACATTGTCAATACATTGCTTCCTATGATTTCCAGTGAAGATAATGTGTCGACCGAATGTATTTCAGCTGATTTAGAACCTGATTTAGAGTGTACTTCCCGAATAGAAACTAATATACATTCTATGTTTGTTGTTCATGTGAGTGATTTATTTTTCTCGACTAAGGACTGTTTTCTATTGGGAATGGATTTACATATCGTTTTGGAGGTTTATAGTGTTTGCAGGTTCATATTCACAGCTGACCTGATTTGTTGGATTGATCCCCAACTTTTCAGACTTTATATATATGCTTTGATGCTTACTTTGGTGCAACCTCACCTTGTTTGAGGTTCTTTATGTGCGCAAACATGGATACAAAGATTATGCTTTATGGGAGTCAACCCATATGATTTCGCTTCATGGGAGTCAACCCATCTGATTTGTTTTCTTTCCTCTATCTTTTATTTGTTTACTTTTTGCGTAACATTTTAGGAATTTCCCATCTTAATTTCTACGTTGGATGACTCAATTACATTGAGGACAATGTAATGTTTAAGTATGGGGGAGTGGCACTTTCGTTAGGCTTTAAAAAAAAAAATGACCAGCTGTTTAGCGGGTCTACATAAAAAAAAAGAAAAAAAAATTAGAGTATTTTCTATGACCAGCTGTTTAGCGGGTCTTTCTGTCTAGCTGTTTAGCAGACATCTCTCGATCTTGCTGTTTAGCGGATCCGTCTTGCTGTTTAGCAGACATCTCTCGGTCTTGCTGTTTAGCGGATTCGTCTCGTTGTTTAGAAGACAACCCTCTTCATATCCAGCTGTGTAGCCGATATATTCTTTGTTTTGCTCGAGGGCTAGCAAAATATAAGTGTGGGGGTGTTGATAAGCCCGTATGTGCTACATTTTATACCCATATTTATATTAGCTAGGACTCGATATTTGGCTAATGACACTATCTTAGTGCTTTTGTAGAAAGTACAAGCAAATTCTAATCATCCGGAGAATAAATGCCTAAATTGCAGCTTAAATGGCATTTGGGACAACAATGAGAAAAGTCGCTCAAAGCATCCAGAGAAGCCAGCTTTATTGTCATGCCAACAACTCATGTGCCGCACCACCTGAGACATTGACTCACTGTTGGGCCAAGAGAAATAGTGGACGTGTCCTCTAACCACAACATTCTGTGGTGTTTCATTCGGCACGTCTCACATGCTTTTACGAACAGAAAAGAGTCAAGCAGGTGGTGTACTTCGAGTCAAGATAAAAGGGATCTGAGCTTGGTTTCAATGGAGGATTTCAACGATGGTGTCTGTGCTAGTGATGATTAGCTCGAGTTCATAACATCAGCATCACCAAGCTACTATGAACGGGTTTAATTTTGTGGTCGATGGAGCTCAAGCTACTGGTCCAAAATAAGAATCCGAAGGTACTGTTGGAAGAAGAAGACCTGAGAGCTTAAACGTATGTGAAGCTCAGAGATGGAGAATGAATTTCCAACAAGAAAATTACTTGATGCGATCTGCTGAGATCGAAAGGGAGGAGGCCGACACCGGAACAGGTTGCGGCTACAAAGCCAAAACTAGAGAGGGGAAAAGAAGCGTCAGAGCGGCAGGGGTTTGGAGTATTTGTTATTCGATTCCATTTGCTTTGTTGGTTGTTCTTATTTAAATTTGTTTATGGCTTTTGAGAAATCCATGTATTGCTAAACCTTGTAGTTAGGGTTTATGGTAGAAACCACTTCGAGCATAAGAACAATTTGATTTGAAATATTCATGTTTTGGAGGCTATTATGAATTGAATATGATTAGTTCTTGATATTGTTTATAGATTTATCGAAATATGAGTTGTTGCTTCACCGGTTTTGTAGAACCTTTGTGCCTAATTATTAGGATAACAAATATATTTGTCTCATTGTCTGATATTTCATGCTTGGGTTAATTCCTTTGATGGGGTATGCTTAGAATAGCCAGGTATTATTTGTGAACCTATATTTAGTTTCAAATAATTTTCTCACTAATACAATTTGATGGTGCATGCTTGGATTTAGTCTTTTGATGTGCCATGCTTAGGGTGTCCCAGTGATATTTGCGACTCTAATACATATAATAGGTGGTGTCGATAGAACCAACAATAAATAAATATTCATGAGTTATGTTTCATTTCAGTAACCGAATAGAAATAGTGGTGGATACTATAAACCCTGGTTACCAACTTTCCCATTGATTTTATTTTATTTCAGTAATTTTATTATTTCGTTTTACATTTCTCATTATAAAAATCCCAAAAATCATTTCTTGTTAGTTCATTAGAGATATAGATTAGAGTATTTCCACCGCTCCATGTGGGTTCGACCCGTACTTGCCTCTGTCTACTAGTTAGACACCGTGCGATTGCGGTTATTTATATATAGGCAATCCCGAAAGCCTATCAGTGGCAAGCAGCACAAGTGGCCATTTCAAACTGGTCACGGAGAGTAGGGGCAGCAGTTTTCACATTCTTCTGTAGCTCTAACGCTAGCGCTTCTACATGGATGCAACATTTACTTTTTCTTTAATATCGGACTCGATTCTATGGACATTAGCTACAAGGGTGATATTTTTGGGTTCACGTATGGACTCCCATTGCTGAGTCTTCTCAGCGACTTCAATTAAGAAAGTCCAAGCCTCATTAGCACTTTTGTCAATAAATGTACCCTTGCACATTGACTCAACTGTGGTTCGGGTTCTGACATCTAAACCTTAATACAAAGTTTTCACAAGTCTCCTTTTTTCAAAACCATGGTGAGGACATTGGAGTAATAATTCATTAAATCTCTCTAATTTTTTGGCCAAGGTCTCACCTTCTAATTGCACAAAACTATTCAAACTTTGACGAATTGTCGCTGTCTTGTGGTTAGGGAAAAACTTTTTGAAAAATTCTTTTGTAAGATCCTCCCATGTTCTAATGGACTGTGGTTGTAGGGCATGCAGCCAGGACTTGTATTTTTCTTTCAAAGAGAAAGGAAACAGTCTCAGTTTGAGGGACTCTTCCGGAATTTGGTTAAAACGCAGAGTCCCACAGATATCTTCAAAATCTCTTACATGGTTGTAAGGGTTTTCAGCATCAACCCCTCTAAACACAGGCAACATATGAATTGTGCTAGCTTTTAGCTCAAATTGACCAGCATCAGCTGGTAAAATAATACACGAGGGATGGCTTGCCCTAGTTGGGTACATGTGCTCCTTCATACTACGGTCCTTGTTCAATTCTTCACCCATTGTTTCATATTGGTCGGGACTGTCTATTTCAGAACTGGGTATGTCAACAATATCCTCTTGGCTATTTCTAACCAGTCGATTTGTTTGGTCACGAAAAGTGGCCTAGCATGTATATTAGTCAACATGTTATAGCACCCAGACAGTCAAGAGACCTCACTCAGGTAAACACTGCCACAAAAGCTAACACATGGAATTATGCACACAGAACTGATGTTGCTTTTCAGCAACTGAGATATGCTCGCAGAACTAACAAATTTCATCTAGCAAATAAGTTACCCTAACACCACAGGATCAAGCACAAAAATGTGTTGCAGGGATTTTGACAGGGTTATGTAAATCAACCAGTTTCAGCAAAATTTTTTTTATAGCATTCACAGAGTCATGACATTTAACAAGTTTCGAAAACGATATCGCCAGTATAAACCGGGTTTAGGCTCATTAAACACACTGTCCTGCTCCTTTTTTCTTTTCCTTCTCCTCTTTTGGTTTCTTTCGCAGTGTTGCAGCTACCTGATCACTCGAGAGAGAATTTCTGTACCCAGAAATTTGTAAATTAATGCAAAGACAGAGAGTATTGATACTTGATGTCAAAAACTGCGAGGATTCTAAAGCATAACTAGTACAGACTAAGTTACCAGTGACATGACAACATTAGTGGAACCAGATGAAGCTATGACAGAGTGCAATAGGTTACAGCAAAATCACAGGGTTATTCACAAAGATACCAACTAGTTCAGTATGCAGGCTGGTATGTCAATCACGTAAACATCAAGTGTAAAAAGGAGTTGAAGAACGAACCACCGGTACAAAACCGGGTTTAGGCACTACCACAGATTGTGCTGTTCTTTTTCCTTCCTTTCTTTGGTTTGTGTTTCGGCTTCACAAGTACCTGGTTACTCAAGAGAGATTGTCAGGATTTCGAAATATCCAAGAGAAACAAATTTAGAAAGCATCAATGTTAATTAACAGCTGAGAGGAACCTACAATCTGATAATGATTTAGAGTTTATTTTTTTTGTTAACTGACTGAGTTATGAGTGACAGAACAATTACAGTCAAACACGGCGAAATTGATACATATTATGGAAGTTATTTGCTACTGAAGTGAACTAAATGGTGCTGAAAACTACAGAAATATAGAATAAAGATACAACAGTGAATGGGGTGACTGAGAGTTTACAAGCTACAATATCACAACAAACTGAAAGTTACAGGTGCCAACATGCTGCAAACTAGAAACTGACAAACAACAGAAGACTTACAGTTATCTTACAAGGCAATGATACTGATATGAGAATGCAGAAATTAACAAATGCAAACCAATAAATAGCTACAGGATGCGACTAACTACATATAAGATGGAGATAAATGGCTAAGTTATAACTACAAAACATCAAATGGAGAAAATTACAGAAGTGCAGAAAACTGACAAGCTACAATATACAATGATGGACATATTTAACTATGCATGATATCTGATGATGCAGGTGACAGAAAAATTGCAGCAGAATGAAGAGCTACAAAAAGAGATGATAGAGAACTTTAACAGGTTATATGAACATATGGACTAACTAAACTACAAATTATATTAACCAATGACCTGAGAAAGAAAACAAAAAGAAAAACTAACAAATATGCTAAGGAAACTTATAGGACTATGATGCCGATACTTAACTGAAACAATATTAGCAACTACAGGAAATTCTAAAGATATGGGTTGATAATTATATACAGATGACAGAAAGCAATCTAATTCTAAGTTATGCTGAAACAAACAGCCGCTAAACTTACAGCATGCTAAAAACAGAGAGCTTGAAATAGAAAGAGGTACACTAAGTTATACAATTGATGTAGGAAAACAATAATCCAACACATATATACAAACAGTAAACGAAAATTCAGTAAAGTGAAACTTTAGATCAGCTACACCGCTACCGAGTCCTCGGCAGCAGCGCCAAAAACTTGGTAGGTCTCTAAACAGTACTTACAATGATAACTGCAAGTGCACATCGTCTATTGTAGACAGAGCAAATACAGGTCGATCCCACAGAGACAAGATGGGTGTAGAATGGATATCAAAGTCTTCTTATACTGATTCAATGATAAGTAACAAAAGGAGGTTTTGTTGTGTCGATACGACAAAATGATAATGGATATTACAACAGTAAAATAAAGGAGCAATAACAAAGATGTTAATACTGAGAATGAAGGTACTAGGGTTTTCAAATCCACCACTAACTTACACTATGTATTCAAATAATTATACTACTCTTGTCCTTATAACATATAAGGGTGAAGATTATAGTCTACCACTTACCTAAGGTGTTTCACCAATGGATAACTCCATTGGAACTAACATATCAATCCGGAGCACTACTGTCTAATTAAGCACAACTAGTCAAGGGATTAACAATAGTCTCTAAAGCATGAGCTGCAGCACAATCAACACAGTGTTATCCTAACTACAGTGGATGCCTGACATTCACTGTGAGAGCAAAGTATTGAAGTACTAAGATTGAATCTATTCTAGAACAGTTTAATCATTCAAGAGCAACACAATTAGCATGAATAACACAGCAGAAAGGCTTCATCTAAACCCCAGCAGATGAAATTAGAACATACTGAAGATGATTAAAACACAAATTATATTATGAAAACTAGCAATTGATCCAACTAAATTCGGATGATTTTTTACACAACAATAGTTCCTATTTATACACCAATTTCTTCTCAAATATTAGAATTTGATAATTTAGAGAACAACCACTCATTAAAAATGTGTTTTCCAACAAACCCCCTCTGCAATTCAGACATGCACTCTTGATTTGATGTTTGCTTTTAGCTATTGAAGATAGCCCTTGTAATACTCGTCAATTTTAGTTAATTTTTATGTGTGGTCCACTCTACTACTAAAATTGGATTTATATCGAGTTATGGTCGCTTTAGTTATAAGTACCCCTTATCAATTATTAGTATATTTCCTATTAGACCCAAGAGTGAATTTAGTAATAATAAAATAGGGTTATTGAGATTTCGATACCATCCTGGTACCGGATTAGATTGAGATTTAAGAGACATTTCTTAGGAGCGGCGGCTTAAACAATGAAGGATTAGGGGAAAGTAATTGTAGAAAAAGAAAGCCAATGGTGTGTAAGCGGTAAGGAACTGGTTTAGCTTTCTTAGTTTTCCCTCTCGTAATGATCAAGGATTTTACTTATGATTATATTTTCTTTCTCCGCTTTATGTATATCTTTTAGGGTTTGAAAATTGATGGAACTTCTGCCTACGGGATCAATCAGGTTGCAAGAGTTGAGGCAAGTTTATTCGGTTTTCTTAGTCTTGGATAGATGTAGAAGTGGTTATCAAATAACTTATCTATTGTGTGAATCTGATTTTTACATGTTGGATAAACTCTTTGGTAATTTTATATGTTTATTATTCTATCATTCTTATTGATCATCATTGGTTGTCTGATAAGAGGTGGGCATCTGTGGTTCTTTGAATCATGACACGGTGAGCATGGTAGAAAAGAACACATTTAACCTAGATTTGGATCATCCGTTCAAGACTCATTAATTTATTGATTGTTACTAAGTGGATGATTGCTCAATCGTCTAGGTCTAGTCTAGACATCTAATTTCTCTGCCATTATGTGTTAGTTAATTGGTATATTAATGAATACACTCTAGTTAGTTATTAGGCTCCCTGCAAATGGTATAAGAGAGTTGATAACTTGTGTATGTGAAGTGCCGGTATAGTATGAATTTTTTTAGTATGATTATGGACGGAAGTATTTTGGGCACTCGAGGGATACTGCTGATTAAGCACTCATTCTAAGTTTAGACATAAAATTTACACTAGTTTGTAAATGGAGTTGTGGTGATTTATTATTGGAGTTTGGTGTAGGTGTCCAGCACGAGCTTAAAGTGGGACAATTAGCTAGCTAAAGAGAGAATGATCCGTAAATCTGTTTGATGTTGACTTACTGATGAGTGCCAAATATTGCATATTTATACATCTATTTATTGGCATTTTACTCATCTTTTGTGCTCAGAAATCAGATATTATCCCAGATTCTGTATTTTATTTGTTTTCAAGAATAAATATTTGTATTAATTAATTTTGTGTTTTTAGGTAATGAATAAAGTTCGGAGGAATTGAGGAGCCAAAAGAGTGAAGAATTGGAGTCATGCGTCTATGGAGCAGAAAGCCAAAGCCCGTGCGCGCAACAGTTGCAACCCAACAAGGAGCAACCCATCTACAAGACATGGGCCCAAGCTATCCAAGACCCGGCCCATAGCCCGGATCCGAGCCCGTTCACCCTGAACCGTTGAGATTGCTATCTCATCATCCAACGCTCGCTCCAGCTCCTACACATCTTCGCTTGATACTCCCGCTCAGCACCGCAACCGCACATCATCCTCAGCCGTGAGATTTCTCTCACCCTAGATCCTACGGTCGCTCCGTCTCTTCCATCAACCCTCGATGCCTCCGCTCCACAGCAAAACCGCCTAACCCTATACCCATTCGAGCAAAACTAGTTTCACTTCCATCTTCTCTTTCTTCTCTCGAGCAACCCCTCTGCAAAACCCTTACCTCCCTCTTCTCTTCCCACGCCTGATGCAGAGCCATCATCACCACCACCACTCCTTCTTCTGTCGCAATCACCACTAGCTCCTTCTCCGCCACTCTCTCTCTCAATTATCTCCTTCATAGCTTCTCATCAACCTAGAAGCTAGGTTAGAGATAATTAGGGTTAGGGTTTCACTAAACCCCCATGCATGGTCGATTCAGAGGTCAGAGACAAATTGACAAGAGGAGAGCACGATTCAGAGACGTGGGTGAGAGTGTATTTTAATTTATCTTTTCAATTTAAAGTGAATTTACGGTTTGGTATTTGGGGATGTATAAATAGAAGAACTGTGGGTGTTAGAAAGCATGCCTGGGCTAGCCAGAGCACCAATTTAGAGTTAATTTAGAGTTAATTGTTGTTTATCATGTTCTAAATTATTTGCTAGGGTTTCAGATGAAACCCTAAATCCATGTTATGATTTCAACTGTGTTTGAGTTGTCTTGAGTGCTTAATTTTATCAGATAACTTCAATTCTAACACCTCAATGCTTTTCTCTCACAATGCATGCCAAGTATACATTGTAGTTAGGTTATATCCGTGTTGAGTGTGTTTCGACTCTTGCTTCAATCATTATTGCTAATTCTCTTGACTAGTTGTGCTTAATTAGACAACTAGTGCTCTAGGTTAGTACCTTAGCTGTTAATTGAAGAATCACTAGGAGAAACTCCTTAGATAGGTGGTAGAATTGACAAACTACCCTTGTTTGCCACAGGAACAAGAATACTCCAACTTGTTGACACACAACATGATTTAGAGGTGGATTTGATAATCCCATCACCCATTTATTCTCACTGTTGTATTACATTTATTTCATTGTCATAACTTCATCTCAGTCGCATCGACAACAACCAATATTGTGTTACAATTCTCTGAACTCAGTCTAGCAATCCTTTGATCACACACAACACCACAAGTCTCTGTGGTTCGACTCGTACTTGCCCTGTCTTACAAACTAGACACCGTGCACTTGCGGTTATAACAAGTAGGCATAAAATCTAAACACATTTAAAGGCCTACCAAGTTTTTGGCGCCGCTGCCGGGGACTTGGCGTGTGATGTTTCGACTATTGGCTTATCTTCACTGAATCCCAGTTACCCCTTGTACATATTAGCTTGCACACTATATTTTTGCAATCATTCTTAGAATAACTTAGTTGTAACTTATTATAATTCCGCGCTTTGTGCATCTTTATTTTTCTGTTTCAATACATGCTTTATAAAGTGTAGTATAACTTAGTATGTTATTTGCATCTTAGCTTTTTAATCTGAGCTTTAAGCATCATTGCTCTGTAGTTTAGTGTCACTTGTAACTTTTGTTCCCTGATAGGTGTAGAATACACCTAATTTACTATCTAGTAGTTTATGCTTTCTTTGTTATTTTTCTTGTAAATTATGTATTTTACGCTTGTTTTGAGTCTTGTAGCTACTTTGGAGTCGCACGGAGGAAAAGAAGAAGAAATTACTCTATTTGAGCAAAAAGGGCAAAAAGGTCATTTCGCAGGCGATTGTTATATGGAGCCCAGTCCAGGTTAAGGGGCAGCTCTTTTGGAAGGAATATTAAATGCAATCCAGATGAGGTTAAGGGGCAGTCCATCAGGTTAGCCCTTATCAAAGAGACCAACATTGAATAACCCTCATTTAACCCACACCTCTAACCCAAAACCGACCCGGATCCATACCCGAGTCCAAATCCCATTTAAACCTAAATCTAAAATCGAGAAAGGCTGTTTTTCTTTCTCAATCATTTTCGTTTTTGTCTGAGGGTAAAAAGAAAACAGCATAGCTGCTGCTGTTAATCGAGAGGATCGATGGTTTTTCGTGTTCCAAAATCGATCGAGAAATTGAAAATAATTAGAAGGAGAGTTCATTGTTCTTTGTCATGAATCGAGAAATGGGTTTGTTCGAGAAATGGGTTCGATTGAAGATTTAATGGGAGTTGAAGAATAGTGCTGCTGTTATATGGGTCTGTGCTAAATCGATGGATTCAAGAGGAAGAATTCGACAGAGGAAGTGAATTGGGGTTGGTCTCTGCAACTGATAGAACAAGTTTCAGGGGTTTGTGTTGATGATGAAGGTGGTTCTGTTCCTGCCGCTGCTGAAGTTCAGTGAAATGGGTGTTGAGAAATGGGGTTTGTGAAGCAAGAGGAAGAACGATGCTGTTGTTAGGTCTGTGAATCGAGATAATGGCGGTCGATTGAAGAAATTGAGTGGAAGAAGAAATGAACGAGGGGAAAAGATGAATGAATCTTTGTTGCAGCTTGAAAAGAAGTAATGGGTTGCTGTGGCTGGCGATTTCGGAATAGAGAAGCACTGAATGAGTTTGGAAGAGTAGATGTATGCTAGGATTCACAGGGAGAAGAATCAGCCTGAAAATGGCTTGCGAATCGTCTAAAAAACAAGAAACTCGGCCAATTTTCCCCTCCCGTGAGCCGACTCGGGACCGATCCAGGACGATCCCGATGACCGATCCCAACCGAGTTCGGGACCGATTCCGGTGAATGGGAATTAGATTAAGTCGGCCAGAGTAAGCGGTGACTCGATTCGACTCAGTGAGTAAGCCCGATTAAGCTGAGTCGAAGCTAACTCGAGTCCGACTCACTCCCTTTCCTTGACCTTTGATGATTGTTGACTTTGACGGTTGACTAGTTTGACCGTTAGTCCTAACGGAGGACCGGACGGAATATTCCGTCGAATATTCTCTCGGCGACAAAATTTTCGAGTGGCCGTGGCGACGTTTTCTCCGCCAAATTCCGGCCATAATCCCGTTTTTCCGACGAGCAAAATTCGAGAATTTTCTATGGACCTCTCTCATGGGTGTGAAGACTTGGGCTAGGAATTGGATGGAGAATTGGACTCAAATTTGGAAAGAGAAGGTGGAAGAGTTGAGAAAAGCTTGGATTTGGAAATTGAATTGCAAAAGAAAAAGGATTCTATTCCTTAGAAGATTTGGAGAATATTGAAGCCTATAAAAGAGAAGTTTTCTACAACTTCTACACATCTTTTACACACCTCTCTACACACACAACACTTGTGTTTTGCTTGCTTTTCTAAGATTTTTCTTTTTAATTACTTGTGTGAATTTGAAAATTCTTCTTTTAATAATTATTATTTGTGTGAATTTCAAAAGCATGAGTAGCTAATTTTCTTATTGATTGAGGATGAATTCCTAGTTCTTAACATGATTTGAGTTTTTGTTTTCAATTCTATCTTGAGATTTTTCACATGATTATCGATTGTTTTTACTAATAGGAGTGATCTTAAAGACACTCATGATTGATTGATAGATTGTTTGGAGTGCACGCTAAATTGATTTGTTAATTGATCTATATCTAGTATAAGTTAGGGAATACGTAATCGTTCTCGACACTTTACACAAGTAGAAAACACGAGACCTTGCGGAGGGATTCCGTGGAGCAATTGTGTGTAGAAACAACGCTAGAAAGTGAACCAAGCGAACCGAGTTTAACTACTAGTACTAAACCTAAATTCATAAATCTTAATGCATTCTGGGAATTACATCTTGTAAGCGGACCTCAAGGTGGTTCTTTTGAATAGAATCTGATAACTAAGCGGACCTGTTACTCAGTGAAATTTGGGATTTTGGGGCTAGCTAAGCGGACCTGCTATCCTACGGTTGGTGATAATCTGTGACTAATAACAAGTAGAAAAGAACATAACTTTAATCATTGTTTCGTAACGAAGAAGGATTCCTTGATCTTTTCTCTCTTATTGTTTTCATCTTTCAACTTTCGATTTTAATTGCTTTGTTTATTTTTATTTTGCTTTTTACACCCCCCTTCCGTGACAACTTTTACAACTAAAGATCACTTGCTCCTCGTGGGAACGAACTTAACTTCCATTATATTATTTTTAATTGAGTGGAAATATTGAATTAATTTGATTGCACCTACGACACGCATCAAATTTTGGCGCCGTTGCCGGGGAGCAACGGGCGATTTTTTTTAGTTGTTTTTATTTTTATTCTTGCTTTGTTAGATTCTTTACCGTATCTAACTTAGTTTGTGAGAATCTTGTTTCAGGTGTTATACCTTTGGTGAATGCTTAAAGGGGGTAGACCGAGTCCAATACGTCTTCGATCCGGCACTCAACTAAAGGATTTCATTCGTGCGATTAACACTCCACTTCCTCCTTCTTCATCAAGTGATTCGGACAAAGAGGAAGAAACAATGGCTGATCGTACACTAAAGGACCTAGCTTCTCACAGGCTTGATACCCAACAATGGTGTATCCAAACTAACTCAACCTTCGAAATCAAGCCGGGGTTGATTAGAGAGTTACCAAAGTTCCATGGCATGGTGAATGAGGACCCAAACAAACATCTTATGGATTTTTACACCATAGTTATGGCTATGCTTCCACCGGAGACTAATGTGGATGGAGCAATGTTGAAAGCTTTCCCGTTTTCTTTGGCGGGTAATGCTAAGGAATGGTTATATTATTTGCCTTCCGGAAGTATCACAACATGGAATGGGATGAAGAAAATTTTCCTCGAGAGATATTTTCCCGCATCCAAAGCTACTCAAATTCGCAAGGAGATTTGTGGATTGAAACAACAAGTGGGAGAATCATTGTATGAATGTTGGGAGCGTTACAAGAGGTTGGTGGCAAGCTGTCCACACCATCAATTTAGTGATGTTATGATACTCCAATACTTCTATGAAGCTCTTCACTCAAGTGATAGGTCTCTTCTTGACGCCGCGGGTGGTGGTGCACTAATGAACAAGACTTTGACCGAAGCTAGAGAGTTGATTGAAAGTATGGCGGCAAACTCGCAACAATTCTACACAAGGGATGAACCAACGGTTAGGCGAGTGCATGAAGTTAGTGATTCGTCATCGCATCTTGATCAAAGGATGAGTAACATGGAGACTATGATTCAAAGGATGGCGCGGTAATTATTCCGGATGATGAGACCGAACAAGTGAATGCTTTATATCCAAATCAAAGGCCAAGGTACGATCCATACTCCAATACCTATAACCCCGGTGGAAGGATCATCCCAACTTTAGTTATGCAAACAAGCAAGCGGCGGCTCCTAATCCATATGCACAACAAGGTGGTTTTCAACAATCACGATTCCAACCTCAACAACAAGGTGGTTATCAACAATTCCAACCACAAGTGAAAGAACAAGGATCTTCAATTGATGATAAGCTTAATGTCATGATGCAAGGTATTACGTCATTGTTTCAACAAAATCAACAAAAGACCGATTCGGCTATCAAGGACTTACAAAATCAAATGGGACAATTGGCGACCGATGTGAATTTATTGAAATCTCAAGCATCCACAACACTTCCTTCACAACCATTTGTGAATCCAAGAGAGAGTGTTAATGCGGTTAATTTAAGAAGTGGAAGGCAAGTGGAGGGTCCAAGCTATCATGAGGAAGTTAGTGAAGAGGTAGTCAATGACAAGGAGGAAACCGCACCAAAGGAGAATTCCACACCAAACGACCAATCCAAGGAACCGGTTTCTACTTTCACTACTCCACCTCCTTTTCCTAGTCGTTTTGCTAAATCCAAGAAAGAAGCTCAAGACAAGGCACTTATGGATATCTTCAAGAAGATTGAAATCAATATACCATTCATTGAGGCTATCAAGACAATTCCAAGGTATGCCAAGTTCATGAAGGAATTATGCATCAAGAAGGATAGGTTGCTTGATAATGAAATTACTAAAGTTGGCGAGAGTGCGTCGGCTATGCTATTGAAGAAGATGCCTACAAAGTGCACGGATCCCGGTGGTTTCACGGTGCCAATTACTATTGGTAAACAAAGGTTTGAACATGCTTTACTTGATTTGGGAGCTTCCATTAGTGTGATGTCGGCCGAAATATATGACTCCTTGAATCTTGGACCTTTGAAAGAGACAAGAGTTATTATCCAATTGGCAAACAAGTCTAACATATATCCTAAGGGGCTTGTAGAAGACGTGCTAGTGCAAGTAAATGAGCTTATTTTTCCGGTGGACTTCTTTGTGGTGGATATGGACAACAATGAAAACCGAGCATCTACTTCTTTACTTCTTGGGAGGCCATTCATGAAGACCGCAAAGACGAAGATTGATGTTGATAAGGGTACACTCACTATGGAATTCGACAAGGAGATAATACACTTTAACATATTTGAAGCCATGCGCTACCCAAGTGATGTGCATTCCGTTTACTCCATTGATGTGGTTGATTCATTAGCGCAACAAATGGTGGAATTGAACCAAGAGGATGAACTTGATGTGGTGTTGCAAAAGAGCATTGAATTGGACGTCCATGGCTTGTCTAACTTGGATGTTGAAATCTCCAAGGAATTAGTGGAGATATGTGGAGCTTTGGCGACATTGCAAGAAGCTAAAAAGGGTGATGTTTCATATATTTCTTTACCCGTGAATGATGAAGTACTTGTACCATCTATTGTGAAGGCGCCCAAACTAGAATTGAAGCCTCTTAGGACCATTTGAAGTATGCTTTCTTGGGAGATGGAGATGAGCTTCCGGTGATTATTTCTAAGAACCTCACACCGGTACAAGAAGACCGTTTGCTTAGAGTCTTGAAAGAGCACAAAACGGCTATTGGGTGGACAATTGCGGACATCAAAGGTATTAGTCCATCCATGTGCATGCATAGGATTCTAATGGAAGAAAACGTGAAGCCGGTACGTGATGCTCAACGTCGGCTAAATCCTCCCATGATGGAGGTTGTGAAACAAGAGATACTCAAATTGCTAAGTGTGGGGGTAATCTACCCAATTTCCGATAGCAAGTGGGTTAGTCCGGTTCAAGTGGTACCAAAGAAATCCGGAGTTACGGTTGTTCGCAATCAAGATGATGAACTTGTTCCTACAAGAGTTCAAACCGGTTGGAGAGTGTGCATTGACTATAGAAAGCTTAATTCCGCAACCCGCAAGGATCACTTTCCTTTACCTTTCATTGATCAAATGTTGGAGCGGTTAGCGGGGCATTCTTATTATTGCTTTTTGGATGGTTATTCGGGATACAATCAAATTGTTATTGCACCGGAGGACCAAGAGAAGACCACTTTCACTTGTCCGTTTGGAACGTTTGCATATAGACGGATGCCGTTTGGCCTTTGCAATGCGCGGCTACTTTTCAAAGATGCATGGTGAGTATATTCTCGGATTATGTGGAGCGCATCATCGAGGTATTTATGGATGACTTTAGTGTTTATGGCAATTCTTTTGATGGTTGTTTAAATAACCTTGAACTAATTCTTAAACGATGCATAGACACAAACCTTGTCCTTAATTGGGAGAAATGTCACTTTATGGTAACCCATGGCATAGTACTTGGTCACATTGCGTCCTCTCGAGGGCTCGAAGTGGACAAGTCAAAGATAGATTTAATAAGAAACTTACAATATCCCACTTCGGTGAGGGAGATCCGTTCTTTTCTTGGTCATGCAGGTTTCTATAGGCGGTTTATCAAGGATTTCTCCAAAATCTCCATGCCGATGTGCAAGTTATTACAAAAGGAGGTACATTTCGACTTCAACAAGGAATGCGAGGATGCTTTTGACAAATTAAAGGATATGTTGACAAGTGCGCCGATTATCAAATCACCGGATTGGAATCTTCCATTTGAATTAATGTGTGATGCTAGTGATTATGCGGTTGGAGCCGTTTTGGGTCAAAGGGTGGACAAGTTGTCCCATGTTATCTATTATGCATCTAGGACCCTTAATGATGCACAAATCAATTATTCTACCACGGAAAAGGAGTTATTGGCTATAGTTTTTGCTTTGGAAAAATTTCGATCATACTTGGTGGGTACAAAGGTTATTGTGTATTCCGATCATGCCGCACTAAGACACTTAATAAAGAAGAAAGAAGCTAAGCCAAGATTAATTCGGTGGATCTTATTGTTACAAGAGTTCGACATAGAAATTCGTGATAAGAGGGGTGTGGAGAATACCGTTGCGGATCATCTTAGTAGACTTATTATGTCTCAAGAGGAACTTCCATTACATGACCGTTTTCCGGACGAACAACTTTTCTCCATGGACGAATCAACACCTTGGTATGCGGATATAGTGAATTACTTGGTGACAAGGAAAGTACCTAGTACAATGTCTAATTTCCAAAAGATGAAACTTAAGAAGGTAGCTAAGCAATATGTGTGGGATGAACCATACTTATGGAAATATGGCGTTGATCAAATAATGCGAAGGTGCGTGCCTAATTCCGAATTTCAATCCATTCTCTCCTTTTGCCACACTTTTGCATGTGGTGGCCACTTTGGATCTAAGCGTACCGCTCTCAAAGTTCTCGAGAGTGGATTTTATTGGCCCACCTTGTTTGAAGATTCATATGTTTTTTGTAAATCATGTGATAGATGTCAACGAACGGGCAATCTAGGTGCTCGAAATCAAATGCCACTCACACCAATTCTTGCCGTTGAGATTTTTGATGTGTGGGGTATTGATTTTATGGGCCCTTTTGTCAATTCGAATGGGAACTTTTATATACTTCTTGCCGTTGATTATGTTTGAAATGGGTGGAAGCTAGAGCCACCAAGACTAATGACTCTCAAGTTGTTTGTGATTTTGTAAGGGAAAATATTTTCAATAGGCATGGAACACCAAGAGTGGTGATAAGCGATGGAGGCTCACATTTCAAGAAGGCTTTCCACGCTCTCCTCAAGAAGTACAACATAACACACAAAATTGGTACGCCTTATCATCCACAAACTAGTGGACAAGCGGAAATTTCAAATCGTGAGATTAAGTCCATTCTTGAGAAAACGGTGAATACCACGAGGAAAGATTGGAGCTTTAAGCTCAATGATGCACTTTGGGCGTATAGACGGCGTATAAGACACCGATTGGTATGTCTCCATATAGGTTGGTTTATGGCAAGGCTTGTCATCTTCGGTGGAACTTGAACATAAGGCTTATTGGGCGATAAAGAAATTCAACATGGAGTATGATGAAGCGGGAAACAAAGGAAGTTACAACTACATGAGCTAGAGGAGATACGTAATGATGCTTACGAGAGTGCCCGGATTTACAAGGAAAAGACTAAGCTTTTTCATGACAAGATGATTTCGCGGAAAAGTTTTGTTGTGGGGCAAAAAGTTCTTTTATTTAATACTCGTTTACGTTTATTTCCGGAAAGCTTAAGTCCCGTTGGGTGGGACCATTTGTTGTTACTAATGTTTATGCTCATGGTGCAGTTGATATTGTTAGCGAAAAAACAGGACAACAATTGAAAGTCAACGGCCATAGGTTAAAGCCATATTATGAAAACTTTCCAACGGAGCATGTGGACATAATTGGACTTCAAGATGCACTCCCTCTGGAGGAGTAATGTGCTGCAAGAGCTAAGTCGGGCCGTCGACTTTAAAACAAGCGCTTAATGGGAGGCAACCCATCGGTTTTGTATTTCTTATCCTTTTGCTTTTTGATTATTTCCTTTTCTTGTTTCTTATCATGTTAAAATTTCCCACCTTGACTTTACTAGGAGGATTCAATTACATTGAGGACAATGTAAGGTTTAAGTGTGGGGGAGTGGTTAAGCATGTTTTTAAAACAAAAATGAAAAAAAAAAAAAAAATGAAAAAATTTTGCAAAAACAAAAAAAGAGTTTTACTTAAAAATTCCAACTTTTAAAGATTTTAGAGTCACTAGCATACTTCTAGGTATGTTTACATAGAGATTTTGACCGACATAATTGAACTTGGAAATGTTAGAGAATTACATTCGGATTTCTTGCTTGTTTGAGTGTTAAATAATGGATTTAATCATGCGGTGATGCGAATTTGGTGCGGGGAGAAGTGCATTATTAGAGTTCTTTGATCAATCATTAGTGGAGACTACCCGTTTTCATATCATGAGAGGCACCGACCAGAATTCTTCCATTTCTAAAGAGCTTCTTTTGAGTGTGTGTCACCATACGTCAATTCGGGTAGAATGGTGAGCTACCCAACCTCCCACCAATAAAAGCACTACTCTTTGATCTCTTGAGTGCTAAGTTTGTCAATCATGAGGGTGACGTCCATGGATGAAAGCTTCCTTCTTGTAGTTCGATTTGCAGTTAGCACCATTCTCTTCTCGACAATAACGGATCCATAGAAACACATTCATCATCAACAAGGAGCGACATCAAAATCTACAAGGAAAGTTGGAAAAGTTTAAGGTTTACAAGCAAAGCGAGAAAAAGAGCAAATTTCAAATACAAGTAAAGCAACATACAAAAGGCAGATTTTTACATATATGTTGAGGACTTACAATACAATGGGGTAATTTTATATTCAAGTATGAAGACTTATTCATGAAAGCGAAGAAAATTAAAAGGTGAGAATTTTTGAAGTTTATGATTTCAAGACGATACAAGTTGTGAAGAATCAAGTGGTAAAATACTTCTCCCACGGCCATGGTTTATTTTGTATTTAATTTCTCTTAAAAAAAAAAAAAAAAAAAAAAAAAAAAAAAAAAAAAAAAAAAAAAAAAAAAAAAAAAAGAGAGAGAAAAACAAGAGAAATATTTGTTCTTATTTTTATTTAATGAGCCGTGGGAAAGGAAAATATATAAGGAAGTTTCAAGCGACAAGGATTTTTAAGGTACAAGAGTTAAGAATTGTTAAGGATTTATGAAATTCAAGGGTTTATCATCAATAGTTGAAACCGAAGACGAGGACCATGAAGATCAAGACGAGGAGCGGAAGACGTTTCTATTGGATGCCGTGAGAGTGGTGTTATCATAATTGGCGATCGGATGTGAAGGTGAGTAAGTAATCTCATCCTCGATAACAATGGTTGATTTCCTTTCTTAGAGATTGTCGGAAAAATGGTTTTCAAAATATTAAAAGATGTGGGTTTTAAAAAAATATTTCGGAAGTTATCCTTCCCACCATTCAACGTGTCGCAGAATTCTCTCTTCATTCCTACCGCACACATGTGAGAACCATAAAAAAGCTATTTTTTGAGTGCAATTATCATAAAATCCTTAATTGGTGAGGCGAAGTCGAGGCGAAATGCTTATTGATCGTTTCTCAAACACGCGTTCTCTCATTATGGTGTGGTTATTTCTCACTCAACATTTAAGAATGAGAATATGTTCCTTAGTATTTCTAACTTCTTATTACTAGCATGCAGAAACTCTATGTCCTCATAGCTTTTTGGATGCTTGTGACGCTTGAACGCTTTGAAGTTGTGAGTTTTTAGTTTGATTTGCTCGAGGACTAGCAAAGTCTAAGTGTGGGGAATTTGATAGGTGTAGAATACACCTAATTTACTATCTAGTAGTTTATGCTTTCTTTGTTATTTTTCTTGTAAATTATGTATTTTACGCTTGTTTTGAGTCTTGTAGCTACTTTGGAGTCGCACGGAGGAAAAGAAGAAGAAATTACTCTATTTGAGCAAAAAGGGCAAAAGGTCATTTTAGGGGCGATTGTTATATGGAGCCCGATCCGAGTTAAGGGGCAGCTCTTTTGGAAGGAATATTAAATGCAATCCGGATGAGGTTAAGGGGCGATCCATCAAAGTTAGCCCTTATCAAAGAGACCAACATTGAATAACCCTCATTTAACCCACACCTCTAACCCAAAACCGACCAGGATCCATACCCGAGTCCAAATCCCATTTAAACCTAAATCTAAAATCGAGAAAGGTTGTTTTTCTTTCTCAATCATTTTCGTTTTTGTCGAGGGTAAAAAGAAAACAGCATAGCTGCTGCTGTTAATCGAGAGGGATCGATGGTTTCTGTGTTCCAAAATCGATCGAGAAATTGAAAATAATTAGAAGGAGAGTTCATTGTTCTTTATCACGAATCGAGAAATGGGTTTGTTCGAGAAATGGGTTCGATTGAAGATTTAATGGGAGTTGAAGAATAGTCTTTCTTTGTTATATGGGTGCTGTGCTAAATCGATGGATTCAAGAGGAAGAATTCGACAGAGGAAGTGAATTGGGGTTGGTCTGCAGAACTGATAGAACAAGTTTCGGGGTTTGTGTTGATGATGAAGGTGGTTTGTTTCTGCCGCTGAAGTTCAGTGAAATGGGTGTTGAGAAATGGGGTTTGTGAAGCAAGAGGAAGAACGATGCTGTTGTTAGGTCTGTGAATCGAGATAATGGCCAGTCGATTGAAGAAATTGAGTGGAAGAAGAAATGAACAGGGAAAAGATGAATGAATGCTGTTGCAGCTTGAAAAGAAGTAATGGGTTGCTGTGGCTGGCGATTTCGGAATAGAGAAGCACTGAATGAGTTTGGAAGAGTAGATGTATGCTAGGATTCACAGGGAGAAGAATCAGCCTGAAAATGGCTTGCGAATCGTCTAAAAAACAGCCGAAACTCGGCCAATTTTCCCCCCGCGAGCCGACTCGGCCGATCCGGACGATCCAGATGACCGATCCCAACCGAGTCCCGGGGACCGATTAGGTGAGTGAATTAGATTAAGTCGCCGAGTTAGCGGTGACTCGATTCGACTCATCCGAGTAAGCCCGATTAGCCGAGTCGAAGCTAACTCGAGTCCGACTCACTCCCTTTCCTTGACCTTTGACCTGATTGTTGACTGACGGTTGACTAGTTTGACCGTTAGTCCTAACTGAGGACCAGGACGGAATATTCCGTCGAATATTCTCTCGACGACAAAATTTTCGGGCGGCCGCGGTGACGTTTAGGCCAAATTCCGGCCATAATCCCAGTTTTCCGACGAGCAAAATTCCAGAATTTTCTATGGACCTCTCTCATGGGTGTGAAGACTTGGGCTAGGAATTGGATGGAGAATTGGACTCAAATTTGGAAAGAGAAGGTGGAAGAGTTGAGAAAAGCTTGGATTTGGAAATTGAATTGCAAAAGAAAAAGGATTCTATTCCTTAGAAGATTTGGAGAATATTGAAGCCTATAAATAGAGAAGTTTTCTACAACTTCTACACATCTTTTACACACCTCTCTACACACACAACACTTGTGTTTTGCTTGCTTTTCTAAGATTTTTCTTTTTAATTACTTGTGTGAATTTGAAAATTCTTCTTTTAATAATTATTATTTGTGTGAATTTCAAAAGCATGAGTAGCTAATTTTCTTATTGATTGAGGATGAATTCCTAGTTCTTAACATGATTTGAGTTTTTGTTTTCAATTCTATCTTGAGATTTTTCACATGATTATCGATTGTTTTTACTAATAGGAGTGATCTTAAAGACACTCATGATTGATTGATAGATTGTTTGGAGTGCACGCTAAATTAATTTGTTAATTGATCTATATCTAGTATAAGTTAGGGAATACGTAATCGTTCTCGACACTTTACACAAGTAGAAAACACGAGACCTTGCGGAGGGATTCCGTGGAGCAATTGTGTGTAGAAACAACGCTAGAAAGTGAACCAAGCGAACCGAGTTTAACTACTAGTACTAAACCTAAATTCATAAATCTTAATGCATTTCGGGAATTACATCTTGTAAGCGGACCTCAAGGTGGTTCTTTTGAATAGAATCGATAACTAAGCGGACTGTTACTCGGTGAAATTTGGGATTTTGGGGCTAGCTAAGCGGACTGCTATCCTACGGTTGGTGATAATCTGTGACTAATAACAAGTAGAAAAGAACATAACTTTAATCATTGTTTCGTAACGAAGAAGGATTCCTTGATCTTTTCTCTCTTATTGTTTTCATCTTTCAACTTTAGTTTTAATTGCTTTGTTTATTTTTATTTTGCTTTTTACACCCCCCTTCCGTGACAACTTTTACAACTAAAGATCACTTGCTCCTCGTGGGAACGAACTTAACTTCCATTATATTATTTTTAATTGAGTGGAAATATTGAATTAATTTGATTGCACCTACGACACGCATCATTCCCTGTCAGTCCAAATAAGCATAATAACTATTATTTTTCCCCTGTGTCAGTCCAAGATACTTTCAGTTGCATATGCCAGTGTTAGCATTCAAATCCTTTGCTTCACTGTACATTTCGTGAACTCGAAACTCTCTCTTGAGTAACGGGTGCTTCTTTGTGCTTGTGGTCTTTCTTGAGCAAACCAAGGAAGGGGGAGAAAGGGAGCAGCAAAGCCATTGGTGGATTTGCCTAAACCCAGTGTTATACTGGCGGTTTGTATCTCAAACCTTGCACGAATGACCTTGAATCTGTGAATGAACCTTGCTGAACCTTGTATTGCCTGAGCATGTTCTTTTGCATCTGTGTATGATTCTGTGCATCTATGCATTGGCTAACTTGTCACATGCTAAGCCTTGTTCACATGACAAATTAGCTGCCATTCCCATTGTTACTCAACATCTGTGCTTAGTGCAAGCCCCAGAATCTGCGGTGACTTGACCTTGTGCACACAACTTTGTGAGCCATCCATTCCCCTGTGGTAACCTATGTTGTGTTGAATGCCAGGCCTCACTCACCTGTTGAATTAGACACCTTGCCAAGCATTACCTTGACTGCATGATAGCCCTGCTCCCTTGCTAGCCCCTGAAGCTACAAGTTTGAGCCACCACCTGTGTTGTGTGCATGAGCTGTAATTTTTTAGCTTGGATAGCCAACTGAGGGAGTGATATCTCATGCCCTGTATCCTTATGCATGTTTTAAACTAGTGCTAGACCTTGACTCACAACCATTAGCCAACTTTGTGCATGATCGGGAAGTGTCTTTGAGCGACATTGTATTTGAATCGTGTAACCATATTGCCTGTCACATGTGAGTTTGAGCAAACCACAGAGCTTACCCAAGTGTATTGCTCTACTATGTTAACTTGCTAGCCCCCAGAAGCTGCAAGTTTGAGCTTAACTCCGTGAAAACCAAGTAAAGTCAATCGAGTGAGTTGACACAACTTAGCCCCGAGCTTATGCATACTTTTCTTTGTCAACCATATCTCGTGAGATTTTCTCGTGAGCTTGCCCAACCTTGCTTGAAACCTGTTGAGCCAAGTGTTGCTGGACCTCTACATCCAGGTGCAACTTGTTGTGATAGCTGCAACCCCCGTGACTACTCAACCTGTGAAGCTTTACATACCCCGAGCTAGTACTAAATCATACAACCTACGCCATGTAACTGTGGTGCAATAAATTGTGAGCATTGAAGTCCTCTGCAGCCCCCGTAGCCGCTTGAGTTTGAGCTATAATCGAGGTTTCCAAGTCTCGTACTTGTGTGGCTGCGCATAAACCGTGAGCACCCCTGTGTAGGCTCGTCTTTGTGTAGGCTCGCGAACTTATGCAAACTCGTTGACAGACTTGAGTAGCTATTTATGGTGCATAAATGAAAATTTGTTGATCTTGTTGAGCTATCTGCCTTGTGGGTTCTGTGCATTGGTAATTGGCTAAACTAGCCATCTTTTCACTGAGAAGCCTGAGCTTTGACAAGGCTTGAGCTCCTCTCCAGCCTCTGAAGCTTTGAGTTTGAGCTACAGATACCCAAGTCGGCTGAATCAACTGGGCTGGTTGATATCAACTATCCCACTTGACTCCAACAACTCTGAGCCTAACCCAATCTGCCCTGAGCTTAAGCTGCAGACCCTATTGAGCTAGGTTGTTGACAGCTCACCTCATCCGCGCCACATGCACCTTACTCCTTCCAAAATTGTCTTCTTACATTCGTGCTTACTGTGCTATTAAGCCTGCATACGTGCATCCGTGAATTATAGTCATAACTTGTATGCGTTGTCGATCTTGAAATCTTACCCGTAATGCTTCCCTAAGGTGAGAATTGGTTGGTTGTTTGAACCGGATCGGGTTGATTGTTGCTCTGCCTTGATTATTGCCATGAATGCCTCTTTGAACTAGTTATTTTGCATAGCCCTTTCAAACCCTGCAAGCATAATGCATGAGTAGTTGATTGACATACACTGCTAAATTCTCGCAAAGCCCGTGCACATCACCCTGAATTGTTGTTTTTCTTGCTTTGTCTTTGTATTGCTCTGTGCACATAGCCTTTGCATGAGTGGTGAGCTTAGACTTGTCTTTGTGTGAACTTACCAATCTGTGCACAAGCTGAAGCTTGCATAAGACCGAGCAGGGTAGTCCAACATAGCCTGGTTCTGCAACCTAAGCAGCCAACCTAGGCTGAGCTGAGTTACAAGTTTACCTGTGTAAACCAGTGCTGCAAACTAGAGCTGAGTTGCAGTTGCACATTACTCCCTGCAAACCAGTGCTGCATCATTTTCTGTGAGTTTGCATTGCATTGCATTGCTCTTTTCGCAAAAACCCGCACACACCACGTGCACAAGCTGAAACCCACACATTTGGGCTACACATAAATTTGTTCTTTGCACAAACTAAGCCCATATAAACCAAAATGACCCACTTAAACCAACCATTGAAGCCCACCGTGAACTGGGCTTGCATATAAACCGGGCTGTGCATTTGCACTTAGACTAAACAACTTTGGGCTCTGCACAAATCAAGCCCCTTTGTACCACAAAGCAACCTTTTGGGCTTACACTTAGAATCAGGTGTCATTTTCTTTTGTGGGTTGTATCTCTCTGGGCTGTGTACAAACTTGTCCTGTGCATAAGCTATCCACACAAACCAAAGCCCACATAAACCAAAACCCAAATAAACCAAAGCCCTCATAAACCAAAGCCCATTCAAACCAAAACTGAGCCCACAACAACTGGGCTTTGCATAACCTTTGGGCTGTGCATTTGCGTCACTTGGGCTTGCATCTGGACTTAGTATACTTGATGTGTGCTAGGCTATATGCTTCTTTTTGAGCCCAAATTGAGTTGCTAGACCATGTCGGGATTTTGGTGCGCATCACGGGGATGGAAACAAATCCATTAGAGAGCTTGCTTACGGGCATGCTTCACAATATGAACTCCCCACATACCATAATGATTTTAGGGAATATTATGAGCCTTCTCAGGGCCCCGACTTCACATACCCTTATCATTATGAGCACATGTATCATCCACCACAGGTTGAAAATGAACACTTTTCTCATACCCAGTCATCACTTCTCGATCAATTAGAAGCTCAAGTATCTGCTTTAGAAAGGCAATTACATGAGCAATCTGTCGAATCTAATCCCCCTAGGCACTATGAAATGTATTCTTGTACCTTATGTGGTAGCTTAGACCACCCTGATGAGAACTGCTACATTTTACATGAGTTTAGGCAGTCTAGAGAAAGCCAAGATAACCATGAACACATGCATCATCCATCACATTGGGAAGTTGAACAATGTTATACTCCCCCAACCCCTTGTATGCAGATCACTAATGGAAAAGCTCATAGAACAAAGAAATGATATACTTGGATGGAAAGCATTGCATGAGCATCCCTTCTCTAGTGAACCATATGCACAACCATACACTGAATATGAACCTAATCTAGAGGAAAATGAGTACACTAGAAATGCTAATAGGGAAATGCATTTTTGTGATGATGATGATGATGATGATGAATATGATATGTTAGAAGAGCATGTGCATGCAGAAAATATGATGGAATTTTTGGGTTCAGAGACGTTAGGCGTCTCTTCTGTGAACCCTATGAATGATACTTCTTCTAACATTCATATATGTGATGTTAACTCCGAGCTTGGGTTTGTGAAATTCTTCAGTGAATGTGAGCATGCTACACAACTTGTTTGTGACTTAGGAAAAGATGAATCTTTCTGTTGACACTAATGTTCTTTTGGATCATGATATTATTGTTGTGTAATGCGATTCCATGCCCATATCACAATATGTTGCCTGCTTTCGATGATTATGACATGGTGATTGATGAATTGTTCTATCTTTGGTGAGCATGATTTACCCTCTTCGACCTTAGGAAAGTATGTGATGGTGCAAATGATCTTATACATGAAAACAACTTAGATGTACCTACTTTCTCTCCTAAGTCACTGAGATTGAAACTCCTCCACCAAACCTAGGTGTAGTTTGTAACAAAATTGCAAAACCAACTTTTAAAATGCCTAACTTAGGCCTAGAGCTTTGTGCTTCCCAAGTCCTCCTGGACTATTTTGCATCAAAGTATAACACTTTTAAGGAGCCACAGTTGGAATGTGTATGTCTGCCTGTTCTTAGCAAAACTCACTTTGAGTTAGACCTTGTGCATGATGTACCTTTAAAATTGCAAGATTTTGTGCTCTCAAACAACCTGTTGACAAGTTTAGGTTTGGGGGAAACTCATTCACATACACAGCCTTACTTGCACTCTCATTTTATATTTGTGTAAGGCTGTTGATGTTTTTATATATCGTCTTTTGGGTTGATCCTCAACTCTTTAGATTGTTGGTATATGGTGACTTTTCATTGTATATAATCCAGTAGGACTTGTTAAATTTTCTTTTCTTGAATCGGTTGAGTCTTCTTGTACATATATTGTGCTAATCCGATATGATCTCCCTTGAGAATGTTGGATTCTAGCCTTGACTAATGAAGCTCTAACCTTGCTCCCGCCGACATCCCAGTAATCTCTTCCCTTTTCTCTTATCAGCATAGTTCTCTTGGTATGTGACTGTTTAAATTTTTTCTATCTGTCGACACATTGAGGAAAATGTTTGATTTAGGTTTGGGGGTGCATTTGCATATAGAGTTTTTAGTCTTTTAACTTGCTAAAAAAAAAAAAAAAAAAAAAAAAAATTAAAAAAAAAAAAAAAAAAAAAAAAAAAATTGTGTTTGTCAAGTTTTTGTAAAGTTCAGAAGTTCATCATCAACATTTGAAGACCGAAGATTGAAGACGTTTCTATGAATGCTGAGAGAGTGATATTAATTGCCGATCGGGTGAGAAGGTAAGTGAGTACTCCCACCCTTGATAATGGTTGATTTCCTTTCTTAGAGATCATCAGAAAAAGATTCTTTTTGTCCACACTTCTGTGGAGTCTCCAGATATTATTTCGGAAGGATCCTTCTTACCTACAACGTGTGCAGGATTTCTCTCTTTATTCCCGCTGCACACATGAGAGACTAAAAAAGCGATCTTTTTGAGTGCAATTATCATAAAACCCTAATGGTGAGACAGGAGTCGAGGCTTATGATCACAATCGAATCCGAATTCTTTCATATGGTATGGTTACTTCTCGCTCAGCACTTAAGGATGAGAATGCGTTCTTTGGTAGTTCTAACCACATTACTAGCATGCGAAACTCTATGTCCTCATAGCTCCTTGGATGCTTGAGACTCTTTTACACTCGAAGTTGGAGAAGGTTTTGTGGGTACACCTCTGGTAAACCCTCACGAGACTACAACTCGTCCACTAGGGACACCTAGGGGTTTAAAGGCTTAGTGCATACGCTAAATGCATTCGAGAGACTGCGACGGGGTATAGTTAGGATTTCTTAATTTCTGTTTCACTTGAGGACAAGTAAAATTCAGGTTTGAGGGTATTTGATGAGTGCCAAATATTGCATATTTATACATCTATTTATTGGCATTTTACTCATCTTTTGTGCTCAGAAATCAGATATTATCCCATATTATGTATTTTATTTGTTTTCAAGAATAAATATTTGTATTAATTAATTTTGTGTTTTTAGGTAATGAATAAAGTTCGGAGGAATTGAGGATCCAAAAGAGTGAAGAATTGGAGTCATGCGTCTATGGAGCGAAAGCCAAAGCCGTGCGCATAACAGTTGCAACCCAACAAGGAGCAACCCATCTACAAGACATGGGCCCAAGCTATCCAAGACCCGCCCATAGCCCGGATCCGAGCCCGTTCACCCCGAACCGTTGAGATTGCTATCTCATCATCCAACGCTTGCTCAGCTCCTACACATCTTCGCTTGATACTACCGCTCGCACCGCAACCGCACATCATCCTCAGTAGTGAGATTTCTCTCACCCTAGATCCTACGATCGCTCCGTCTCTTCCATCAACCCTCGATGCCTCCGCTCCACAAAGCAAAACCGCCTAACCCTATACCTATTCGAGCAAAACTAGTTTCACTTCCATCTTCTCTTTCTTCTCTCGAGCAACCCCTCGCAAAACCCTTACCTCCCTCTTCTCTTCCCACGCCTGATGCAGAGCCATCATCACCACCACCACTCCTTCTTCTGTCGCAATCACCACTAGCTCCTTCTCCGCCACTCTCTCTCTCAATTATCTCCTTCATAGCTTCTCATCAACCTAGAAGCTAGGTTAGAGATAATTAGGGTTAGGGTTTCACCAAACCCCCATGCATGGTCGATTCAGAGGTCAGAGACAAATTGACAAGAGGAGAGCACGATTCAGAGACGTGGGTGAGAGTGTATTTTAATTTATCTTTTCAATTTAAAGTGAATTTAGGGTTTGGTATTTGGGGATGTATAAATAGAAGAACTGTGGGTGTTAGAAAGCATGCCTGGGCTAGCCAGAGCACCAATTTAGAGTTAATTTAGAGTTAATTGTTGTTTATCATGTTCTAAATTATTTGCTAGGGTTTCAGTGAAACCCTAAATCCATGTTATGATTTCAACTGTGTTTGAGTTGTCTTGAGTGCTTAATTTTATCAGATAACTTCAATTCTAACACCTCAATGCTTTTCTCTCACAATGCATGCCAAGTATACATTGTAGTTAGGTTATATACGTGTTGAGTGTGTTTGGCTCTTGCTTCAATCATTATTGCTAATTCTCTTGACTAGTTGTGCTTAATTAGACAACTAGTGCTCTAGGTTAGTACCTTAGCTGTTAATTGAAGAATCACTAGGAGAAACTCCTTAGATAGGTGGTAGAATTGACAAACTACCCTTGTCTGCCACAGGAACAAGAATACTCCAACTAGTTGACACACAACATGATTTAGAGGTGGATTTGATAATCCCAGCACCCATTTATTCTCAATGTTGTATTACATTTATTTCATTGTCATAACTTCATCTCAGTCGCATCGACAACAACCAATATTGTGTTACAATTCTCTGAACTCAGTCTAGCAAGCCTTTGATCACACACAGCACCACAAGTCTCTGTGGTTCGACTCGTACTTGCCCTGTCTTACAAACTAGACACCGTGCACTTGCGGTTATAACAAGTAGGCATAAAATCTAAACACATTTAAAGGCCTACCACTTACCTAATGGTGCAAGAAACTCATTTAGCGTGTGTTCCTTGTTTGGTGGTTAGAATTTGTTTTAGCAAATTTCCGTAGATTAATGCTACTATGAGAATTACGTATTGGGTGTTGACTGACATGAGTGTTTTTGTAGTCTATACCTTGATGACTAGGTTTTGTGTAGTATTGACAGTCTTGATGTTGACAGGATAAAAATCCTTTGAATCACGGATGGTATTTCGTATGCCTAGAGGCTTTATGTAGGTCTTTAAACCGGTGATCTTTTATCTCATTCCAGAAAAGGATATTTGATATGGGGAATGTGTTCCGGGTATAATTGTATACACATATGTATGCATTTTGAACGATTCGTTGCGGATATGTTCAAGAACACGGTGTAGTGTTATTGCGGATATGTCCGATATAGCACTATGACAAAGGTTTGAAATGTAAGAGTTTTGGTCCGTACTGACAATTAATGGTTGTTGAGTTAGGGGAAAATTTCAGATTCTTAATAGGGTGGTTGCTCTACTTATAACTAGTAGCTTATTATTTTATTTCCTTGTGACATGATTGTCTTACGTTGTATTTGTATATCATTTTTATATTTCTCCATGCCTCGATGATCGAGTGAACTTGCTTGGAGTTTAACTCCCGTTGACATTTTTTTCAGGTGTTACTAGAGATCGTGTAAGAGTTTGTTTATTTTCAGTTCCGATGGATATTTGGAAGATATATAGCTGGGGTGGATATTTACACTTATTTGCTTTATATTTTTATGAACTATAGTTGTTAAGGCAGTAGGGATATTTGTTTTTTTAGTAATTTATGGTTGGCATTTGAAACCGTAGGCAAGTAATTATGCTTCCTATGAACTTGAAAACCATTGTAATTTTTGTATCTTTATAGTAAAAATTTCCCTTCTGCATACAAATTGTATAATGGGACATTATCCCATAATTTCTTGCGGTTGCGTACGTTACACATGATATTAATGACATATTTTCTACATAAATCATCGGCCGGGATTATGTGGGAAGTAGGGTTGTTACAGCCCTAGCCTTATCTCTCTCAATCCTAGCTTTTAGGGTTACCGTTCTTGGCAAGAGAAAAGATAAGGTTGAGAGAGATAGAGACTAAGAGTCTAATTGCTTAGGTTGGCTGATAGAGTGGCTGACCTCAGAGATGATCGTGGATGGAGTTGATTGATGGAGGTGAAATGGAAGCTCTGCAGGGTTTGGAGAGAAGAAGAAAACGCAATGAAGGTGTGTTTGGTTTTTGCCGACTAAGGGAAGAAATGATATGTGCTAGGGTGTGAGTCGGGAGTAGCGAACGTTGATGTACTGCATGCAGATATCGTTGGATGCTTAGTGGCTATAACAAATCTGATGGCTCATGATGGAACGGGTTTGGGTATTGGATCTTGGGTTTTATCTCTTGGAAGATCTTCTTCTGGGCCCAAATCTTCTTCAAAGATAATATCTCAAGCCAACACCTGGTTTTGAGTCTTGCAAACAACATTCTTCACTTTCAGAAGAGGTGCAAAAGACATTCTTCACTGCCTTCTAGCGAGTCTTTGTTGTCTCTCTCTCCGTTGTCACCAATACTCTGGTTTTTGGCTCCTTAATTCATCCAAGCTTTATTTTACTACCCAAAAACACAAAATTAATTAGTACACAATTTATTCTTGAAAACAATGAAAACACGTAATTTGGAATAATATATGATTTTAAAGCACAAAAGATGAGTTAATTGCCAATAAAAAGGTATAAAAATATGCAATATTTGGCACTCATCACCATATCAAGCTTGTTGTCAAATTTAGTTGTCAAAACGTATCTTGATTTATAGTCTACAATTAGTTAAGTCTCGGTCTAGGATAGTGGAGTTGGAAATGAGCAGTCATCACTTACGTTCTACCGTTTGAAGGCGAAGATCAACCAAAGATTTTAAAGAACTTCATCAACAAAAGGTCTCCTATTTCTCAAGTTATATTCACTTTTATATCCTTGAGACGATTGTCGATAACTAATTAGACTAGCTTGCATAGACAAGAATTTAAATTCGAGAACTAATTATTTAGTTTCTGAAATTCTCGAAATATAATGACTAAGATTAATGAACATTAATTCATACTTGATCAAACTTCGGTGGTGAACAATTTATTGTTCAAAACCAAATCATGATTCAAGTTCATCATTGAAAATAGCTTGGAAATGTGATATGTGTCATTGATATTATTCAGAAATGTTTCGAATTGAATTAGAGAAATATGGAACTACTATATTCGAAATACAAGATAGTGTTATCAGTCTTACAAACTGAGAAAACTGTTATATGTCTGAAACCATAATACATGTATTCGTACACGTAACAAAGTATATATATATCGACTTTTAGATTTGTGTGATAAGTATACAAGTATGCATAATGGGGAAAATCTAATTGTTTAATGATCTGGATAGGTATGCATATTCGTATACAAACCATTTTGGAGGCTGTGGTAAAGGGAACCAGGTTAAAATATCAAACCGGTATGCGAGATGATATAGTTTTATGTTTTAGAACCAGTTTAGTACCCAAACCGGTACGCAAACTGAAATATTTGTGAACAAGGAACCGGTGTAAGTCTTTAGTTTGCACGGCAGTCGTGAACTGAAAAAGTTCGCCGACTCCGAACTTTGAGTTGATTCAAAGTTGCAAACCGGTACGTGAACCGAGAAGTTCGTAGACTCGGAACTCGGTAATTTATATAAGTTTTCAAAATAGTCTGCGTCTTTGTGACTCGGCCGACTCATTTAACGGTTCAAGTATTTGTACCTTGTACATTTACAAACTATGTCGATTTTGATTCAATTGCGATTAAATTATTTCTATAAGATGATTTGCATTTGATCAATTATCTAATTAACTCTAGACTCATTTGGTCACATAATTGTGACTCTAGATTATGTCTTTGTAAAGATGAAAATGAGTATTAAACATTTAAGTTCAAATCGGCTAGTTTCGGCTAACCATGTTGAAAATACTCTTTATACACAATTCGGTTACGGTTTACCTAACCATAATGTATATATTGTATATGTGAGTAAGATTCAAAACTTTCATCTAACCGTCAATATTGTTTGCTTGGCTCCAAAGCTATCTTATCTTAAACCTAAAGCAACCTAGGCGTTGAAGTCTATACAAGGAGAACTCTTGGCAACTAGGATCTTTGAATCCTGACATTACTTTTTGGTGTTTCCTAGTTGTATCTAGAGTCGTCCTCTCAAGAAACCCTTTTAGGGTTTAGCGACTACAAAAACTTCATTGGGATTTCTGAAGCCAGGTCCATTTATCCTTTATCTTGATAACTTGGGTATCCTGATCTTGATTGTGTGTAGAGCCTTGCTCCATTAATCAAGTGATGAGTGCAAATAGTGCATATTTATACACCTTTTTATTGGAATTTTACTCATCTTTGTGCTCATAA